>JAWQUT010000170.1:336881-412930 GCA_033807755.1 Ellobium chinense
ATAGGTATGAAGATGCCAACAGCACCTGGCATTTTGATATGCAATTTTAAATAGTTCCTATAAAATCAGAATGGAGTGGCCAGGCCTTGGTCTACCTTTCGAAATCGCGGGCAAAAATATCATCGAATTTCCGGGTTCGTCAAATTGCGCTATTTAGAGAAAATAGTTGCGCGAATAAACAGCATACTACATAATATATAATCGCACTTTACTAAATAGGCCTACTACATATAACACTGGCAAGACTAAACTAGTTACACTATATGGTCACACTAACACACTAGACTAGATCTAAACAAATCATTACTAAGCATGTTATTCGTACAATTATGCAGCATTTGTACGTACAATATTGTTCGGATAACTAGTGTGAGTTATTAGTACAATTGTGCGGATAACCACTCCGTTAAAGAAATAGATGTGGTGAGCTAGACTAGATCTAGGCTACTTTAACTCTTTAACCCCGAGTGGACGGTGGCACCGTCCAGTGAAAGGTCACATATCCCCGAGCGGACGCTGCCACCGTCCGATGCCTATTGATAAACTGAAAAATTACGTCTGAACGTGAAATAAAATTCCGGGGTTAAAGAGTTAAAGTAGGACACGCACATCAAACATAATTTTCCTTTTTTCAGTACTTTTTCTCTCTGAAAATTATCTATGGTGCCCACCGAGTCAATTTTGCGAAGAAAGAGCATCGTTCTGTTACTGTGCGCGTATGTAATATGATGCAATAAGGAGAGCTAGAGTTACCGGGTTTGGCCTTTGCATCCAGAATTATTCCCCTTCCCCGATCAGCAGAAGCCTCTGGCAAAAACGCTGACGTCACTTACGTTCCAGCGGGTACAGACACCTCTCCATGACAATGTATTATTCAGCTTTTAATTAAGGTTCTGGTATTCCAGATTCAAACGTAAAGTTTGATAGCGTAAGCCAGAAAAAGTATTCTGCATTTTTATTGCCTCAGCATGATTTTATTTGGCATATCTACAGTTCGCAGAGGAATTAAAACATTCATACCAACATGCTATTATCACTTGTCCGCAGAGCACTGGCTAGACAGCTTGGCCAAGTGGCGAGAACGTATTTGACGTAAGCTTATGGCTGCCACGCGCGCAGTGGTTTTAACAATTCGGACTTTGGATAATGTAACCCTGTGGGATGTCTGGGGCCAGCAGAGGTGTTATATCATTATGACAGACACTTGAAAGACTGTTTTATTGGAATAATAGGGTATTGTATGATTTAATATGGTCTGTAGGACGGTGCAGTCTTCCTTTAAGAGATGATCCCAATAATGATGATTTAGAGGCTGTCTCTAGGGACAGGACTGCTTTTACATCAGTACAAGTCTAGATTAGCCACCGAATCGGTCCCTTTCTCAATCCTAGACTAGAATAGATTATTTCGATTTGTCTAGCCTAGACTGCTAGACCTAGACCTAACCATAAAGATGCAATAGATTAGAAGATCTACATGTAGATCTTTTGAATGCAAAAGTTTCTGGCTCAATCCTTCTTAGTAACCTTAGCTCCTGAGACAGACAGTGAGACACGCTACCTTACTATGAGGATGTAGTAGAGTTTCTTTTAATATTTCTGCAGAGCAGTCAAGATGAATGAATTCTGCGGGATGCACTTAACACTAGTAATGCTAGCGGGTAGACACTGTGGTTTTGCCATGTTACCTAGTGTTCCTAGTTTTGTTTTCCCAGCTGTAAGTGTAAGGCAGCTGCACAATTTTATTTATCACTGGCTCCAAGCAGCAAATAAATCTGATGGTCTTTTTTGCTACCATTAGAAGGATTAAATTAGAAATATTGAAGAACAGAAGAATGGGTGGAGGGTGGGGGGAATCTGTTATGAATCATAAGCTCAACAAAGTTCCATGTCAGGAGGATTTTTGTGGAGGATTATATATACGATGCTACGACCGGTTACTGCGCACCTAAGCTTTTGCTAGTCTGCCAGAGTCTGTACCGAAAACTGGGTGAGAATGAATAGATTGATTGAGAGTGAGGATGTTTTCTGTCTAGAACAGCAAAAATTATTTTCACATATTCAGTTTTAAATGAGAAAATTGCCAATGAATGCACTACCCTACAGGATTCCTCATAATCACATATTTATGTTCTTGATATTTCTTTTTCCTCAGGTTACATTTTTGTGGCAGTGTCGATCAGTCAAAAACCAGGGTACATGCCTCAAAAGTCACAGTATCTTGAGCTGTCAGAGTCACGTAAAACAGGTGTAGAGGGCGCTATGCTTCAGGTAATTTTGTTATGGTCTCTGGTCTTATTTTTTTTGTTTTCATATTTAGATGTTGATGTAAAGCAAAACACAAGGCTTGGATGATTATATGCACAATGTGTGCGCATACCAGTACCTCATTCTATTGACTGGTGTGCAAAAATCAGCCAATTGATGTTGAAAATGAAAAATGAAAATACGACTTTATATACCCTGTAACTTTGTAAGGAAATTGTTTTACAATGTCGTACAGTGTTATACATTTCATTCATAATACAAACATGTATAACAATACACATCATGCATATAAATACATATTATTACAAATGAAATACAAATGAAGTTATTGCTGGTCACCAGTGGTGCAGCATCCAGGTCCCCCTAGCTCTAAAGCCAGGTATTCATTTACAACTTAGTCGAGTGAGGAAATGGAAGTGAAGTGTCTTTCCCAAGAACACTACAATGTCAACTGCCCAGTTTGCAAGTCATTCAACTTGAAAGTCTTCAGTTTTCGAGTATGACTCCCAAACTGCACGGCCACGTTGCGGCCTTGCATTGCAGCTATACTGGAGCAGGGCAAAAATTGCTGTTAAAAAAGCTTAAGGGCGCAATTAAGTGAAACTGTTTTATGTTAAAAGTTAAATATCTAACCTTTTACCTCATTTGTGTGTTTCAATGACTGCTGACTCAGCATTACTTCCCCTAGTTGCCTATTTCAGCAATCATTGAAAATTGGGTGTTTGATTCACCCTCATTACCCTCAGAGTCTATACAAGTTTACACTAAGCATCTATAGGAATTTTCAGGTATCATTTGCAGCTAGTGTTAGTGATTGGGGTGTTTGGAAAAATTTAACACAAGTAAGGGCAGATTTGTTTATACACCATGGAAGTCCTGATTCAGGGGGGCAATTGAGATATGACAGTGAAGATACAGTGAAGATACTTTTGGGTAAGCTTTGTTCATGATTTCAGTAGTATTATCGTCACACTCATTCCACATGTGCCTGAATGATTCTTTGAGGTTTTTAGAAATTGAGCACTCTCAACCTGCTGCTCAAAGCAAACCAGTGAGGTAGGTGTTGTTTAGCTTGTAAATTGGAATATAGTAACAAGTCAAAATTCTACATAATTATGATTAATAGGAAAAAGAAGATAAATGGAAAATCATAGTAATATAAACAAATCAAATCATCCAAAAAAAATGTGGAATGAGCATGAGAATATTTCAGAGTGTGTTTCAAGGGCTGGACCACTTCTTTATAGTCACTGGTGGTGCAGAGTAGAGGAGAGGTATGTAGCTATGAAATAAGTGATGCCTATTATCCTGGCTGAATCGATGGGCAACAAGGCCACTTGATCATGGGGTATTTCAGTGGCAGTATAAATCATCTGTACAAACAAGATAAATGTCTGATCTTCCAATTTTGACCTCAGCATACGCAAATCAGCTACCAACTTAACAGAATCAACCCACTGCATGATCCACAATGTTGACACTGCCAGTGCCCCTATGAGACAAAATCGTTTTACTCTTCAGCCCAATCCTGATTACTAAGAAGAATGATTTATTACCACAGCACCCTTCAAGTCACAGTAAACTCTTTAGCGCACTAGAGCAACTGAAGAACACCAACACATTCAAATGTTTGACAATAGGTGTAGAAGAGTTAAAAGAAAAATAAAACTTGACAGCATAGAATCACGACAGCAACAAAACCAACAACAGCAGTGCTTATTGTTGGGAAGTGTTGGAAAATAAAGCTGTAACACGGACACACCAGCAGCAGCAACTGTAACTATTTGTGGCAGTAGTAGTTGCATGCATACATAATATTGTTGAAAAGAAGAACAATTTAATAAAATAGCATTTCACATTGAGTTGAGAATTCATCATATTTATTTTACTTATTTTGTTTTATCATAACATGGCAAACATTGTTCAAATTAACAATTTCATGATACTAAAACTGTACTTATCATTTCATGTTTGACATTCCAGATGGGTCTTTAAGTCATAAACATTTCACACTGACATCTAAAGCCCAGTAAACAAGACAACAGCAGTTTTTCTTTCTTCTAAAGAGTTCAAGATGATCACTCTAAGTGCCATGTTACCCTGTTCTTCTTATCAAATTCAGAAAGCACACCATGTTTTTGACAATGGTGAAAACTTGAATCACTTATTATTTCTTCTGATTTTTTTGTGAATTTTTCAGATGTGAAGAATGTTTGTCATCTTTCAGAATTTGATCAGGGTGACAAGAGTAAACAGAGTAGGTAAGATAGCAATCAATGATAAAACTACCTGTGTCATAAAATTGATGCAGTTGAAAGGATTCTGTAGTATTCTGTGAAGCAGTGATTTGTTACTCATATATTGAACTTCTTCTTGTGTAAAGTGTAATCTGCTCTTTCCTACATCCAGGTGAACTGCACAGCTCATGTGACATCACCATTTGAGTCACTGAAATGGGTCTCTCAGCACAATCCTTCTTCTAACTTCAATCAAACCTACATCAACAACACTACTGTTGTTATGAACATAACACATCTGCAAGGGTCACATGCTGGACGTTATGCTTGTGTACTTCTCATGGGAGATGATCAAGAGGAAACAGCTGAATTTGAACTGCTGGTTAAGCGGAAAGGTTTGTGCCTGAAGAAGCATGTGATGAAGTCTTTACATCTCACTAGATTCTGATTACCTATGGGATCACTCAAATTAACTTGCTTTCCAACATTTTACTCATATTGCTGGCTTCAGAATTGGTTGAATTCCTTCCAATGTCTTTGCTACAGCTTGACCATCTGGGCTACCTCTTGTCACATTGTTGCAGTTTGCATGTTTGCATGATAAAGCACATGTTCTTGTGAATATTGTGCTCATCAGAGTATTCACATGCATGCTCAAGAAATCAATTTCATAATTGATATTTATGAAAATTTGACCTTTCCAACCATTTTTTTTTCGCAGGAACCAACACAGCTGCATGTGGAATCACACAGTTCAAATGCAAAACTTCAAAGCATTGCATCTTCCTGAGGTATCGATGTGATGGCAAAAATGATTGTGAGGATGGCTCAGACGAGGATTGTACCAGTAAGTTAATGTACAGTTCTAAGTAGCCTTTCTATTATTTTCTTGGTTACTTACCATATTCATGTCTAGTGAACAAGTTCCAGTCTTCTTGATGGCATTGTGTATCTGTACTACCAATTTGAGTTGCAAGATCAACCAAAATGGAAAATTCAAAATGCCAATATTTAAATGTGGTCTGTTTTCTTTCACAGCATGTTTTTTCCCCTTGCTTATTGTTGTTTCATCACACAGTCAAAAGAGAAGATGTCCTGTGTGGGCTATGACCTACAGCATGATTTTGTTCAAGTATTCTCAAACTTTGATTATAACGTTGATAGATAAACATCTGTGATATACAGTTGAGTCCTCTTAACTCCAATTCGCTGGGACCACCCCAATGAGTTGGAGAAATCAGGATTCGACTAACGATTTCCAAGGCGGGTCAACCGTATGCAAGCGAGCCAGCACCCTGGGGAGGTCACGAGGGTAATTCTACAGGGGATGTAACTAAAGATGGCATATTGGGGAAGTATTTTAAATGGGATTATTTCTTTTTCTAAGAAATCGCTCTGAGTAGTAGCTTAATAGATAAAGAGGCCGCCGCTTTTTCCACTTGTTGCCGGTTTGTCAAGATCGTAGAAAGCATGCTAACGGGAACGCCATATTTCTCAGCTATGACATTCTTCGACATCGCACCTCTGTCGATTTCCTGGAGCATGTTAATATTCGACTCAATGGAAAGAGTCTTGAGGTTTCTCTTTACAGGATTAGAGGAGGCCATTATTTAGAGGACAAATTCAATTTAATTCAAGTTGAAAATGATAAAGATGAGTCAACCGTACGCGAGCGAGCAAGCACACTGGGGAGGTCACAAGGGCAACCTCTTGTTTATTTACCGTCACAGTGCAATGGGCCAGTGCATTGTATATATACACTGCTGCCGAGATGTTTAATTATCGATCGATTTTTCAGCACCGCCGAGCCCTCCCGCATTCTCTTCCCCCTACTGTCTTATCAGTGGTGGTGTAATACACACGCCCTACTTATTGTGCTGCGGTTAATGGCACTAGCAGTGTCCAGTTTTATTGCCTCTCTCGATCAGCGGCACCGTCTTGTTTGTTTTTCAAGCCGTCGGCGTTGTTTAGTACCACACGGGGAAGACGCCAGGAGGTGATTTTGCCTCTGTGGTAGCACTGAGCAGTTGGACTAATCAGAAATGGGCATTAATTACTTCGTCTTATGCAAGGATAATTAATAGACACAAAGAAGGAAAAAAAACTATTATTTCTTTTTATTTCGACTAAATAATTGGAGGTATCCGGTTTCGACATACATGGACTCGACTGTATGTTAAAAGTTCAGAATAATTTTTAATATTGTCATTGCAAGTAGTAATTTTCTATAAAAGATGAAGAGGGGGAAAAGTGAAACATGGAGTGGAAATCAGTTGTTAAAAGAAAGTCTCATGACAACTAATGCTGTAAACATATTTCCACAGAACCTCCATCGATGTAAACTGGGGAATGAATTTTAGATCTTCCAACTTCCATAAATATTTTGAAGTTTTTTGTAGGGAGCAGCTTCTTAGAACTTTTAAATCCCCTAAATACAGTCCTTGATCTTGATATGTCACTGACATTATTTTCTGCCTATATTAGGATCAAGAAGAATAATGCCTGTCACAGTGATTTGCTAAAAAGTTACTTTCAGACTTCGAAAGACAGATCATTATGTTATGGTAACCCCAGATGTTATTATTTATGCCTGCTTTAAGAGTGGCCTGTGAAAACGATAAACACTTTTTCATATAACCTTCAGGTAATCCATGTTTGGACAAGTTCCGCTGCAACAATTCAAGATGTGTGAATCGCGAAGATCTTTGTAACCATGTGGACAACTGTGGGGATTTCTCAGATGAGGGACAAGCTTGCTATGGTAAATTTTTTATTTTGGTCAACCAAAGATTTTAAAGCATATTCTTCGTGTTGCGTCTTATTTCTTGTTGGCAAAAGCCTGGCCAGAACTTACTTTCACTGATTACTTTCTGTACTCTGTAAATAATGATGCAGCCTCTGTTTAGACAGAATGTTGTAGAAGTTAGAACTGTAACTTTCAAGACAAACTTGGGAGTCTAGCAAGACAAAATATTAGAATTTCTGTGGTATGCCTTTATGCTGCATTCCCCAGATGTGTTTAAGGACCTATTAAACCAAAGACAGAATGTGAATACAAAAAGCAAATTGTTATTAAGTGAATTGAATAGAACTGATTTTCTTCTGTGTGTTTTCAGAAAAGCCCCCAACAACAGCACAACCTAGCTCTGCAGAAAACCAGTTTGGTTGGCTCAAGATCACAGTCATTGCTAGCACAGTAGGCCTTGTCATCCTGATATCCTTCATAGTAATCATGGTGTATCGAGTGAAAATGAAGCGACTCCGTGAGCAGAGAATTGCTCGAGCTTTGGAACGCATGTACCATCAAGGTAGGCTCACATCCTAGGATGGTTTTATTTTCATTTCATGATAAGATTTTTTTCAGATCAGTCTTGTCCGCTTACAAGTCAGACAAATTTTTTTGGGCCAATGCCAATTCATGCATTTTTTTAAAAAAAGTTTATGGAAATGGATGTCACATCATATTTTGACTTTTCATATTTCATCTTTCAACGCTAGATTTCTTCCATACTGTGGTCGGCTGAGAATAAAATAATTCAGTGTTCTTCATCATCTTACAAAGTGCTCCCAATGTGACAATAGGGAAAATACAATTTTCATTCATGCAAGTGTGAGAAATGTCACAGCTTCCTGCAGCTGCGTGGCCATTGTTGCAGATAAGAAGTGTTGCACATGTTGTTTGCAGGCCAGTCAGTTGTTAAGAACTGGGTGTAAACTCAGAGGTCGGCTAGCAGATGTGTATTCTTCTGCCGCATTCAGGGGAAGCGAGCAGACGGTAGAATAAATTCTGTCACTGCATCACAAGGGTTAACCCAAATAGAGATAGCAGGGGAACTCCACATCCTACTGTCTGTTCCACCACATGACCCCATGACTTTTTTAATAAACTTTGTCACGCTATTCATAGCTAGAAAATCATGTCACCAAAACACGCAACATTCAGGTTTGTGACACCTATTAGAGGGGCAAATCACTGATTGTGTGCAACTCAATTAATCTGCTAATCTATAAAATCTCCCTCTTTTGGGGCCGTGCCAGCCAGTGTTAGGGTGTAGAAATGTGTAAAATGACCTGTGATCTAAATAAAGCATCCAATTTTAAAGTTTCAGGTACAATTTGAGCCTTCTAGATAAAAAAATAAAATGTGTAGGCCTATGTATTCGCACGCGGTCAAAACCTGCCAGATGAAGAATAGGGGACCAAATCAGAATTTGAGGTGATCTTTTTCAAAAGACATTTGTGAAAAGTTTTGGGCGTTGACCCCCCTTTTTCTTCGCATTGAAAGATCGGGCAAAAGAAGTACTTTAACTTCCATGAAGGAAATTTCCCGAAATCACAGTGGTATATGTAGAATAACACAAAATGTTAATAGGGCCAAAAGAAAAAAAAACAATAGGTGTCAAAGACCTTAACCAGCAGCTAGTACCTGGCATGTATCCGCTTAGAAACACAATGTTTACATCGTGGCTGTCGAGGGGGGTCATCTAGGTCATTTGGACAGTCTTTTAAACTTCTTTTCCCCCTGAGGCTCTCCCCCAGCTGGGATCAGTCCATGAGACAAAAAACTGGCAAGATTTCCCACTTCTTTTTACAAGTGCATGCCATATTTACTGTGTTTTATTAACAACAAGTGTAACAAGTTTATTTTCAAACAAGCCCGGACCACTACTGCGGTATATGGGCAGTTGTACATGTAAAGACAAATGACGAGACAGATGAACATTTTAACATTAACAGTCATTAAATCACTCATCTTTCAAAAAATGCATACTCAAACATTCCAGTGAACATTTTCATTACATAATAAATCAACCCATACGCAAACTAATAAATCATACAATATATCAGTCAGTCAGTAAACCAGCAAGCCAGTCGAGCAGCCTTCTACACTATATTTAACCTAGTCAGCGAAACAGTTATAAACCACCCCTTCATCCAATCAATTTATCAACAGATCTAATATCCATTCATTTAATAAACTATTTGATCATTTAATTAACCTATCAGTTCACCATCCAATCAATCAATTAATAAATGAATCAGCAAAACTATCCAATTGATCAGTCAATCTGCCAACCAATCAATCACTCAACCATCGAGCCAATTAGTAAAAAGAACAGTCAATAAATGAAACAACCAACTATTATTTGTCAATCAATAAATCAATCGTTCCCATCCGTCAGTTAACAATCAATAACACAAGTAATAAATCAGGGGAAAGCAATATATATCCAGCTGAGAATATCTAGTAATCTTAGTGTTGTTGCTCAAGTATATAGGAGATAAATACGCTTAGATTTTTGAGAATAGATGGACAATAATTGATGAAGAATTCGTTTAGTGTAAAAGTGTTCGGGTGTAACCTATAGTATTTTCTCACATATGTGTTCCTTTTATCTTGAAAAAAAAGCACATTAGAAAAGAGCATGAAATTCATCACCAACCAGACCACTATTAATTGCACTTAAGACATATTCTTTCCATTACTGGGGTTCCCTCCCATCTACCTTTCTCGATTTCTAGCTTATGGTTCATTGTTCGAAATTTAGTTAGGGCTTTTCGAAATTGGTAAGTTAATATGTCTAGATATGTTTCAAATTTAAAGCGATTCCTATATGTCACTTCTCCATTTCTGCAGGAACTGATCTTATAGGCGATGATCTATTGTTTGCATAATTTTATCCTTTTCCGTTCTTAATTCATCTTATCTGACCCAGATTTCTTGTAATCCTAACCGATTTAAAATATTTTCGATTTTGGCCAGCCACGTTGATTTATAAAGATGATTTTGGAAATAGTTTGAAGCATATTATACATTACTCTTGACAACTTTCGAGCTTTTCCATTAATCAGCTTTAACCAAAACAGTAACAGTCTTCTATCTACATCACAGCCCATGGGGAACATGCCTACCTCACCAAAATATCAAGAATTTTGGTGTGCTTTTCTTCAGTCCAAGACATTTCCTTAAAAAATATTAACTGGACTCTCTCGATGCATGCTATGTCTTCATGTCCGCGGATTTCACAGCCATACAGCAGTATTGGCTTTACAGAAGTATTAAAAAGATGAAGTTGACAGCATCAAGAAAGATTAAGTAACTTGCTTTTTGCTGTGATTCTGTACATTGCTTTCATAGTTTTGTCGGTGTTGTTTCTCCTCGCTTTTGCAAATTTTTTGTTTTGACTATAAACAAGGCCAAGGTATTTGAATTCTGATACTATTTTAAGTGCTTTACCATTCAGCATAAATATGGGGTTTCTACTCTTCCTACCAAATATCACAATTTATGTTTTAACTGTGTTGATATGGAGTTCCCATAGTACGCAGTAGTCTGCATATGCCTTCAGAGCATTGTGTAGGCTTTTTGTATTATCTGCCGTGATAACTGTATCATCCGCATATAGAAGCACCAGTAGGCGTAAAAATAGTGTTAGATCATTGGCTTTATGGATATTAACATCACTGACAATTTTACTGATCATATAGCTCTCCAGGTCATTTAAATAAAGGCAAAAGATTAGACTCGAGAGATTTTCTCCTTGCCTGATTCCAACATTGCATGGGAATATATCAGAACGTTCATTTGTATTTAATCAAATAAAAGATTTGTTTGTTAATACATAGAATGTATGAGCTTTAAGAACTTCCCATTAATATGGCCACTGGCAAACTTGTCAAACATCCCATTTCTCCAGACCTTGTCAAATGCCTGGGCAAGGTTGACAAATGCGCAGAAGATTGTTTTGTTCTTAAGTTTTGCATAATAAGACACTTAAAGTGAAAGTATGACCACAGGTTGAATATCCAGGCCTAAACCCTGCTTGTGTTTCGCTCAATACTCTGGACTCTTCAAGATATCTGGACAGTCTATTGTTGAGGACAGATGTGAAAAGTTTGCTCAAGCATATTAATAGTGTAATTGGTCTGTAGTTCTCTACGGTTTCGAAGGATCTCCCTTATTTTTGTATATTGAGACAATGGTGCCTCTGGTCAATGCTTGTGGGCTAAAGTCCAGTCAGTAGTATTTCATTAAACAGACTCAGTTACACGGGTGTTGGGATTTCCGCTGATGCTTTAATATATTCGTTTTTGACTTTTTCTGTAATAACCGCGTTTAAGATCTTGTTGCCATCAACTACAGATGTGTTGATTTCAGTATTCTTTATCACCATTGTTGACATTTTTAAAATGCGTATGCATTTCATGTAGACTTTGTAACTGCTTTCGACGTCTCAGAAGAGCTATTCAAAAGTTTCCAGAAGTATTTTGGGTCGTGGGTTTTTGCCGTCATTAGGTTTTCTTTTAAATTTTGTCTATATCAGTTGATAGCTTATTTCATTTCCAGCCTGTAGATTTTGCTTATTTCCTTTAGGGTATTCAGATCTTGCTCACACTTAGTAATGTCATATACTTTTTGTGCTCTCAAGTACTTCTGCCTTGACATTAGACATTCTGGTGTAACCCTGCATTAATTAATATGTTAGTCAGTTTGTTTGTCACCGCGTTCATCTAAGCTGGCTTACATCTAAGGTGTTCTTGAAACCACGGATGGTTGTTAAGACACTTTTCGAGCTGTCATTATCAATACTCAGCAGGAATTCATATATCTTATCCTCTTGCCACCTGTGAGGTTCAGGAATCTCTTGCTCGTCCGTAGCAGCTTGGTTGACAGCGTCAGTGTAGGGGTTCACTGGCTTAGTAGTGGAAGTTAACTCCAGGGCTATCGCGCTGTGCACATTGGAGAGCAGGGGACAAAACTCATGTATAAAAAAGTCAGGTATTAAACTTCAAGGGCGCTCACATTGGAAATTGCATAATCTACAATATTTGAGTTTTTACATGTCACTTTGCCTGTACTCGTATTCTTATTTCTGCCATACAGTCCATTTAAAATAACAAGATTGTGCAACATGCACATTTCAAGAAGTCTATAGCCATAAGCGTTTGGCCTGTTCTTATCTCTACTGACTCTGTTTTTGTTTAGGCTGTACCTCTCGAAGATGTTAACATCACAGTAAAATGCATATTCCTCAGAGAACGCATTATTTTCTTCTTGTATAAAATAGTCAGGCAAAACTGATGTCTTGGCATTAAAATCCCCTAACAAATATATGTACCTGAAATGAACAAGTAGTTCATCCAACTCATTTTCTACCTCAAACACACTGATGTCTGAATACCGACTTTCATTTGGTAGTAGGGGTGATATCATCGTGTTATTTTCATAAATTTTCGTTTTAGTTTTATGTTCAAAATCTATTTTAGTTTTCGTTTCATTTTAGTTTTTTTTTTTTTTCAAAATCTGTTTTCATTTTAAATCTGTTTTGTTCTTCAAAATCATTTTACTTTTGTTTTTATTTTATTTTTTTTTTTTTTTTCAAAATCCGTTTTCGTTTAAACTCGGTTTAGTTCTTCAAAATCGTTTACGTTTCATTTTCATTTTTTTTTTCAAAATGTATTTTGTTTTTGTTTTATTTAGTTCTTCAAAATCGTTCTGTTTTCGTTTTTGAAAATCGTTTCATTTTCGTTCCATTTTAGTTTTTCTCTATTGTTTTGTTTCGTTTTCATTTTTGTTGTTAAAATGTAAGTGAGTGTATGAGGAAAGACTTAGTGAGTGAGTAGGGGAATGGGAGAAATGTCTGTCTGTCATTCTGTCTGCCTGCCTGTCTGCCTATCTGCCTATCTATCTTTTATAATTGTGTTCTAATGTATTTTTTAAATTGTTTTGTTTGGTCCGATGTGAATTAATGGTATATGGTATTTCTATTGGCGAATGGTTTGCAGACAGTAGCTATTGGTAGGGCTGAATGTGAGTAGTTTAGTTGGGTATTTTATCACTCATCTTTCACTGCAATGGCTAGTCCACCAGATAACCTTTCAGTTTTGGACTTTCGTGCTTTGTGGAAAAAAGTATAACCAGATATAATATTTCACTATTTGAACATTTGGTTTCTCCAAAACAAGCAATATCAAACTGGGAAACAAAACTCAAATTCAGGATATAAGCTTTTTCTGCCGAGGCCATCAACATTTACATAGACTATAGTGGAATTTTCCACTTCTGTAATTAGGTTCGGGTCAGGGATATATACGTTATCATCTGACACAGACTCGACTTCCCAAATAAAGATATTTTGAGCATTGTTTAAAGTAGAGTAATGAGAACATTCATTATCATGCAGTGCATTCTCTATGTCATATTGGTAATTATGACAAGTACATATACAAAATTGACGGTCACAGTCACAGTATGTCGGATAGGCATAAATTGTTTGGAGGGCAATCTGTCCCTGCCTGTCCTAGGGAGCTGCTTGCTCTACTTCAGGATGACTAGCAGTGCTGCCGGTGTCCATAGGCGGCGCATCAAGTGGGGCACCATTTTTGCCAGTGTCTATGGGCGGCACATCTAGCGGGGCGCCAGAGGAGCCATGTTCCTGGTGTTGCACGGAGAGGCCTGATGGCTGGTTGGTTCGCTGTTCTGAGGGACGGTAAATGAAGTTGCTGTCGCGACGAATAGTGCCATGCTGGTCCATGAAGAACTGTTCGTTCTCCACTATTAGTGTATCCCTGATGAGGACCACTTGTTCGTCAAGGCTCTTTTTCGTTTCATGACTGGGAACAGGATGTGCCTTTTCTCGTTCCACTCCTTCGGATACTGCTCGTTGATGCCAGAATGGCTACCCCAGAGAGTAGGGCCTTTTTTTCAGATGTTCTCACTTTCTTTGTGACTAGCGAACTTTGCTATGATCGGACAGGTTTGTAAGGGAATTTGTGGCCCAGACTATTCAAGCCTTGGCGCAGGTTCCGTAAGCCTTTTCGTAATGAACTTTTGGAGTATTTCTTCAGTATCTTCCTCTGGTGACTCAGGGAGTCCAAAGAATATCAGATTTGGTCTCATGGATCTGAATCCTAATTCCGCCAATCGGTCTGCAGTTAGTGTATTATTGTGTCGCAGATCGTTCAAAGCCTTTCAGAGTTCTTGATACTGTTCTCGGCTTTCTTCTCGGCATAGATCGAAGCTGTCGCTTAAAAATGACAGGCTGTCCTGAATGCTGTTCGCCGTTTCCTTCATTTCCTTTAGGTCTTTTAATTCCTTTTCAAAAAGACTTAGTCTACTACCCAAGCTTTCTACTTTATTGCTTATTATTTCTAAGTTTTCCATTTTTGAGTCAGTGTTTTTTATTTGGGCAAAAAGCTGGTACACCCATGCAGGGACAGTGAATGATGACGCCGCTGGTGGTGAAGGATTGGTCATTCCATTGTAGGTATCAGTGTCAGCTACCAAATGAGGCTGAGACAGAGGACTTATTGCCAGGAATCCATGGTGACTCTGTGGGGGCGTTTGGTACGCGGCTGAGACAGAGGACTTATTGCCAGGAATCCATGGTGACTCTGTGGGGGCGTTTGGTACGCGTATGGCAGGTGTTGCATGTACTGAGCGCCAGGAGTGGAATCAGCAGGAGTACCCAAGGCAGTGTATTCCTTAGATTCAGGTGTGTATGATGGCAGTGGTGAGATCACAGAGGGGCTTTTTACATGCGTTGAGTCTGCGCCACTGACACTATCTGCTGACACTGCCTCTGCAATTCCGGTATTCGCCTCTGCCGTTGGATCTTGTTGTTCGATGTTTTTACTTTTCTTATTAGTTTTTGTACTACTACTTGTCTCTGTGCTGGGAGGGGTGGAGGATGGTTTCCGTTTGCTTCTTGTCATAATCCGAAATGCTCGAGGGTTGAGGACTTGTCAGAAAAATAACAAATTTCTCAAAACCTCGTGCTTGCACTAGGGCTACAGTGCTCATGATGTTGTGATTGGTGCTTTCTAGTCTGGGTAGAGGGACATACTCCTCGTTGTAAAATGTACAGTTATCTCCTTCAGCCAGGGGTGGGGGCAGCTCAATAACAGTGTCACCTATGCCAGGGTACAAAGTCCAATCTCAAATAGCAGCTCGATGATGGGATTTGTTCTTCTCTTTGTAGTCATCTAATAGAGTAACGGCAGCTAAGAGTCTGGGTACTGCCTGGAGACTGGGAGGTTCGGCTGATGACAGCTTATCAAAAAGGAAAGCCTAACACTGTATCACGAAAATCACTGATCCACTCGAAGGCTGCTGTAGATCCAGTAAAATTATCAAGAAATCGTATTACGATAATCAACAGCTTTCACCGGTCACCATCTTTTCTCTCTCACTCAGAGGTTGACTAGCATTCAGGGGAAGCAAGCAGACGGTAGAATAAATTCTGTCACTGTATCACAAAGGTTAACCCAGATAGGCATTGCATAGAGATAGCAGGATAACTCCACATCCTACTGTCTATTCAACCATATGACCCCATGATTTATTAAATTAACTGTATCACTCGATTCATGTCTAGAAAATCATGTCACCAAAACACGCTACATTCAAGTTGTCAGGAGGATAACCCAAACCCAAGGCGTTATCATTGAATACGCACAACAGACAAAAGTTTGTAGCCAATTGCTGCAGTAAAGTATAAAGTCACGGGGAATGACCGATTTTCATTCATTTAGGAATGCTGCATTAAGGAGCTAAATGCACATACTATCTATACTTATAGAGTCACTGGGTGCATTACTATTCATAGGCAGCACAGCCGACTGTCAGGGTCAAAGCGTGAGAAACTGACAACATGGAACTAAATCAAAATTATGGAATAGTGTTTCTCTATAAGTATAATATTAAATGAGATAGGGAATCCCCATTAGTATTTCTGTTTGATGGACTGATCCCAGCCTCAGGACAGACCAAAGCACTTGACAGAGCCTTGCAGTGAGTGTTCAGTCTAAACCTTAGCTGGGATCAGTCCATGAGACAAAAAAACTGGCAAGATTTCCCACTTCTCTTTACAAGGGCATGCCTTATTTACTGTGTTTTATTACTGACATGATGATGACACATCTCTGTAAGTCATTTTTCAATACTGATATTATTTTTTATTTTAGTTTTCTGCTTTGGTCTAGTGATGTCATCTGATTAACTATATCGTCATTGAACAAATCAAACTTTCTGTTGCACAGGTGGATCAGGGGAGCCTACTTCATCAGGCCATGGTGAGGAAGGTCCAAGCGATCAGCACCCTTTCCTGCCAATGACTGCTCAGCGCCACTATGGCAACATCATCGTGAATGTAAACAATGGTGTCCAGTACATGCCTGGCTATGAATATTCCTTGTTTATGGATGCCCCACCCCCTTACTCAGAGGTTGGTAGAAGTGACAGCGGGGAGTCTAATGCTCCTCCACCTCCGTACAGCACCATAGATCGCAGTACTAATCAGCATCAGAATAGGGAGAGTCAAGGATGTGAGGCAGATGCTGGTCCACCCAGACAGAACATTTCTCAGTTTGCAGTCCAGAACTGTCTAGGAGGTCCACGAGGCCTGAGCCAAGCAGGACCTCCACTGTGTGGAAGTCAAGGAAGGGGTCATCATCTAGAGAGTGTTAGTAGCTCCAGTGCGCACCCTGGTGACAGTGAAGACAGCACTTCAAGTGAGAACTGTGGGATCACAACAGGAACTTTACCTGGCATCAGCATCAGTTCAAGGTTCTTGCAGTCACTTCTTGGCTCTCATGGCCAGGGATCAGCAGGAGACACGATTCCCCGATCTCAGAGAGATGGAGATGGGCTCTCATCGGAGGTTTCAGATGGCGGGTTAGCCCGAGGAAATTTATGCACAGAGTCTCAGCTGAACAGTGCTGTCAGTGGTGGAGTAGGATCAGCTCATGGACCTGTTGTGAATGTGACTCAGATGGGTGCATCACTCCAGAGGTCTAGGGAGGGACCAGCACCTGTGGTGATGTCACATGGTACACAGACTCCCAGACACAGGGCTCATGGTTTGACTCACTCTAACACTGCAACTAGGAGTGTGGATAGTAGTAGACATGGTGCAACTTCACCCACTTTGCATCCACAGAATGACAATTCAGGGTTGTTGCCTTCTGCTAATGAGGTGTCAAGTCAGACATCTCTGAGAAGGGTTAATTTGGCAGGGGTTGATAACAACATAGAGAACTCACAAATGGACTCGCGAGAACAAGCAACAGGGATAACCTCAGAAAACCCTGTTGCTTCCAATGTCGATGACACAGACACTGCTGCTGATAATAATGCTGCTGGTGATGAAAGCATTGGTTTAACTGACATTGCTCTGACCGAAAATAATCCTGAGCACAATGGCATCTCAGAAAGTGTCCCAGAATACTGTCTAGGTGAGCAGTTTCATTCTGAAGACGAAGCAACCAGTTTTCTATTGCCAGAAAGCTCGGAACATGCAGTGGAAGATATGCCTGTAGAAGATGCTACTTGCTTAATAAGAAAACACAAAGGCAAAAAGAGCCATGGAGATACTGCAGATGACCCAGATATTTTGATGCCCCTTTCCCCTTCCAAATCACACAACCATGAAGCTGCCAGCAATGCCCTGCTTAATGAAGTCTCTCGACGGGATGAAAGGAATAAACCTAAACCTGGCCATCTTTCAGTGCAGCGGGGTCAGATTTTGTTGCACACAAATGAAGGTGTTTTAGCCACTGACCCAGCACTCTCATCATCTGTTTCTTCATCAGTCTCAGGTCCCAGCACATCCTCTGTACACAGTTCTGAGTCCGATCATCCTCCCAGAATCGGTGGTGAACTTGCTGTCAAAGATGGGAATATTATTCTCCAAACTCCACGATCATTGGAGAGAAATCATGGTCAGGTTCCCATAGATACTAGTAGCTTGCCTTTTGATGGTCCTCCATATGATGGCCATGCTGGTGAAGTCAGTTCAGCTGATATTAGCAGTGATTCTGGATCAACTCTTGTGTGCTCAACAGGAAAGGACAGTGATACCTCTTCTGTGAGCAGCCCACCACGGTCTTCCATTCTACAGTCATCATCAAACTCCAATGGTGCTTCAGTCAAAGACAATGACACTACAGTGATGTCTTTCAGTGGCAACAATGACAGTGAGGGTACAGCCAGGTTGAGCGGGGAACTGAATGTGAGGGATGGCTGTTTGGTGCTGGAACCCCCAAAACACACCCCCTCCTCTCAGATCCTTTCCCATCTGCAAGGAGCATATGCAGCAGAACACAGTGAGGGGACTGGAATTGGTGACAATAATGATGAGGTGCTCGAACCAGTGGTGAACACAAAACGGCCTGCTGGTGTTATTCATCGACCTCCACTGCCAAAGTTCAACTCTGATATTGTTTTGCCATTTAAAAATCAACCTTGATGTGGGCAATGACACAGAGAATAAAGGCACAGCATAAGATCATGATAATGTTAAAAAGCTTGCATCTAACCCACCTTCATATTATGGTGCACAGTAAATAATAATTAGACCCAGAGCGAATAAAGATTGCTGCGGGTGTTTGACATTTCTCACAAGCATTTAATCATTAAAATAAATGATTATTTGTAGAGGAGGTCTAATGCCAAGCCTTACGTTTAGCAGTTTACACTTCAAGGTCATTTGAGAGCTAAGAACTGATCTGCTGTATGGTCATTCAGTTGGATGCACAAAACAGAACATTTTGACATAGTTCATATTTATTTTCTAGTGTGGAAGAATGCTAAAATTATGCTAAAGTGCAGCATTGAAGATATTGTAGATAATAGTACATAAAATTAAACAAAGGCAAATGAAGAGTATGGGTGTGTGGGAGTTCATGAATACTCATACATGAATGCCAGCAGATGTGTGTGTTCATTCTTGCAGAGAAACATATCTGATAGTGCTGTAAAATTTGAGAATGTTGTTTGAGAAGAATGTTATAAGTTGCATAGATACAATTTTTTTTGTCTGTTTGGTTAGTGATACAGTCATGCAGTTCCTTGAACATTCTTTCCTCCACATTAAAATTTCCTACACTTTCAGTTGGATAATATTTCCATATTTTGCCTTTGTCACTTGTAATGCTTTGATTTCCTTTTGATAATGGAAGTTCTGGGCTGTCTTAGTTGTTGAACTCCGCCTACTTCTGTAGCTAGTTCTTTAGGCATTGAGCTGAAACTGAGGTCCCACTTCAGGAGCAAGCAGTGTCACATATAGATATTATTTTATTAGTCCAGTGAAATTTTGCACCTCCATGTCAATACCCCCAGTTCTTCATGCTAGCCCTCAAAGACCGAGGCCTCAAGGTACTGAGGGCCATAAAAAAATTATCCAACAAGCGACACGAGAGGTATAATCATTGCTCAGCTATTTTCTCTTTTTGCATGTGCATTAGATTTTCTTTCATTGTCTTGCTCACATTTTCCTGATATGAAATTTGGCTTAGGTTGATTAAAAAAAAAATGGAATTACAGCTTGGTAAATAAATATCATAACAGGTTGGGTAGATTTACGCTAAATTATATTCAGTAACAAAATACTTAATTGTAACTTGAAATAATCATTCTTGGTATCCGATTTATCAGCATCATGTGGTGACTGCAAGAATAACACTTTCAACAACAAGGAATATTTGGTTGTGATATTATCATATTCGCAGCATGACATAGATACCCAGATGCCTTCTATTACGCAGCATGGATTGTTTGATGGGGCAGAGAACAGCAAATAAGCTTTCTTAGCTTGTGCTGTGCTGAAATTGGCCAATGATTGCAGCAGAGGGAAATCCATATGGCCCAATAGCTACCCTTCGTCACATTGCACAGAAAACTGGTCACTACAGATGAAAGTTGAGGAAAAGGTATGAACCTAACCTTGTTCGAAGTCTAGCAACCACTGTTGCTGTGGATTGTCATTTATTCTACCTATAAATCAGTTCTGATCCCCAACTGGCATCACAAGGGGGAAAAGTGTTAAGATTTGAGAAAAAAAATCAGTTTCAGTTTTGTTGAACAAGTAAAAGATTCCAAGGAGCAGAGGATATAATTAAAAAGGGCTTTTCATGTTCCAGATTCTCATAAGAATTTTTGGGTTGTTTTTTTTTTAAATCTAGCCAAAACCGACACAATAATCTGCATGGATACAATTCTCTCAGATAAACACTGACTCAATGCATGGTGTTCTTTTACCCACACCCGATGACCAAGGGTTTGCCAGGCTTGGCATTTCCAATTTTTTCAGCCAATCAGGAAAGGTCTTGTCAGGTGTTCCTTGTGACTTATTGGCAGACAATGAGAATTCACAGAAATAATAAAAAGCTAATTTTCTTTAAACTTTTCTTTTCCTCTTGTGTTGCTGGAGAAGTTTCATGCTGTCTTTGTTCAGGAATGAGGTCAGTGACTGTAAGCATATCAAGATTCTTTAGATATTTTCACATTAATTTGTGTTTTATCACACATACTGCATACAGATTTAAGAAAGATTTGAATGTTATTTCATGATTTGTTAATTTTTCACCTTCACACCTCAGTGTGCTCTAGCACAGTGTGTATGGCCAATGATCATGGAATGCATATGCATATGTAGATTGTTGACTGTTTATATTTGGCAAAAATGAAATGCAGAGAATAGCCTTTTTATTGACAGGAAGACACCTATTTCTTCATTGATTGGTTTCATACTTTATGTTTGGAGCTGGCACATGAATCCAGATACTGTCAACAGAAGTGGCCAAAAATTTGGAACAAATGATATCAAAATTTTACATTTGATCAAGTTTGTGGAATATGACTCTTAACGTAGATGATAAATGTATATTAAATTTCAGTGCTGTTATTAGTAGCGTGTGATTGGTAAACATTGTGTGATTGATATTATAATGTGTGATAATGCAATCTATACTTGTAGTGAAGGATGGGTCGTTTTCATCAAGTTCGACATAATGTCACTTGTCAGGTGCATGCTCCCTCAATACAGTATTAGGGCTAGACATAGCATCTGAGAATTTAAGAATTGGTTGATTTCTGACTTTGGAACAACTACTGGGTTTTTAACTCAGATTTAAATGTAAACCATTTCTTAATACATTTTGAGTAGTTTCAGTGTCCAGCATGCTTTGAAAATCTTTAAAACCGGCTGTATGTTTTACTGCTCAAGATACTGTAATTTTGTTCTTTTAACTATGAATTTCATGGAATTGTGTTTTTCAAGATAAAAATCACTATTACCTTGCCAGTTTTCAATCAGTTCTTTTAGTTTCTGGCACATAAGCCAAAAAGAGAGTTGTATACAATAGTACAGAGAGAAAGATTGTCTTTCAGTTATAATTATTACGATGTTATCAATGTTAGAGTGAAAAATGGACAAAATTATTGGTTCATCAATTTGTGGAATCTGTGACGCTTATTTTCTTACAATTTTACTGAAGTCTTGAAAGTTGCTTTACTACACTTTTAGAATTTATACACTGATTTCGAAGACCAGACACATATTGACTATTGTTATTTTATGTTGAGCTTTAGGATTCAGAAGTGTTAAAATTTCTGTTTTTTGAGATGCCATATTCTTGCGTGTATTTGCTAATGGCAAGGTTGTTGGTCAATAAAACTAGAATGGATTTTATCATTTGGAAGCTTGATGAATTATTTAAACGTGGACACAGGCATCGAAAATATTTTTCCATTTTCCAGTCATTTTTCTCTGAAATATCTGTGTTGCCCATCGAGCTAATTTCGCAAAGAAAGAGCATCGTTCTGTTAACATGTGCATTAGTAATATGAAGCAGTAAGCAGAGCTAGAGTAACTGAGATTTTCCTCTTGAGTCTAGAGTTATTCCCCTTTCCCGAACAGCCGTGGCTTGTGGCAAAAATGATGATGTTCCAGCAGCTACAGACACTTCCATCTGACAGTAAAATTCAGCTTTCAACTGAGGTTCTGGTCATCCAAATTTATAAGTTTTGCTTGACCATGTCAGCCAGGTGAAGCATTCTGCATTTTCATTGCCTCACTGCCTCAGCATAATTTTATTTTACACATCTGCTGCTTACAGTAGATTTAATAGATTCATATTACTATCCGCAGAGCACTGGTTAGACAGCTTGGCCATGTGGCTAGAATGTTTTTGGCATAATCTGAATGCCAACTCATGTGCAGTGGACTTTGCCTAATGTCAGCCTGTGGGTCGTCTGGAGCAGGCAAGAGCATTATATCATGTTGACAGACACTCGAAAGACTGTTTTATTAGAAGAAGAGGATGTTGTGTGATTTAACATGGTGTATGACGATTCAGCTTTCCTTTCAATATAAAGCTGTGACTTTGCTGTGCAAATTTACAGATTTCATTCTTAGGTGCCGTATCTGGCCTTATTATCTTATCATCTATTAATAGATAAATCTGGCATTTCTGTTTCATCTTTCTGATTAAATCTGAAAAGTTATTTTGATCCTTTTTTTATGCTAACATTTGCTGTAATATTTGGGCTCAAATATTGATTTGCTAATATGTTTTGCATGATGTTTTAAACTGCTGCAGGTCCAAAATGCCAAATGATGAGACTCAGTATTTTCTCCACCAGTAAGCATACATCAAATACACAAGTCTTTTACAGTGAGGGAGAAAGAGATCTTCCCTTTAACACTACACACAATAAAAGTTTTTTTTCTCTCCACTGTCTCAGTTTAACATGAGGCACATGATTTGTGTCACTATACCAAGCATCACTTGCGCAGTGTATGAATGAAGACCATTATTAGGGCATGAAACACTACAGTTTGTAAATACAAGATGTGTGACCTGTTTTTATCAGAGGTGTATCCTTTTTCTACATTATATAATAGCAAAGGAAACTGGTGCTAGAAGAGCAAATACTTTTCCATTATTTGACACCAAGGCCCCCTACCCAGGCATATTTGCCAGTCAGAATCTAGGACTTCAGATTTCAGGGCCGTGCTACAAAACTGATTTTCAACTGCAGTGAATAGACTTGCAGTATTGAATGGTGCTAGCTGTGGTAATGGTTGTGTTTTCTAGTTTTCTAGCTTTCAGGTTTCTGTACATGCGTTTGTATCATTTTATGTCTACCACCTTCTGCCATAAGCCAGTGCTGCAATTATCACTCTGTTATATCCTGATACAGGCAGAATTTAAATCTCAATACAGTGCTGATTTTGAAAAGAAGACTATATATATAAGCCTTATGGTTGTGACCAATTCATGGTTCATGTCTGGTTATGCAGTTTAAACTGCCAGATCACACTGGTTGCTGAATGGGTCATGAATCTTTGACAGATGACTCCATTGCATTATTTTCTACTATTTTATTGATGGTTAAAACTGAAGTTGAATCAGGATGGTTATATATATACGGTCTTCTGCTTTAAAATGACAGAGCGTATCTGTGACTAGCATTATGGCTCTTTGTACTCCTGCCTTGCATCTGAATCTTTCCTTACTCTGTCTTTTGCCATTCTGTCTTGCACCTCCATCCCCACCTCAAATTGACACTGCTTTCTTCTTCATATGATGTATTCTCTACTTCCATGCCATGCATCAAACTGCATCAAAGTCAGCATCGCTGTGATGTAGTGGTAACATGTTCAGGCTTGCAAGCTGAGAGACCTTGGGTTTGATCCTGTTAGGGACAGGATATTTTCTACTGTTAGATTTTGCTTGGCCTTAATTCTCAAAATTTGTCTTTCACAATAATTTAGTTAAAATCCCTAGTGGCACACTTTTCGGATATCTAACTGGGGATACATTCCTCCCCTTTAAAGATAATAAAATAGAATAATGCCTTACCACAAGGTTACTCATACTAACATAGCTGCAAATCTGAGGGAGCATGAAAAATGTTGGCTCCACTTTTATTCTCAGCTGTTCTCTGAAAACTAAGCAACAAGTGCAGTTCAGCATAGTACAGTTAATGCAGAATCATTTTGCCGCCAGAAATAATATTGTCGTTAAGTCCTTAAAGCCATTTAGGGATTTGCAACAATATTATTTCCAGATGACAAATTGTACTATACTGTTGCTGAAAATTAGGTCTTGATGATCTTTTTCACAAAAGCCATATGCCAGTTGGTGGTCATGCTCAGTTGGCTCCTCTACTAAACTCCACAAGAGCATGGAAAAAGATGAAGTGAAGGGGACAATATGATGGAGTGGTTGGGTTTGTTTTGGTTTTTTTTTTTGTTTTTTTTGATGTTTTTGAAAACTATTGTGATACTGTGGAAAGTTGCCTGTATAATAATTCACTGTACATGCAGTTTTTCTCTTCTCTCCTTCTCCCCCCTCCCTTTTCNACATCCTTAGGATCATACATCAGAACTTCTTCCCTCTCTGGACTTTCACTTGCGTCTACATTTTACCTCCTTGATTATTTGTTTTCTATAGAAAGCAGTGCTTTTGTAGTTGTTTATACGGTATTACCTCTGATAACTTTTGATCTGAGTCATGTAAATGTATTTATAGAATAGATCTCTAAATGTAGTTAAATTTTATTATATAGCTCTGGGCATTCTGAAAATTTGAGAATAACATGCTTTGTTGACATCACTTTTGTCCTTTTTTATATTTTATTTGAGAGGATGGTTCATTCTTTCCTGCTTAATTGTTGTTGTTGTTGTTGCTATTGTTGTTGTTGTTGTTGTGGTGGTGATGGTGGTGGTAGAATGTTGGTGGTACCTGCAAATGCAAGATGTTGGTTGTGTTTCAACAGGGTGGAGTGTCATCATATGCGCTGGTGGGAGGAAGGGGGGAAAGTATTGCAAAGTTCAAAGTTTATTTGATAAAAGAACAAACTAGATCACAGTGTGGTATGTGGGCACACATTTATAAACGACAAATGACGGGACATATTAAACATCAAACAAAGGTGCATTAGTAAATAAATCAATCGATTCCCAACTCGTTAATCGACCTAGTCTATCACTCAGTTAAATGACACGGATGGACGGTGGACAAATGCTTAGTTTACAAACAATGTACAGTAACTGAACAGGAGATGTAGACTGCATTCCCTTGTTAATTGAAATATTGGCCTGTTCAAGAGGAATGGTGCTCTAGACTGAACGAAAGAAAAAAGTTCACAACGATATTTTCATTCTACGAATTTTGATAGGTCACTTCCGGTGTATAGACATCCGGAAGGTCAAGTGATATTTTCTCTCAGAAAGTAGGTGACGTGAAAAGTGCCACAGCTGATTAGGTGAACTCTTAATTTAGTGCGAGTATAATTCGGTTGAAATCGCCATGGCGGCATCGGCTGGTGCCTCTGTTATTCCAAGGAAGGATGGTTTCTATGACAAATACATTAGAAACTACCAAATCCTAACACAGGCTCAGCTAAAACGTCTCATGGAACATAAGTACAGCGCTGAAGGGCAGTCGCTCACCGAGCCTCCAATGCAAGTGTTCTGGAGATGGACTGTAGAACAGATTCCTCTTTGGTGGGCTCCCAACGCAATAACTATTGTTGGATTGATAATCAATGTAGTCACAACAT
Organism: Ellobium chinense; assembly: GCA_033807755.1. Lineage (NCBI taxonomy): Eukaryota > Metazoa > Mollusca > Gastropoda > Ellobiida > Ellobiidae > Ellobium > Ellobium chinense. The sequence continues at coordinate 362,738 of JAWQUT010000170.1, forward strand.
TGATATTAGCCTTCTACAGCCCAGACTGTAAGCAGGAGGTAAGTTAACTGAGCAGGACTAATGTAGCCGTATGCATCAGCCATCATTTCCAAATTTCTGATATTTCAATATCCTATTGAATAGCTAGTCTAAATAATCTGTTAAGTCTTCCAGACTAATTGAAGTTTATGTAAATAAACAGTTTTTGGTGAGATTGGTTTACAGTTGGTGGAATGGAAATGGCAGTAGGCATATTCATACACTGACAGGCGCATGGACATGGCGTTAATGAAAGGTCCAAGATCACTCTCAAGCACTGAGATGTTATTGTTAGGTGGGCATCAAGGACTATGCTTCACATATACCAAGCTCAACATCGGATGATCAAAAACTTTGCTACACCCTAGGAACAACATATTCTGACCAGAGCAAACTAGAAGACCGCTTAATCGAGGCCTACGCAAGTTATTTTAGAATGCAGATACAACACTATCCAACAAAATGCTTCTAATCCAGTTCAAACAGTCACTTAACACAGTGTAAATAACCTAGGTTACACTAGATCATAACAAACACTGGAGAATAAGAATAGCCACATTCTTACTTAACATTTCTCTTACTCATTGGTTTAGGATCATGAGTCAAGACTCAAGATTAATGGAATCTGAAATAAAAATTATTGGAAGGATTTCCATATGTGGTAACTCCTACAATTACGGTCAGTACCTTAATTCCGACCAATGTACTAATACAACCCAAACACAAAGCCTACCCCCCTAACCCTAACCCTACCCTTAACCCTAACACTAATGCCCATCAAGACAGGAACATCAGTCGAAGCGAGCGTAACTCCTTATCACCAGTTACCACATATATGGAAATCCTCCCAAATTGCTGATTGTGAACATATTTTATAACCAAAACTTTCTTCTTAATTAAACAGCCACACATGAGACTCAAATTACCTTCTTAGCAATTCCTCAGTTTCACAGGCTGTGATCATAATTGACTGAGAGTGAGACAGGCAACTAACCAATGGCAGATGTGCATTTTTATATTAAACTTGTCATGATCTTGAAATCTGCATCAATAGAAGCCATACAGCAGAGGCAACAATGGCTTTGGTAATCGTGCAAGTGATTAGTTCAAGTATGTGTGCATTCACAATACTTCAAAAAAGCCAGTGGCAGTAGGACAGGTCTTGGCAATTGCATCATTGAATGCATATTTGTAACTGATCCAGACCACTGCAAACATGGATTAACACGAGTCCAATGCTGTGTATTTATCCTGGATTGACATCAAGCTACTTTAAGAGAAAGTGAAGGTCTTAAGCATGTGAAAAGTGAAAGACAAGAGAGAGAGATTTTCAGATAGTCTGCAAGCTTTGCTTTGATATGGTGATATAGTCATTATAAGCCATAAATTGAGTGCAAAGGTTTTAGTAGTTCACATCATAAGAACAGAATATATACAGGGATGGAAAATTGAGCAAAGAAAATGACATTATTCACAAGACACTGACTGATAAATCCATGGGTGTAGACCCATATTTGACTAAAGTTTGAGGATTTCAGTTTACTATAAATATAATGGTAAGAAAAGAGTGTCTCTTATGCTTGATTTGGAAATCAATCTAAGAATGGTAGAAGAGCCAATGGGATGAAATTTGACACATAAGATTATGTTTATTTGTTAAATCTTCTGCGTCTTCCCTCTGGAAGTTGCTACAGATTACTATAGAATGTTTTTCTTTTGAGGACCTCATTTTTATGACTTTCACAAGTTGAGCTTGACTTGTGAAAATTACTTCCCGCTATAGAAAAGCTCTGTTCAAAATTTTTCAGTGAAAATACCTCTTTGCAAGGGAAATGCAGTTGCAATATTTTTATTTACTAGTTAGTGCTCATTATTTGGACATACTTGATTATTTAAGAAGTTTTGCAAATGATACAAAGCAGGGGTGCCAGTTAGATGATTTTGGTGCCAGATTCCAAAAATCTGACAATCCTAGTGAAAAAATACTTGAGCCGATACACTCAGAAATTCTGCTCCTACTAATATACACACATGAGAAAACTATCATGTGGGGCTCATGAAAATTAGATCTTCATAAAAAAGAATCAATTCTACACGTAGTGTTTCAGCAATTATATTCTTTAATGTGTGCTATATTACTGAGTGAATTAATTCAGTAAATTCAGGTGAATTAATTCAGAGACCACAAATGCTCTCCTAGTATCATATAGAATACCATCAGAGATAGTCTTTCATGTCATCTAAGGCAACATCCAAGACAAATGACCCCAACTGTGTGTGTAGACCTATGATTATAATATTATTTTGATAACAGTTCCTAAGGTGGAAATATTAAGTGCAGTACTAAACTGATTGAAGATATTCAGTGTAAGTACTTTACTTTACATGTTTGTTATGTTGTTAGTCAGGTTCAGAACTGCTGAAAGGAATTACAGATGAAATTCACACCCCTAATAGAACTCATGCCCAGTAAAACAACCCAAACCCTATCAATCAGTATAATTTTACTCTCAACCCTAACACTAATGCTTACCAAGACAGGAGTATCTGTTGAGGCAAGTCTCTAATCTGAATGTCCATCGAGTCAAGAGCATTAGGTGTACGTTGCATTCAAAATTCTTCTCGTCATAGCAAATGAAACCAGTTTTGTGGGGACATGACACAAGTTGATATTATTAATATTATTATAGTTGCACTTGTCAGTGCACTAAAGGTAGCCTGTGCATATCAGGAGAGTAGATATCACTAGCCTGTTTAAGTCAGTACCTCCAATACTGCATTTTCCCTTTGTCTTTTATTTGTTGGATCATCAAACTTCATTCCTGATTTTTATACAGAGAGATTTGGTAATGCAGGGAAGGGTGAGACTTTCTAAATTTTACCCTCCATGCTGTGCTTCATTGTTCCATTATTGGGTACTGTAGACAAGTAACCTCAACACTGTATTCTCATTGTCCAGACATGCACACTCTACTTTTATAATACAACCTGCAAACACAAGTCAGTTGCTGATGTACGGAATGATAGTTCTGATATTCAGCCTTGACTGCTGACTTTGATTTTTCTGTTTTGAGATCACATACTTCAGAGTGTAAGAATTTAGACAAATCTTGCAATATTAAAATATTCTTTTATGACTGTATTCAATGTAAGGTAAATATGAACCATAGGGACACCCCGAAAGAAGGTGGGCCAGAGCATATCATGACACACTAGGTTAATCTGTAATGGCTGCGAAATTTAACCATCTTGGTAATTCATCAAACTCTATTGAGAGAGAAACCACTGTCATGGCTCATCACACCCAAAGGGTGAAATAATGACCCAGAATATTTCACTCTGATATTGGTTGTCAAACCACTTTACTTTTCATAAATTTACTCAAAGATGAGGCAGCTATTCCTTGACAGACAGAGTTTTGCTCTTACAATTCCATTACAATATAATAGGGTTATTTTAAGAGTGATGAAGAGGAGGGAGAAGCAGGAATGGAAACTGCTCAATTCTACCGAGTTCCCATTATAATTATGCCATTAGATATTCACTGATCAATGGAGATCATCCTGCTCTGCATATTAGATCAGATTCTCTTAGAGGTTAATAAGGGCTTGAACCTAAACGTGTCAGTCATTTTTTCATGGCTCATCTGATGTGAGGGAGTTGCGGAACAAATCAGGGTAGCTGGTAGACATCTGGTACTCAGTAAGTTTGTCCCAACCAGAAAGCAAACTGAACACAGCAATGACAGACTTTTGCCTTGCCATGCAAAAATACAATTTTAAAGTCTCTAAGCCATTTTAATGTGGCAATGATTGTATAAGTGAAAGAAAAAATAATATAAACCCCTGAAAAATGGTTTGGCTGTGACAGCCTGAAAATTATACATGATGTACTGTGTCGCTCCAAGAAATATTTAATGCATTCTTGTATCAACTGGAGTGGGACTCACATCTCGCCAGCATTACAGAATTCATTTCAAACTTGGCCAAAGCGAAGGTTTACGTCAGCATATGTGTTTTTCCTCATGCCACAGTGACCGGGGATGGTGCATCTGCTCCTCATTTTGTTTGTGGTCAGGAATTATTGATTTTATGCTACATGAACATGCCAGTTAATGAACCTGAATAATCATCATGACATGAAATCTGATCTCTGATAGTTTCAGTTCGTTCAGGGACTTTTTTGTACAGGATGATACAAAATGAATTTGTTGCAGCCCCTTTCGCTCTTTTTTTTTTCATTATTTATCCAGTTGGCACCAGCTAGTAGAGGGAAAGTTCTTGAAACAACAAACTCTTCATATGTATTATGTATTGACACCACACGTCCATAATTAGTTTTTAATTCTTCTTCTGTTTTCTGCTCATGTTCCTTTGCTGTCCAGGTCCTGTCTTTGTCCTTTTTTTGTCGTCCCTCTTCAGGTTACTCTGTCCCTGCCCGAATTCTTATTAACCGGGTCAATCAATTTCATTGCTGTAGTATGGAGAATCATGAACTTTTCACCTTTTGCTGATAGCACTTTACAACAATAGTGACTACTCCACTTTAGATTAGTGAAGTGTGATGTTATCTTCAGAAGTTGCCATCTCTTGTACCGTAAGCTGTTCACAGTCCAGGTCTGTGATCCTATCCCTCATGTTGTGATCATCTTTCTGGATTAATACTGCAGCACAGGTGTAATAAATTTAATAAGCAACTGGTTATCAAAAAATAGGGTATGGTTCTCAATCTACTCAAGCTTAAATTTTTTTTTTGGACAACCTTACTTGGGATGAATGATTTGTTGCTGTCAGGTGAACCGTGCTTTAGTCACAAATTAGGCCTTCTACCATCCTTGGCAGTGGTTGATAACTTGATGAGTATTGTATGGGCCATGACATAAGTGTAATTGCCCTACTCATGTTAACAGAAGGTGTGAGGACGTAGAGGGCAGAGTCCAAATGAGGCCAGCGCTATTTTAACCATTGTTAGCTGGCTAAAGGTTTCTTTCCTTTTCTCATTCACATTTCCTATTGATTCTCTTTATGTCAGTAAGGCTACTTCACACAGCTTGTAATTATTTTGACACTAGAACTTAATAGGGGGGCTTCCTGTATAGTATTTCACTGTTGGAGAGGATGGTGGATTGCGACAGGATGGGGAGGAGGGAATTTAGGGGAAGGAACATACTGTTATGTGAAGTGTGCAGGGATGGAGATGTATGCAGCAGGGATGGAGATGTATGCATAACTCTGCTGACAAGACTTAAGTGGAGCAGGGTTTTGGACATAATATGTACTTTGTGGCCTCATTGGTTTTGTTGAGTAATCACAGATAACACATGAGTGTTTAGGCTACGTTGTCAAATTGCACTTTGAAGCCATATATACAATTCAATAGGACAGAGAACACTAGATATAAAAATCTAAGAGTGAATGGCTAATGATAATACTGTAATAGGGTCATTCCAACTAACATGTCCTTTCAGTTTTCATGAAACTAAAGTAATGGCTTTATCATAATTTTGTTTTAGTTTATATCTGTATTGCTGATGTGAAAAGGGTGGAAAGGCATTACAGTCAATTCCAAATAACTACAAAAAGGGGAAATAATATTTGATAATTAAGGGAAAATGTGCTATAAGAGATTTGTCATAGAGAAAATAGGCTTAATAGAATTTTTAGAGTCTTCCAATATTTTAACAATTTCTCTAACACTACAACACTAAAACCTACATGATAATAATTTATGATACATTTCTGGAAAGGAAATTGAATGGGCTTTCTGAAAATTAATGTTTTAGCTTTTTGTGAGTTGGCATAGTTGAATTGTGACCTGGTTTTTATTACTGTTCGTAGAAACGGAATGACAAAAATTCACAATGCCTAACATTCACAAAGAAGATTAAAATAAAAACTGATTACAGTAATTGTCCTAACTTTATTTTCATGATAAAATATGTCCATTTCTACATAATATATTAGCAAAATGACATAGTTAGGTCCACAAATAAAAGCACAGAGGCATAGAGAGAATGTTCATAAATCAGGTTTTTTCTTCTTTGAAAAGTGAAAAAAAAATTTTTTTCTAAACTAAAAGTTACTTACAAAAAACCTAACAAAATTTATTTTTAGAATTTTGATGAAAATGGTAAAATTACATGTAATTCATCATAAAATGCATCATACATTCTATAAGAATAAAACCATTAGCAAGAAATTACTTTCTGGAATGACCTAGTTTTCCATCGTATTTATAAATATGAAATCCCATCGTGTGAACTGGTGAGAGTTAAAGCCACCTAATGGTAGAAAGTTTCTAATCTCTGCCAGAATGAAACCCAGGGCCCTTCAGCGTGCACATTATCACCATTGTAAATTACAAATGAGATAATTACTTCACTGTGATTCATTACCTTTCTACCATGCGATGATTTGTTACCACTCAGCATTGGTGATTTATCTTCCTTTTCATCTGTACACTGCCCTTTCCATTCACACCTTGCAGCACGCTGTGGCATAACAACATAGCTGTGGCATAACAACATAGTACATTCTCTTTCATTGCTTTCTGACAATGTGAATATAAAGCCCTTTTTTGCTTTGCTTTGACAAATACCTGTAAGTGAAATGCTATGGAATGCATTAATCCTTAAAATGAGGAGCATCCGTGGTCTCTGATTGCTACATTCTATGGGTAGGCTGTAAACTGTACAGTAGAGTGCGGAATACACTGCAGCACTGTCTGTTGTTTTGTGTAAATGTAGAGAAATAGGTCAGCACATAGCTAACATCACAGTTACAAGTGAGAGTGTCTCTAATAATCATGACCTCATCATGTGAGGTCCTATGCACAGTAACTTACAAGATTGTTGAATAAAGTGTACTTGAACGGCAGTTTACTTGTTATTTACCTAGGAACCTTTCAGTAGTGACTTTGGTTGTATATTGTTTGTATATAATTATGTACTTATCTATTTATTGGTTATTTTTAATAATTTACTACAATACCTTTGCTGAGCATAGGTAGATACATCATTGCATCTTTCACAAACCATTCTGAAATGCACGCACACGCACACGCACACACATGCACGCACGCATGCACACACACTTACACACACACACACACACACACACACACACACACACACACACACACACACAGAGAGAAAGGAAGGAAGGAAGGAAATTTTAACAAAAAACACTTCGGTGTAATTATAGTGTTCACCCATGATTGTGACACACATGCCAAGTGCTTATATTGTCTCAAAGGAACATATTTGTATGACTGATACTTGAAAATATTGGAACTTAAGTTTTACAGTTCGCTATGGCACATGTTTCTGTAGAGTGATCTACCACTGACAAGTGATGAGGAAAAAATAAACTGTGGATCCACTTATCTCTCACTTTCCCTGAAATGATCAGAGTATGATTTTTATTTAAGGAGTACATGTATCATAATATGTCACTTCCTCTCAATCAAGTTATCTAAGCCGGACTATTGGTTCAAGTGTGTATATTTTTTAGTTGCTAGCTGTGTTATGTGGTTTGTTGTCTGTTGTTGTTTTGTTCCACTAAGTGTGTTAGAGGACCATCCTGTCCTGTTTATGATAGCATGAATAAGAAGTGGGTTCACTGGCTTATTCAGAAATTTTGTAGGGGAAATAGGAGGTGAGAAGGGTCTTCATAATACTTAAATCATTTTTCCTCAGCTTATATTCATTTTTATAGCCCCTTCATGTTTTCTTGCCAATAGTAATTATTGGAGTGGTGGGTAGGGAAGGGGGGAGTAGGTCAAAAGGCATATAATCATATCTCATCCCTACCCTAAGATCACCACGAGTCTGACATGGCAGTGACAGGAAAAGGACAAAGTTTCCTGCAACCTTTCTGGTTGTATAAGTCTTGTGTTCAGGCAATGCTAGTTTACGTTACTTCATATTATTATCACCTCAGCAGGCTATATCTTGCAGCAACTTGTTCTTGTCAGGTTGGGGAGGCATAATATAGTGTCATTGCTGTTTTATAGGCTCTGATTGTTAGAATGTAAGGCTCTGATTGTTAGTATGTATTCAGGCAGGCAGTAGTTTTCAATGCCAGGTATCCAAGTTGCAGATGGTTTGACATATATGAGTGAAATGCTTTGACAGAGCCTTTACAGTATGACCATAGTTAAAATGGAATCCAAGACCTTAATCAGTGTTGACCCCTGTTTGTTTCAGGCACCAAGGTGGGCTTACTTTTTGAGTGGTCTTGGCCTCTTTGTATACCAGACTCTAGATGCTATAGATGGAAAGCAAGCCAGGAGGACCAAGTCTAGTTCACCTTTGGGAGAGCTCTTTGACCATGGCTGTGATTCTATTTCAACAGGTTAGTTGTACTTCCTTTTGACCTCCCCTTTCTCCTCCTATTTTTAACAATTCTTGTATACAGCCATTGAAATGAAGGAATTTTCTAGTATTTTAATATATATTATACAAGTACATGACAGTAAGAAAAAGTTTTTGGTTGTATTTAAGAACTTATGAGCAGGTATGAGTTTGATTCATGCTTAGAGTTGGGTCTGAATTGTGAAAACAACTTATAAATAATGCTGGATTTCCTCTTCCCATTAGTGTAATTCTGTGCCCATGTCACAACACCCAGTTAATTATTCATACAGCCAGCTCAGTGTATAGTTCAGAGGACAGTTTACTGCACCATTTTTTGAACCGGCTGACTCATATCACATGATTGTTGACATTTTGTATCCTACTAATCCACAGCATGTCCTCTCTATCCTCTCTTCACCTCAGTGACTGGTAGATTCATCAACAATATTTATTACATGAACTATAGAGTCCTAATCACTGATGTTCATGCACACATTGCTGAGGGGAGGGGGCTTGGGGGAAGCAATGCTTAGGGGTGCCCAGCCTAAGTACACAAAATATATTTACCGTACAAGTAATGTTGTGCTTTCTATTGGGGAGGATAGGACCAGTCTGAAACACAGGGAAGATAGGGGAAGAGGAATAATGTCTCTTGGCCTTTGCCCCGATGATGTCATTTCTTGTTCTCTTTCTTAACTTTTATTTGTTTCTAAAATATACTCTTTCATGAATTATGTTAATATTTTTCCTCTGCTTTGACAATCCTGTCTGATGTGGAAGGTATGAATTTATAATGGGCATTACACATTCAAAGTTTGCCATAGACAGCTTGTTGATCAGAGATGTGATCTGTTTACCAAACAGAGTGAAATGTTTGAAGTTGTTGTAGTTTTGGTCTTTTTGGTTGTCCAAGTACTTGTCATACCATTTGTAGGGACAGAGATAGCAAGAAAGTACATTGACAGTGAGGACAAAGTACAACTCAGCTGTTGAACCTGTTTTCAGGTTGTTATTTTGTTGTTTTTTCCCGAACATCCTTGAAAACCTTATATTTTAACAAAAGCACTGTATTTAGGATCTCACAGAAATTTTAAGGCTTTTTATCATTTTAGTCTCATAGGATGTCCAGAAATTTTGCTGCAGACTATTCTAAATTTCCAAATTACCAATCTGAGGATGACAACTGAGACAATGGATTGTTAGTATAATGACAAGCAATGGATTTAACTATAACATTGATATCTCTAATATTTGATAGCCAGTGTTATAAATTAGTGTAATGGCCCATGAAGAGGAACCTTTGGATTACATGAAGTCCATTTTCTTCAGATGACATACATTTATGATATTCATCTGAAGTGTAAAATGTCACATTGTGACACATCACTTTGAAACTTGGCTTTGCCATGAGACAGAGGTTGCTGAACAATATTGCTGATAATTTTCAGAAAACTAAAAGGAAATCAGAGCATTTTAAGAATGGGACTAGCACAAGAAATGTCAAAACAACTTCAGTTTTTAACAGAGACCAATAATTTGAGAGATACCTGCACAAAGACCATATCATTAATCTAAGGTATTTGCACAGATATCCTCGAATGTTGGTCATTGTTTTCAAGCATTTCTTCATCAGCTGCTGCCATTTGTCTTTTGCTGGATTTCTTGCCAAATCAAATTTTGCATCCCTATGACATGCATGTCATTACTCACCCCCCCCACTTTTTTTCCCCCATAAAACTCTAATTTTACAACAGAAATTAGACAAAAATTATTACTTGCCAGAACCACTTGGTTTTTCTTTAAAAAAAAACAGTTCGGCAAAGATAAGCCATTTTGTCACAAGGGAAGGATCTTCACTCGGGACAGTCCATACATATTGATCTTTGACTTTTGATAATGTAATAAAGATGGGATCTCTGAATTTCATACATTAGGCAACGGCTACTCCTGCTGTGTCATTTTATATTACCTCAACAGGCCAAACCATGCAATAAAGTTTTTTTATCTACACAGGGAACATTCAATGCTGCTGCCATTACCATTCACCATCGGTTGCTGTTTCCCATTTAGACTATAACCCAACAATAAAAATATCAAGAAAGAACTCATAAGAACTGATGGCTTGGGGAGAGGGAGGGTGGGTAGAATGTGAGGCAACATTTTCATAATTGAAATCAGAAATACTTTCAGTCTTAAAATTGTGGCCTTTTTTTTTTTTATCTGAGAGTAGAAGGGCTGAAACTTTCTTTTTTTAATCTTCTGTTGTCTATAAGGAACAGCTGACATTCGTACAGTACTTCAACATGTTCTGGATTTGAGGATTCACAAGATCAATCTGACATAGTATCTGATGATTAAATATATGCGATATTATCAAATGATTTCTGGATTTGCTGTCCTCAGTTCATTTTCGCCCATGATCTTTGCAAACAAACCATGCTTTCCCTGATAAGATAAGATAGGTTAGGAGAGGAGAGGATACACTTTATTGATCCTTCACAAGAAATTAAGGTCAGGCTAGTGTGACTTACATAAACAAAAAGTAGATAATGACATAGATGCACTTGCAAGCTCACACATGCACAGTAAAACACATGCCTGTGTGTGCACTCCCACACACATACAGGTGGGCATGTATACTCACACTCCCACACCAATGTGCCTTTATTGCTGTTGTTTATTTTTTCTGTTGCAGGTACAGTTATCCTTGGTGCAAGCATCACACTGCAGCTTGGCTATATGCCTGGATGGCTCCTATTTGAGAATTTGGCCGCTTACTTCCTCTTTTACTGTGCCCATTGGCAGACTTATGTCTGTGGCACACTCAAATTTGGAAAGTGAGTGATATGTTACAAAGAGCTGAAGAGTTTTATCTTGTCATTCAGATAGATATTTGTCAACAGATACAGGAATCTAAGTACACTCTTATTTTCCACAATGTTATTCTGCTGTAAAAGAGTTGTGTTACTAAAAAAAGAAGTAATGCTGAGATGGGGCCCCAGTCTCTTTGCCTCTTGTGCTTAGGGGACCATATCTTGGGCATGCAAATACCATGGTGGATCCAGTCTTCTCTCATTATTTGTATTTTCTGGGTTTTTTTTTCTGTTTAATTGAATCAAACAGTCATTAATTAGTGTTGATGCAGTTAGAAAATGGGTAATGTGGCAGTTGTGTTCTCTGAAAACCAAAACCAAATCTCGATAGATTCTAGGTGAAATCTCTTTCTCTCTTACACAGTTTTCCTGTTATTCCTTTTATGTCTGTTGAGTTCAGCATGTTGTGCAATAGTGTAGACCATTTTTTTTCTCCCTCAAGGATTGATGTTACAGAGGGACAGCTGGCAGTGATAAGTGTTTACATCCTGGCTGCATTATTTGGTCCTCAGTTTTGGGCCTATGAGGTTAGTCTAGCCAATGTTTGACCCATATTATAATGGATGAGTGTGCTGAAATTGTTAAAATGTTCTGTACTGCCACAGCATTTGGGAGTAGGACTAGGAGATAGGGAAGAGGAGGTGCCAGATGTTGAAAGTTATACACTCTAACTAGTTGTTCATATAATTATATATTTGCAGTTATACTGTTATCCCTGTAAATTTGTATCATCTTTTTACCATACAGTGCAATATGAGATCCATAATATGAATCTTTTTTGTGATGCTTTTGGGCCTTTTTTTTTTTTTTTTTTTTTTGTTGTTGTTCAGTAACTCTGTATGGGGAACGTTATAGGAGTTTTAGGAAATAGGCATACAAATCATCTAGCCAGTTTGCAATTTCTTAAATTTTCCTCCCTCACAGAAACTCACAAGTGCTAAAGATTTGTCAGGATCTGTGCTCAAAACCTTAGTATTGAATAGAAATTTATAAATAGGGTAACTTATTCCAAGTTGATGACAAACTGAGATCACTTTTGTTTTTTGCATACCGGTACTCTTGAAGTTCTATCAACAGTTACATGCATACCATCTACTTCATATTATTTCTGTTGTATCCATTCACTTGCCAGTTGAATCTAATTATTTCTGTGATTGTGTAAAATGTAGTGTCCTTGTTTCTATTCCTTGTTTTGCATTCCTTTTAGTGATGGTGTTGAGATCAGTGCACCCAGCTATGGAAAAGAACCTTCATATTAAATATTTTGCTTTGGTAATGTAAAACCTATGTTGAAAAACAACCACCAGGCACCTGTGTTTATACGCCTGGATGAAATACTGTATCATCCTGCAGCTTTCAGTAACCTTTACCAACCTCAGGGCTTGGGTGCTGAACCCGCAGGAGATAATTTCAACATAAATTTTTGGCATTCTTGATTCTAATACGTCTTTTGTGCATTAGTATAATCATTTCTGTCATTATTCATTAGTTTATTCATTTCTGCCATTATTCTGGGTCATATTTGAAATAAAATTTCCACAAAATATGTCCACTTCATTCCCCCCTTATATTGGGAACAATGTTCTGTAACCTCAAAACGTCATCAACTTGGAATAATCAGAGCAACAAACTAAACATAGCGAAATGATGGTGGTTTATTTTCTTGTGTAATCTTGTTGTTAAAGGCCTTTTATTAATAAACATTGCTGTTTGCAGGCATGAGACAATCTGTTAGGCTGGAAGTGGGAAGGTAGCCTGAGACATAGGAAATAGTTAAAAATCATTCTCCTTTTGTTTGACAAGTTATTTGGTGTTATGTTGACTGTGATATCTAACTAACAACCTCTATTTTATGAACTTGCTCATGAAAACTGAAGCCTAGACATATTTTTTTTTTCTGTATGTTCAGTCAGCACCTAGTTACTCATTTTTGTTGAAAATACTCCCAATGTTCACTACTTACTTTTAATGTTAATCAGCATTCATGTCTCATTGTCGTGGATTGTTTTTTCAGACAAATTCGATCTTATAAATATGAAGCCCAAACAATATTTTTGTATTGTTTTGTTTGGTTTTTCAGCTCTGATTGTTCACGGTACATTGCAAAATATTCACATATGCTGTGTTCAGCTCTTCTTTAATCATGTCTCGTTGCTCTGATTTGTTTTACAAGCTTGTCTTGAAAATTTTTATAAAGCCCAAACAACATTTCATTGCTTTCAGCTTCCAGTCCTTCATGTTCCACTGAAAATGCTCCCAATATACTTTAGTCTGACTGGAGCAGCCCTGCAGATGAAATCAGCATTCCATGTCATTTTCATGCAGGGGGGAGTTGGGAAAAATGGCTCCACAGTTGCTGTAAGTTAATAGAGCATCTTTTATGTTAGATACCCTTGTCACAAAGAAGTGAACTTGGGAGGTGAAGGTGCTAATGCAATATTTTACTGTCAGTGTGCCGTGTTAACATTCTTGTGCAGCATGCAAAGTTTAAAAGTATGCATTGGTAAATGGTTATCCTCTTGACAAGTATGTTTGTAGTATTAACAGGAACATGCATATTTCACAGGCTGTTCACATGTTTTATATTTTGAAAAGTTCATTCTTTCTTGCTTGTTTATTATAATAGAGCAACATAATTTGCATTGACACTAGCAGCAATTAAAACTTCATAGTTTATAGACTGTCATGTAGGTGATTTCTACAGATTACAATAGAATCTAGATAACATGTCCACTCCTTTGGCCAAGCATTTGAGGGTGTGTAACCAGAAATATGCATTATCCAGAGTGCTCTTTAAAGAAACAAAGCAATTGAGATTGCTAAGAGAATTGTGTTAAGTTATGGTTGTGTTAACAGAATTTTATTGTTTATCTCTGTTTCAGGGCACAAGCACAATATTTCCTATCTTCCCAATAACAGCAGTGGTACTGCTAGCTTTTATGATCCAACAGAAATCTCCATCTATGGTGTTTGAGAACCATCCTTGTCTCTATCTGCTGGCATTTGGACTGCTGGCTGCCAAAGTGACCAACAGGCTTGTGGTCAGTACCACCATTCATCATGTTTGATAACAAATTTTTATTTGTGATAATAAATAATAAAAATAAGGTTCATAAGTCTTGTATCAAGGTTATTCCTGCTCATACAAATTCTCTGTATCATAGCCTCATCAGGCCAGATCACTTAAGGATTTCTTTACATCTAGGGAGCATACAATGCTGCTGCTATTTATAGGCATTTTGGTTGAGAGTTATTGCTTGAAATAAAAGTTCTTTTGAGCCACCAATTACTTTTTATTACTTCATCTACATACGGGCTATTCAGACCATGGTAACTTGGTTAACATTAGTGCTTGCAAAACAAATCTAGTGAAGAGGCTGAATGAAAACAATCATTTTGCGGTTGATGAAAATGTAAAAGCTGGAGCAATAATAAAATTTTATGTCATATGCATGTGGGCGTTACTGAATCTGTTTGCTGGAAATAAACATGAAAAGCACGTAATATTTCATGTTTGCAGGTTGCACATATGACAAAAAGTGAGATGGATTTTTGGGACACAGGTCTCCTTGGACCAGGCTTACTTTTCCTCAATCAGTACTTTAACTGCTGGTTTCAAGAACACCATGTTTTATGGCTCTGTTTGGTAAGTGCTATATACTGGTTGGTTGGGTTGAATATCGTCCCTCAGCATCACAGTGTGCCTATTTAATGCCATAATTTCTCTTTCATTTAAGTTTATGATTTTATTAGCTGGACTGCTTGAAGAATTTCAGATCAGTATAAAATTTGATGGGCAGTTTGGGCCTGTCTTTCATAGAAACCACTGAGTCTTGGTTCAGATGTGGCTGATGAGGAGGATTCAGGAATGTTTCAAAGGTTTGGGTAATTTTGAGAGAAAGAGCAAGTCTAGAATGCTGTAAAGTAAGCACGCAAGGCTAATGCTTTATGGAGAATAGATGAAAATGTCTACATTACTGCTTCATGAGAAAAGGTACGCAGACCATGGGACACAGCCCCAATTGAGGAATTCCTTTCCCTCCGGTTTTTATTTTTGCCAATGAGGTTATGTTTTTTATTGATGTTTGCCCATTTCATGGCAGGATTTTTTTTAATGTTGCAGATCAATTTGCATGAAATGCACAAGAGAGATGGGGCCTTATGTAGTAGCTTTATTTAGACCAGCTCACTAAGAATTAGTTACATATCTTTACTAACACCTGTTCTCATATACTGACTCCACAGTTTTGGGTGCTGATTGATATACTGCGGTATTCCGCCAGTGTGTGCCAAGAAATATGTGACTACCTACAGATTTATTGCTTCACCATTACCTCTAAGCCACCATCAAACAAGAAGGATGGAGGATCAAAGAATGGTGGTTACAGTTCAAGTCCGAACAAACAGACCACATCATGATTATATTTGATGTAACCAATGATTTCTTTGCTTTCTTCATCTTTGGAACAACATTTCTGGATGACAGGGTGCGAGAGCCATCTAGTTTTTGGTTCTTTGTGGGAAGGAAAACATTCCAGATTGAGCAACCTGAGGCATTTTGGGCAGCACAGTAGCTAGCCATAGGTCAGACATCAGAGCATTGCTAACAGTGTGATAGCAAGCATATATGTCAGTTCCAGAGCACTTTGGGCATTTAAAAAATAGGTTGATTATCAAGCAATAAGGATACATTGGTAGGATCAAAGCAGTTCCATTACCAGAGTGTTCTGGACAATCAAGAGCACTTGAACATAGATATTATGAAAGCATTGAATACAAAACTAGCAATATTACAAAATGTTTTGTTAGTCCCAATATTTTTTGATACATTTTATTATGCCTATTACAAAATGCAACTAGTATTAATGCAAAAAACACTCCTATTACTAAGCATTTCTAACTCCCCAGCCTTTTTATTATTTTTGCTTTTTTAATTAAACTGTGGTCTTTTTCATAGACATATTAGCCCGGGTTTAACCATTTACCGGCCATAGTCGCCGGGCGTCGCCTCTATCGATTACCGTCCACAGTCGCCGCGAGTCACCGATTTTTCTTGTTCCGTTGTCAAGCGCCAACGGTATTTTTAAACACCGCTGTATGGAATACAAATTGCGGATTTCGAAAGTACGAAAAACAAACTTCCGAACCGTCCTTGTTTGATTGAAATCGGACGTGTGGTTGGTTTTTGAGCGAATTTTGAAGTGAGGTAATTATTTCGTGATCATCTGAGGTGATGGATGAAGTCTTATGTCTATTTCGTGAGGCAACAGGCCAAATCTATAATGGAGATATATGCACGATTTGGACGAATTACGTGACGTAGATGAAAATGAGAGTGATGTAGAGGTTCCTGTGGTGAATTTCGAAAGTAATGATGATAGTTTTTTTCTATAAAATTTAAAAAATGTGTACTCTGTTTTTGTTAAGAGTTACTTCCCTTTAGGTGGAATTTGGCACTGGGCCATAGGCCCGGGCCATGGCAGGTAAATGGTTAAGTAACACCCACTCCAGACTTAACTCAACAAAGGCCAAGCAAAGACCTGTAATTCATTATTAGATCTAATCACCTGCAGCATGATCCTTCATGATCCATGATCTTGATTGCTGAGCTGTGAAATAAGTAGAGGCGGATGCAACTCTTTTCCTTTGTCATTTTTCGTCCTAAATTTTGAGTAGCATGGGTGGAACATATATTGTGGGTAATTTGGTAGGACAATTTCTGAGATATTTTTAGTCACATAGTCATAAGTAAAGTTATACTGCAGGAGATTATTAGATAGAGGCCTTACTCTGATGCTAGGTAAAGACCATTCTTGTGCCTGATGCAGTCAAGAATGAGAAAGATCTGTGTATCTCCCTGATTTGGAAGTGATGCTTTCTTTTCTGGGGACTAAATATGAAAAACTGAACAATGATATCACTTTAACTTTTTTTTTGGGGGGGGGGGGGGGGGGGGGGGACAAAAAAATGAGCAAATACAAACTGATATGCACCACTTTAGATGTGAAGGAAATTTGGGTGCCTGTTAAGTCGTCAAGGTTTTCTTGCTAGCTCATCAATATTTTTTGCCTCAGGTTGTAAAAGTTTAGGTAGATTACAAATCAGACTGTCCTTGATAGGCAAACTTAACTCTCTCCCCCACTTAAATATGCTGATCCACAATCCTGTGCATTCCCTTTATGTGGTGATAGATGTATTACAAATACAGTATAGACATTGAAATGCTTCCTGCCATACCTATAGCCACCTGAAAGACATAACATTGTTTCTGATGTAGACAAGATAACATGGAATGAATAGCTAGTGGAAAATTAAACATGTCAAACTCAGTTGTTTGATTTTTTTTTTTTTATTGGTGAAGTTTTGATGGTAATCAAAATAATGAAAGTTTTTAGTGAATTTTGAAATTATGTATGGTACCAGTTATGTGGAGATTTCTCCTGTGTTCAAGGGAAATGAGGCCTCATTGGCTGAGGTGGGGATGGCAGAAAGAGGGTTAAATCTAAACATGTAGGTTTCCTTGTAAGATGGCTAAAACAACAGCATGATACAAATGTGACCCTGAGATTCCAGTTCAGTATTGTTTATTGTAAGTTATGAAACTTTCTGTACCTGTTGCTTCTATAATGTTCCTGGATATTTGTCAAAAGATTTAATTAATATATGACTTCTTTGAAACATAATTTTTGTAAGCACTAGTCTTGTTTCACAATCTTGTTTAGATGGGCACCTCTGTACCTTCGTTTTATAAACGAATTGTGATTACACATTGTCTCACTTTTGTACTGATTGTGTATCCATATGTGTCCAGAGCATAATGCTTATTATTCCATCCAGCATTTATTTGGAAGTTAAGCAGCTTGAATCATATTTCTGTGGTCATCTGCATCCCCTGAAAACATCTCAGGTAGAACATATCATGTCATTATCTCATGAAGTTTTATCATCAAGCTATGAAAATCATTTTAGTCTTTCAAACTTTTTTTCTCTCTGACAACTTAGCGGNTAGGGAGGGGATGCATAGTATGAAATGGCATGTTTGTCTACAGAAAGGGTGTTGTTTGTGTTGTTCATATGAAGAGGATGGAAACAGCATGAAACAGAAAGTTTGCTTGCTGGAATGTTGGCCTTGGGTAGAGGTCTGATTTCAGGTAGAAGCACAAATGTTGCTTACTAAAATGTTGGCTTAAATTGGGCATGTCCTTATTGGGAAAGTCAGTCATGGGAAAATCAGCAATCTTTTTGGTTAAAGCATCAAGGTCAGTGAGTAGCCTTAGGGGCCCATTCATGCTTGATTGAAATAGTAATGAATCATACCCTTAATTATTGTACTTTCCCACTTCAATTTCACTCACTAGGGCTGCAAATTAGAGCGAATGTGGTAATATGATCCCCTTAATAAGTCTTTAATTAGAACATTATTTGACAAAATCAGTCTAGAGCAAGTAAGCTCTGGCTTGAAGGTAGACACCAAAACTTCGTTAATATTTTATAGAAGCTGCCACTCACTGCCAGTCCTTCTGTGGTAGATTTACTTAGACCAGACTGCAGCTTTCCCTATAAAGTCATTATAGCTATATAGCTAATGAAATTAGCTCTGTGGCTGGGTGATGGAGCAGAGCAGCATGATGCTGGAATTCATATCCCCCAGTTCTTCCAAGAGAAAAAAGGCAGCAAGATGCTATTAAGAGTAATGACTTATGAAACAGCAGTACATGACCAGAATACAGTGGAACCGAGTATGACAGTCAGCTGTAGATTGTGATGACTTGCTGAAGTTATCAAGTTTAAGAATGACTGGTCTTGTTTCCTTTACATGCGAGCTTCATAATTTAACCATATATCTTATGCGACCATGGCCGCACATTCTCATGTCCAAAATGTAGAAGTAAAAGATAAGAATAAACACTAAATAAACGATCACAAATTGGTTAATCTGAAGCCTGGGGGTTATTCAGTGATTTGCAATAGGTCAAAGGATTTTTAAAACTTTCCTTTCTAGTTTGATGGGATTTTAAAAAAAAAAATTCTCATATGGTAATCCTGTTCTGGGGTCAAGGATATTACAAGATGCTATGCAAAAATCCTGGGACTCTGATGATAAAAACTTGTAGACTAAGTGAATAACTCCTCCATCACCTTCAAGTAGTCCATTTATTTTAAGAGTATGCAGAATGATTCTAGTGATGCTGCCATGCATGGAAGCTATCATGGAATTGTTTAAATGTCAACCTATTCAGCTTCCTTTGCTACTTGGCCTGTAGCTCTTCTAGAAGCTCAAATTTTCCCCCCTCACTGAATTTCTCAACCTAAAAATCTTTTATTGTAGTTATGTCTTCAGGAAAAGAGTTTCCTGCATGCTGACCGAGCCCTAGCTGACTTCATTTGTCTCAATATTTCACATTTAGTGGGCTTTGCAGAGGGTTGTGCTATGAATACTTGAAAATGCGCAATTTGCCTAAGATTTAACAACAGCTGTTGGTTTTTGTTTCATATTGAGTCTTTTGTAGCATGCTCAAATTATGCTGTGAGGAAAATTATGCGTGGTTCATGTTTACGATTCATAATGTGATTTCTGTGCATTTTTCTTTGTTGTTAAATGGAGTTAAAAGATTGTATATTTAATTTTGTGATATATGTTACTTGAACTTGTGACCAAATCTGCTGAGGTTTGTAAGATTTTGAACAAAAAATGACAGTCGATTGAAATTAAATGGGCATGAGAGATAAGTTTACAAACTCATCTATAAATATCAGGCCACGGTCCCACAAATTCTTACATCAGATTATTTTTAAGAAACAGTTTAAAAAATCTCAGGGTTGGATCACAAAAAAATCCATATATTCATGGGTCATTTGGGCTCAGTTACTAGGTATTTGAATAATTTCCAGGCTGTATATAGGCTAGTTTGCCACCTACTGCCAAAATATGATTTAAAACATATGATTTTGCAATTCGAGAAACCACAATTGCTTTTAAATAGCACTTTCATCAGACATGCTGCCAAAGTTTTTTAGGAATATTTACTGGTTGCGGGCTTTGTTATTCACATTCAAGTAACAACTTTGACCTTCTGCTTATTTTGGTGAATTTCATGGGGTTTTTTTTTTGTGATACCTAATACTTCTTCTTGAGGCAGAGTCCAATAGATTCTGGACAACTGAACTTATGGAATAGAGCTTTTTAAACAGTAAGCTTTGAGATATTTCTCATTCTGCAGAGATACATTGGTAGTTGCTTCCAGATTAGAGTTTGTAGTGAAAGACAATCCACTCTTTCTGAGATGAGGAAAGTAGTCCAATATAGTTATTTTCAGTATTTAATACAAATGCATTGGCTCAGGGTTTAGGGTATCGTGTAGGTTGTAAGAAAACAACGGATTACTCACACCTAGTATCATCTGCGGTATCATCGTAATATGAATGGTCCAGAGATGACCTGCTGCAGGCACCAGAGAATGCGACTGTTGATCAGCACTGTGCCTGTTGTAACTGAGAACTATTCATCATATGTCATGTCTGTTCCTTTAGTTATTTATTTACAAATTTACATAACTGTATACATGTAATATAGGCTTCCACAGTAAAGCATTTTTTGAGTTGATTTTTTTGTAAAATGTCACTGCTACTGAATATAGTCATCCTTCATTTCGTTTTCTGAGACTTTCAAGGCTTCTTTCCCCAGTGGAGTCCCACTGGTGGTATTGTTGTATACTGTTGTGGATTTAGACCTAGCAGATTTTTCTTGATGTAGGCTATGCTCTTTCTGTCATGTGTATCACATGAATGTATCCATGTATCATTGGACTGTTGTTGTAAACAATATTTCATCATTACAGGTGTCATATAATTAGATTATGTGTTGTCATGGTGACACAGCATGTAATATTTAATTCCTTGATATAATACATTACTCATCATTCATCTTGAAATAGC
The DNA here is from genome assembly GCA_033807755.1 of Ellobium chinense. Classification (NCBI taxonomy): domain Eukaryota; kingdom Metazoa; phylum Mollusca; class Gastropoda; order Ellobiida; family Ellobiidae; genus Ellobium; species Ellobium chinense. Next base: position 383,921 of record JAWQUT010000170.1, read on the forward strand.
ACAGTGTTGTTTTCCTCTCTTGATCAGACCTGTAACTCACCCTTTGTTAACTACAATCAGTTCTGCTTAATCGCAATCCAGATAATCACAACTGGTGTTTAATGGCAACCTTCTCCACCCAACAAAATAAATTTCATATGAAGTTACCAGATAATAGCAAATTCTTTTAATTACAACTATCTTTATGCTTCCATGGAGTTTGTGATTAAACAGAATCGACTGTATTACCTAACGCAATTTGCTTGGGGAATGGCATTATTTGATTCGACTCCATTCCCATCTGCCATGTCATCGAATTCAAAACTGCTGTTTTTTTTTTTATAAGTTTCTTTGCTTATGCATTTCTTCATTCATGTAATGAGTTACATGAGGCATGTGACCTGCTGCACTCAAGCTAGATTTCCATTTTTCATGATAGTTGTTAAAAACTTGCAGTTTTATCAAAGTGCTGTGTCAGAAAACTCACACAAATGATCAGATATAATATAAGTCATGGTCTGTTTCCATCCCTGCTTTAGTTATGCAGCAGGATAATTTGAAGAATCAGCTCAGACTGAGAAGGACCTGTTTCTTCTTATTTGTTATCTATACGAACTCATGGGTTTAAAGTGTAATGTGGAAAGGTCTTCCCTGCTTAAGCATCTGTGAAACAGCCTTTGCAATTGTTTTTTACAAAAATCAATTAAAAAACTGAAGAAAAAACTGGCATTCTGGAAAAGGCTTGCTATACACAGCTGTTGGTGCAGATTTGCAAAGAAAATATGCCTTTGTAAAGGGCATTACCACAAAGTTTCAAAATACACATTTAAACCATTGGCCTGCCGGTTGAAGGTTCTTTCTCTGCTCTACCACCATTATGGATGTGAAAGGTAAATACTCATCATATTAATGCATGTGCATTATGACACCACCACATGTTTGAATCTCGATGTGTGTTTCAGAATAAGAACCCCTGTCCTCAGAGTGTTTATAATTATAATTATTACATCTGAATTAGGCAAGCATTTTTAGAATTGAAGAGTGTTGTTCCAAAACTCTGTGGGTGCACTATGAATATGTTTGAAATGAATCGAAACAATGCAAGGATAATCATTCTTAACAGATTTTTGTTTAAATATAAGTATGATAATTGAGAAATTCAGATATTAAGTTAAATATTGCTTGAATGGATTAAACAAAATATGCATACCTGAATACACGACCGATGCATTTTTCAGTGAAAGTGAACTTCCTGAGTTTTAGAACAGCTTTCATGTATATTGCAGATGGTGTAAAACACTGATGAGTAGTCATGAAGCAGGGGTATCTGTGAAACCTCCATGGCATCTAGCTCTATCTGGCCTTTTTTCAGCCATGTAATTTTAAGTATGATTGATTNTATGACACAGCCACATGTTTGAATCTCGATGTGTGTTTCAGAATAAGAACCCATGTCCTCAGAGTGTTTATAATTATTACATCTGAATTAGGCAAGCATTTTTAGAATTGAAGAGTGTTGTTCCAAAATTCTGTGGGTGCACTGTGAATATGTTTGAAATGAAGCGAAACAATGCAAGGATAATCATTCTTAACAGATTTTTGTTTAAATATAAGTATAATAACTGAGAAATTCAGATATTAAGTTAAATATTGCTTGAATGGATTAAACAAAATATGCATACCTGAATACACGACCGATGCATTTTTCAGTGAAAGTGAACTTCCTGAGTTTTAGAACAGCTTTCATGTATATTGCAGATGGTGTAAAACACTGATGAGTTGTCATGAAGCAGGGGTATCTGTGAAACCTCCATGGCATCTAGATCTATCTGGCCTTTTTTCAGCCATGTAATTTTAAGTATGATTGATTGTACAACAGCAGGTTACCATTAATCTTGGAATATTTTAACCATGGAATGACGTTCTTTGCTTCCTGGCATGGAAGTCCCATGAACCATTCTACTGATAATAAACTGAAGATTAATATCATCAGAAAAAATTCAAGTAAAAACTTGCTGTTTGCGAACAGGGCTGCAAACACTAATAATTTTTATCAAAATAATTAGTTTTCCCATCACAATCGGTATTGCACAAATATTCTCACATCTAGGAGTACACAAATTCATGCTGCAGTTGCTTTTCGTGTACAGTAATTGTTCAGGTAGGTGGTGAGAAGGCGAGTCAATAAAACTATAGTAAAAAATTTTCATAGGTATATTCAGTTGTTAGGCTGAAACTGATTTCTCCTTGGCCAGATGTTTTGATTTAAAGTTTGAATGTCTTCTCCTTTCTTTCTGAACTTGCAAAGTACAGTATCTGAGTGAAGCAAGCCATTCATCTACAATGCTTTGGAAACATCCAATAGGTACAATATGGTATGGTAGGTAGAACACTAATTTCGGCCCCACATTACCAATTATCACACCTGAATTACTAAAACCTGTGTGTAAAGGAAAGCTGTGTTAGGTGAAGTCTGGTCCTACATGGTGGCATGTTGGACACAGCATGTAAATTTAGAAATGTGACAACTCTTATACCTATACTGTTTACTTGCAAAGGCAGCTTATTCCACTGCCCCATTACATTGGTCAACTTCGGCGGTCATCTTTTTATGTTGCAACTCAAGACAAGTCCTACAAAGGCTTTTTTTTTCCCCTTGCAGCAATGGAACTCTCCTGATTATCAAAAATTTGAAGTATCAGAGGATTAATTAATACCCACTGAAAATGAGTGAAATAAAGGCAGACACCTTGAAATCACAACAACAGAAATGCATGTATTAGCTCTAGCAACATCACAATTGGTAAACAGTTGCCCATCCTACCATGAATTTCAGGAACATTTTCATCTAACATTCTAAGGTACTTTTCATAGTAACCACAGCATGCAGGTTTGTCATATAGTGGCAGTTTGTAATTGTCAGTCAGTAATCAATACTCAGATAGTTTTTTGACTACCAGTGTGGATGATGGGTGTTACTGAATGATCAGCAGCAACCTCCTCTTTATCTTGTATCTTCCTCCTTGGTTTTTATATTAAATTCACTAGATTTCATTATGATTCCCCTCCCACTTTTTTTTTCATCCTTGGCTTTATTCATTGACTTAATAAAACAATCAACAGATGGAAAGAAAATATGTTTTTATCAGTTTTGTGTGGTCTCTTGCTATTGTATTTATGTTCAGGATATGTTTTCAAAATTAAGTCTCCAAGTTTATTTGTGAATGGATATGACATGTAAATCTTACATTCTGTTTTAGAACAGGATGTCTGTTACTGAGTGTGTGTGTCTTTTCTCGTCTTTTGTAACATAAAATACTGTTTTTAATTTTAGCCCTCATTCATGGCCATTTCTATTAACTGATTCAGATTATTCCAGGATGTAAACAATCACATGCATAGTCTTGGCACAAGTGGCAGTGTACACATTCACACATCTGACTGTAAGATATTAATAATCTTTACTGCCCATCATTTTGAGAATTATAATGCAACAGACAGAACCAGGAGAGACAATAGAGCTGCATGCAAAATACTGAGCAACAGGTGGCCAGGATCAAAAGAACTAACATTAATGAGTACTAGAGCATCTCTTAAGTAGTGTTAGGTACTGTAGTTGCATTCCTTTTCATCCGCTATTTTCAGTGAGGATGGACATTGGGACTGTGAATACTTCCTGAATGTTAAAACAGTTTTAGATCTGCTGAAATGGGGCCTGCTAAAACATCAACATATTTGGTTGTCCTGCCTCAGGCATATACCAAGATTCATTATGACAAATGTTAAGTAATTATCAATTACATAGTATAGTGTTTTAATAACCAGTGTGCACTTACACAGTTCTAAAATGTATGCAACTGTAACACTGCTCAGATAAATACAACAGTAACAAGTGCTTTATTCAGTTAAAATAAGAACAGCCTATCACAGTAGATCTACAACAGTATCACAAATGCTGCAATGCTTTGTATTACAAACAAGTTTCAAAATTAAAATGGCACTAAGGATAAGCAATAACAAACAAACTACTGTAGTTTAAAGCTGGATGTGCAAACTGTCCTGCCCAACTGGCAGATCCTGCCTGTCTGTTAAGATATAGTTACCAGTGAAACTGAGGAATTTGATAAACAAAGCATGAATCAAACTGAGAGAACAACAGCTGACCCAGAAATAAGAACGAACTGCTAATGCATGCTATCTCCGGGAAACTCCTGAAAATAAGTGGCACTGTCTAGCCATGCCTTACTATTAATTCTCCTGGCACAGCCACAGGTCATACCTGTTATGTTAGGATGATTAAACTTATCACATTTAAATAAGGAAGACAAAAAAATTCACACTGAATTGTTGAGCAGGACTTTCTTTTGCATAATGACCCTGCAACAACAGCCAGACCATTATTTTCTCTCTTTATAAATGTCATCCATTATCCAGAAATTCAAGCTTTAGAATCAGAACATGAAAACTGGAAACACAAGTGTTATATTTAACACTTCAAAATGCAAATGAACATCAAGAGAATCACAGTTTTTTGTATTTGTCTATGTCATCTGACCATTCACCTCTATGTCAATTCACCTCTATGACCTCAATTTCATGTCTAACAAAACAGCAATCCTTGCCCAATCAGCACCACCTGGTCCCATGCCTTTGTTTACTCTATCGCATTGGCCCTTCAGTATTGATTCCCATGGCTTGGCATTCGTTGAAGACAAATAAAAGGCCACAGGTACAAGATGACTTAAGCAGTTATGCTAGCTGAACATCGTAGATTTTGTTCAGCGAAATAAAGAAGTCAACCATCAATGAGATTTCAGTGGTTGGGACTGGGAAATTCTAAAGAAAATAACAGCATTGATGGCTCTGATTGTAAAATAATAGAGTTGATTCTTGCTTTCTTTCTTTCTTCAGTCTGAAACATTTTTTCATATGTCTGTTCATTTTTAATCAGATAACCACGGCCAAATCTGCAAAGATTTTGTCAAAATGCTGTGTCTAAACTGCATGGTCATCATCAGTATTAAGGGCACTTCCTTTATTTCTCTTTACTACCTTGTAAGACCCATTAGTCTTATACAGTCGAGTCCGCTTAACTCCAATTCCCTAGGACCACCCCAATGAGTTGGAGAAATCAGAATTCGACTAACGATTTCCAAGGCGAGTCAACTGTATGCGAGCGAGCGAGCACCCTGGGGAGGTCATGAGGGCAATTCAACAGGGGATGTAACTAAAGATGGCACATTGGGGAAGTATTTTAAATGGGATTATTTCTTTTTGTAAGAAATCGCTCTGAGTAGTAGCTTATTAGATGAAGAGGCCGCCGCTTTTTCCACTTGTTCCCCGTTTTTCAAGATTGTAGAAAGTGTGCTAGCGGGAACACCATACCTCTCAGCTATGACATTCTTCGACATCGCACCTCTGTCAATTTCCTGGAGCATGTTAATATTCGACTCAATGGAAAGAGTCTTGAGGTTTCTCTTTACAGGATTAGAGGAAGCCATTATTTAGAGGACAAATTCAATTTAATTCAAGTTGAAAATGATAAAGATGAGTCAACCGTATGCGAGCGAGCGAGCACACTGGGGAGGTCACGAGGACAGCCTCTTGTTTATTTATTGTCACAGTGCAATGGGCCAGATGCGTTGAATGTATACACTGCTGCCGAGATGTTTAATTATCGATCGATTTTTCAGCACCGCAGAGCCCTCCCGCATTCTCTTCCCCCCACTGTCTTATCAGCGGTGGTGTTAATACACATGCCCTACTTATTGTGCTGCGGCTAGTGGCACTCGCAGTATCCAGTTTTATTGCCTCTCTCTATCCACGACACCGTCTCGTTTGATTTTCAAGTCGCCGGCGTTGTTTGGCACCACGCGGGGAGAACGCCAGGAGGTGATTTTGCCTCTGTGACAGCGGTGGGCAGTTGGAGTAATCAGAAATAGGCGTTAATTACTTCTTGTTATGCAAAGGCAATTAATAGACGCAAAGAAGAAAAAAAAATCTATTATTTCTCTTTCTTTCAACTAATAAGAAACTGGAGGAATCCGGTTTCGACATACATGGACTCCACTGTAATTTAATAATCCGTACTAAATAAATACACAGAAACCAAAAGATCTGAATTTACAAGACATGACTGTACACAATTACAGTGGAACCTGCTTAAGCAGGACACGCGTGAGCGGGACGCCCGCTTATGTGAGACAAATGCCTGGGGAACGGAATTTTTGCTATTTAAATCTATACGTGTGAGCGGGACGGCAACCCGCTTAAGCGAGACGACTTGAAGCCAGATTTCCGTAATATACAAGCTGTTTTTGACAGGAATGCTGCAAATTGTCACTATCGTACTGTGTCTTAGTGCTTTTTATCTATGCCTATCAGCTGAAAACCTGAGATCTACAAAGAAGCTTGTACCGACGGTCCTGATTACCCCCCTTTACGTTACGTGAGAAGTGATTGACACTACCTCCCCATAGTCTTCTGTCAGGCAGTTGACCCTTCTGCGCACGCATGGACGAATCAGAGTGGGCATCCTAGCCGCTGGTCATTTAACCAGCGCAAGCATTAACGAATCAAGATTAAGTATGCCCCGCCCCCTGTCAGCCACACTGTATCCTTTCTTCAGCTTAGGCAGTGATCGACACTTACACTTACGAGCCTTACCTGCGCTATTGCACAACACTCAGCCAGGGTGTTGTTGACAAAGCCATGACCATCATTCGTGTTGCGTAAAGGCTTTTCGACACATGCCGCTCTCGTCGCGCTCTGGCCAGATGTGGAGCGAGAGGTGTGACGCTTATCTTTGCTGGTGTTTACGATCATGTGAATTTGATCCCAAATTATTTTTGATCACTTGAATGGGGAATGGCGAACACCTCGACTTCAGAGATGTTAGACCGTTCATATTCTCTCCAGTTTTATTTGAACATGTATTATTTCTTACCCTCTATGTAGACATGCCGCGGTCTTTAAAAGAAATTGTTTTTTTAATTTTCAAAGGAGAGTGGTGAGAAGGCTTAGGTGCTTCTTTGAAGCCAACCAAAAATCCCGTTCCCCGCAAAGAATGAACAATAATATGCTCTGCAAGTCTACTGAAAATGCAGTTAGACTGCAATAAGTATATTTTAAACAGTACAGATACAATTTAAGTATATTTTAAACAGTACAGATACAATTTAAATCTGAGTCCGTTGTCACACCTCACTATCAACAAGTAATGATATCCCTTAACTTGAAAGAAACGCACAAACTAGCTAAGAAATCACTTTATAATGGATAGTCCGCCTAAGCGGGACGCCCGCTTAAGGGGGACGATTCGTCGGGAACGGAGCCATCCCGCTTAAGCGGGTTCCACTGTATATGCAACTTACTTCTATGCTCACTGAGGCAACAATAAAAAAAAATCATTTTCAATTGATCCCATCCAGTATATTATTTACTAAGGTCGAAGAGCTCAAACAGTTTGCTATCTGACTAACCAAACCGGCTTTAGTTGAAAAGAAACTACCCTGATATCATAGGTATGCTTGATTATTTGCTCCTCACTTAGCAAAATCCAAGTCTTGTATGTGAAGTCCTCCTACCACAGATGATTTTCTCCCATCCTTAGTCCTCATTGTTTTCTTTGCTGCTTTAAAGTTTCCATGCCGAGATGCCTGGATAAAGAAATTATATGCATTGATTGGCCCATCTTTTTGCTTTCCAAAATCGCAGAAATAGCTTCTCATTTTATGTCTATGCTCCGTCTTCTAAATTTTCTTCACAAAATAACCATGTGTCACCAAATTTGTGCAATTGTTTTATTACATCACTTTTACTTTGCGCCAAACCATAGATGCCGTGATATTCAAACTTGATGCCCAATCTGTAGCTACTCCACAGCACTTAATACTTACTGTGCTACAAGTAATCAATGAACATCAAAACCCTGTCAATGCACAGTATCATCTCAGTCTTACCTTCAACCTCTTGTATTTATCCTTCAGATCAATAGCTGTGCGCCTTGGATCAAACTCATATGTACACAGAATCTGATTCCAACGTCTCCCCATCTTGGCTACTCCTTCCAATAAATTAAGACATTCTTGTTTTGAGTAAGGTATTCTGGCACGACGACCCTAAAATCGCAAAATTATAACACGATACATTCTTTCTGTCTGTGATTCAAGGCCATCAAACTGCCAGTGCCACCTCCTTATCCTGTCTACCCATTCCAACAAATCTGACCTTCTAATTTAATCTTTGGACTAGAGAAAAATATTCTGTTCACAATTCACAAGCACTCCAAGCTTTCAAACTGCTCAGTCATCATTTATAAATCCAGCAGGAATAGATCATAAGCACAAACGATTTTTGACTGTGTATAACAATGTCATGTGCAAGCACATTTTGGGAGTTTCAGATAAAGATGGAAAACCTGTTACAAAATGTGCATCTTGTGCCAGCTGAGATCTCGCTTTCGGTCATTTAGTGATTTATTACCAAATTATCCCAATTATTTAGGTGGTCTACATTTTCATAGACCACATCAATGATCACCGATTAGCTTTCTACATATTTTTTTTCATTCCATGTGAATATAGTTTATAAATAGTTTATAGAATATAAATTAATAGAATATAAGATATAAATGAAGAATATTAAATTAAATTGAGAATATAAAACAGTCAAAGACAGCTCATGTTACAAGAATAAATAATCTCTCCTATTTAATGTATGAATCAATCAGATTATGAGTCTACAATGGCAGTCCTAAAACTTTATCAGTGGCATCAGACATTATAATCATGAGGTTTTGTTCGGTTATCCTCTATAAGCTACATGTAGATTCTATTTACTGGTGTTTTTTTTGTTTGTTATTAGCCTTCCAAGATGCCTACCCAAGACTGCTGGTTTATCAGTGATTGCTTGTCTAAATATCATGACTACATGTACAATGACAGGCAAACAAATAAGAGATGAATGAAGGTTAGACAGATATTGTATGTGGGGCTGCAATATTGACTTATCCAATCCCATCACTTGGATTATGTGCTACCAAGAAGGAAAAGAAAATCTTCATGTCAAACATGCATGGCACTAGCCAGCAAAGCCAGTCTACAACATTCCTTGAAAATGTTAAACTTTCCTGAATATTATGTCTAACTCTGCAATCTTTTATTTTCCCTCTCCCAAATTAAATATCAGTGGCACAACACCTTCATTTCATCATGTTTCTTTTCTGGAAACTTCCTCATCAGGTCCACCTCTGCTGCTCTCCGAGATGCCTTATGAGTTGGAGAAAAAACATCCTGCACGAGGATAAAACCACAATGGCTCACGAATGATGTCCTGTTATTCCCTCCTGGCACTCATTCTCAATATCCCCTTGATTGCGTAGGCTATATAGTGTACAAACATTGCCATGATTACAAAAAAAATAAGTGATATTTACTGCATTATCAAAATTTGAGTTTGAGTAATGTGAGAAGCCATCCCCTCATAACTCTGATGACATAAAAATACACATTGTAAATCTATTAACAAACCTAAAAAACAATGACAGCCCAGTCCCACTTGCTCATTATGTGATTTAATTATGACTGGTTACCATCTCCAGTGTAAGGTACCACCTGTCCGGTCAGTCAGCAAGAGTACCAGTTTGTCACATGCTCTTGTTGGTTTGACAGCTACAAAATAGTATGGGCTTATCATTAGACCTTGTGGCAGGTTAGTGCATGTTGAATACTACAGACACATGGAGTGTGCAACAAGGATTAAAATATTACTTAAGTAGACTAATAGCGCTGTAAATGAAATTACTGGAATTTTGATAAAGCTTTTGATATCAAGAATCCCTACCTCCGAACTGCTTGATTTGAAATCATAGATATCCTTTCCTCTGTTCACTAAGTTGATATAATCACAGTCAATACTCCTCTTAAATGCTTGGGCTGAAATTGAAATCAAAAGTGTGTAACTTCAGGTGATTTCCTATTCACACAGATTCTACTCTTATTGGTCCATTTCAACTACATGATCATGGCTATACCTTTTGCATTCATAAAATGTAATATATTTCAAGAAACAACTTTGTAACCGGGTGGTAATGCATATTCTTCATTAAGTATTAAGGGGAAGAAATGTGAACCCGATCCTATAATTTTTTTTAAGCTGTTACACGTTACCTAGGGAAGTGTGTCACCAGGGGTATTACTAAATTACTGTGCAAGATCAAATCTGAGATGAGGGGCCAAAAAAACCTGCGTTGGAAAATTTCCTGTCCCTGTCGGGAATCAAACGCTGGGTCTTTCAGCTTGCAAGTCTGAACATGCTACCACTATACAAAAGGGACACTAACTTCACAGCAATTTAAATCTTAAATACCTACTGTAAGAATAGGTTCCCTCACTTCCATGTGCGAGCCTAGTGTTCACCTGTGACCCCGACACATTTCCTGACTGCCCACACTTCCGCCCTGCTTATCCATGTCATAATTTATAAATATGAATAATAATTCATAACCTCATGACAACTAACAGTTCTCAATATGATGTCATTCTTATATGATGATTGAGCTCTTTATGATGTCATTCTTATATGATCTCTTTATGATGTCATTCTTACATGATCTCTTATCTCACTTGGTATACTTTCCACAATAAGAACCCCAAGGGAAAAAGTGTGATTAACTAATGATAATGCGGCGTTTACGTCTTGTGTCCACACTAATGCCTGGTCATGGGACTTCACACTGTGATGTCAAACTGTGCCAGTATAATAAATCCTCACATGTATGTTTGTGGTCTGATATCCTGCTGTGAATGACCTTCTTTTCACACCCGCGTAAAGAGCGATGGTATATACAAGTCTCAGTGCTAGTTTCAATTGCACGATTGTATGTGCGACTGTTCAACTCACTTCCTCTTTTGCAACCTGAAATTGTAGACAAAAGGAACACTAAATAGTCTATCAGCCACAGCAATGTGATGTTAATTCCTCTTCAGCTGGAGACCATACTACTAAAGCTTTCTGAAAAATCATTTTGCCAGATGAGAAACGGCTAGATCTTTAAGTCTGACAGGACACATTTGGAAGTGATCAAACATTTCATTATATCACAGTCGTTTTCAGATTCAATACCTCCATATTTCTGACTCAAATTCCAAAAGCTCATCTCACAGTCACTTGCTTCATTAATCCGCTTTTCTATTAGTAACTGACCACCTTTGTACTTTCTGGCCACCAAAGATAAATTGTACTGACATATCAGACACATACCAGGACACAATGAATCTTTTGAGTATTCTGGACTTGTCATATCTGAAACAGAAATCCAATGAGATAGGCAGATGTGGTTGTAGTATACAGATATACAAACACATTCACTTCCACAGAGAGTAAATGAATTTGCAAACATTTTTATTAAACCACTGATCTTTTGCTGTTTTTTTGTAGAGTTAAAAAAAATGGAACTAATCATAATAAGCATAAGCATTACAAATATTTCTTTTTTTTTGTTTTTATTGGTATTTGCTTTCATTCCTTTGCACAAGCAAGAAAGTAATTCACTCTAAAAATTAGAATAGCTGGTACCCAATCTATACTGGGCTCGAACTGTCTTCAGATGCACAATATATGTACTTTGCTGCTTAAACCTCAGGTCACAGAGTATAAGCGATGCAATTACACTATCAAGTCTGTATGAGACCATACAAATCATTTTCACACCCTTGTCCTGAATATATTTCACTCTCACGTCATGACAAACTTATATCCTATATGCTTCAGCCAGTAACTGATCCTCAAAATTTCTTACTTTTAGTGAAAGAAACCTAGCTAATCATTCTGAACTGCAGAAATAGTATGCTTTAGAGCTTATATAAATGTTTTAAATATCTACACTGAACTCACATGGTGTAACTGATGCTGATCTTGACCTTTGCAGTATGCCATGATTGGATGAGCCCTTCAATGCTATTCTCTTCAATCTGCTGTCAAATTCTGACAGGGCAGGGGTGGGCGGTGGCTGAGTTGTGCATGTTTTACTATCTTGAGATTTTCTATTAGTACCTGTGATCATGCTTTGGGGTGTGTGAGCATGACGAATGTTTTGTCGGTAACCTGTCACCTGATATTTATGAGGAGCAGGATGCTTTGGTTTTAAAAATATCAACTGATCTTCATTCTTGGAAGTCTGTCCTGAGTTGAGAGGCCTTTTTTCCTTAGCATTACAAGACTTGTCTTTTTTCTGATTAGGTGATGTGCTGGTATCACCTGTCTCTTGTGCACAAGTAACTTTCTTCAGATTTGCCTGAATTACCTTCCTGAGCTGTGCAGCAATAGTCTCATTTTCGGCTGAATGCTTTCCTTGGTCATATTCCCTTTGCACTGTATTTGGCGGTGAAGTATTCTTTGCTGGTGTATGTGCATTCTTTTCACTCCCGTCTGGTGGATTATTTAACTCCTGTTGGTCATCTTTCTTCATGATAGGGGGGATGTTAGCATCCTCTGCAGAGGGAATCTGAGACTTAGCTGATGCCCATGCATGCTCTGCTAGATCTGGAGGTAGATGAGTCATTTCAGCATTATTTAACTGGTTTTCATTTTGTGTTGGGATCTTTGTGACACTTCCACAACAAGTTTCATGCCTCATGGAATCCCTGTTGCCTTCTTCACTCTCATGCAACAGTTCCCTGCCATGACAGTTTAATTCATCTACACACGATAGACAGTTACTTTTATCCACGTCATTTACTGTAGGAATATGTGGCTTCAATTGCCCTGGGATGAAAGACATGAAGAAGGAGGACATCATTTTCTGGAATTGATTAAACAGGTGGAGTTGACTCTCCTGAAGCACAGCCAGAGAAGTATTTCTTTCAGCTTCCTCGACTGCTGGTGACCTAATGTCTGCAGCAGTTGTACAAGTATGAGAAGGTATGCTGGTGTCAGGGTACCCTTTCAGATTGAGTTGAGAGTCAGAGCTATGCAACCTTGGCGGCGTTCTTGTAGGAGTGGCTGATTTTGGTCCACTTCTTGTGGACATGCTGCAAACTGACTGACTTGCTAGAGATGAATGGTTTCTTCTATGCCTACAAAGTGAGGTTTCATCATCAGATCTCTCACTGTATATACCATTTTCCTCATTTCTCTGTGGAGCAAATTCTGACACCACATGCTCTGCTGATTCTGATTCTACTCTTCCTCTTCCTTCAAAACCAGGGATTTGATTCGGGAAATATTCTGGGGGTGAAACTGTGCCTGGTCTTGGTAACTGAATTTGATTTATTGGGTAGCTAATTGTTGTGTTCCGCCTTGTCTCTTCACGGCCGTTACTGTCAAAATGCTTGGAATAACTCTCATCTGGGGAAAACTGAGCAGGTCCAGCATTACTATCTCCGTCTTTTCCATGTACCTGGGTATGGCAACCATTGTGTCCTACTAACTTTATGGGCCTGAAAATCTGAGTTGATTTTCCTGTTTTATAACTACAGACAGGTTCAAAGCATCTGTTCTTGTTCTCAGCAGTATGGCATGATATCATATCATCTCCTTTGATAGCAGTCCGCTCACGACCAAAGTTAGGAGGATACTTCATCTCTGACAGATTTCTGCTCCTAGTATTTTCAAGAAAAGTTGATGTCTCGCTACTTCTCATACTATCATTGGATGCAGATGTTGTATGGAAATTTCGTTGGTGACCATCTCTGATCAACAATGAATCTCTGCCGACCATATTATGATTCTGGACCTGAGGCTTATACAGACTGTCACAGCTCCTCATCTCCGACAGTTCCCCAGCTCCTTGGCCAGCTTTGCACATGGCAGTTTTTAGCAGCTCCTGCTGACTGGGGCTCCTGATTATTAATGGATCCCTGTTCCTAACATTACTGAATGCAGCAGACAAGTTCTCTTTGTACAAAGTTGACCTATCAAAATTTTGGTGACTGCTACGCTCATGTACAGTTCTATTAATTACATCATAGTTTGCCTGCTGATTTCCATCACTTAAGCTCTCTTCCAGGTTTTGTCTAGCTTCCAGTTTTTCTCTATTCTCAATTCTGCAGGAATCAATACAATCTCTTAACCCATTAGCCATGCCATGTCTCTTCTTTGGTTGCTGCACTGAACAATTTGAAGTTCTGTCTGGATGAGCCTCTGGATGCCGACTGCCTCTTACTGTTCTCCCTATGCCTGCTCTGTTGACATTCACATGATTCCATGCAGGATGTGCATCAAAAGCCGAACCCTCTTTCATCTGATTAACTTCACCATCGGTGTGAGGAGAAGCATAACTTTCACTCATGCAAAAACTGTCAGCTGGAACATCTGAAGCAAACCCTGCATTTGTGTAAAGCTGAGGGTATAAACTTGATTTCTCCATCATCTCTAGAGCTTCTTTTAGCTTTCCCATTGAGTTCAGTTGATCTGACAAGGCACCAAGGCCTTCTTCAAGGAAAGAAGAGACTGCTCTGAAAATAGATGGAAATCTTCAAATTTAAAAGACTAAAGTATATACTCACAAGCAAAAAGCATGTGTACATCACTTAAAAGAGCAATATGCACATGTTCATAGGTATGCTAAAATAAGACGTGGAACCCAGTTTGAGGATTGAAGAGAGCAGATCGAAGAGATCAGTTTGATTTCAGTGAAAATGCACTGACCAATAAAAAAAGGCAAGAATAAAAAATGACATAAACAAGGACATTCCCACAAAAATGAAAACCTTGTTTCAGTTCTGGGTATGTCCCTCTCTTGTTGCAATCACTGCTTCCTGATTACACAAGTATTCAGATAATGCCCACTTATGAAGTCAATGAGGAGCTGTCATTGTCGAGGGATGTTATCTTATTCCTCGTGTAACCCTCAGGCTAAATATTGGTAATTTCTAGGGAGAAATTGTTTCCTTCATCTGCCTACACTCCAGTTCAACCCACAAGTACTCAAGAAGAGACAGATCAAACAAAACAGATGGCCAAGGTTGACTCAGTTTTCTGTCCTTAAAAGTGGTCCCTGACCACACGCACAATGTGTATATGCAATTATAGGCCATGCATTATGCTACTGGACAAGAGAGCTTGAATATTGTGAGCTGCCAGTACTGGCCATCTGCAGATGTGTAAGTTGCAAGTTTTGCCTCTCTGACCTTTTCTCTATTGCCCTGCAAAATATGTCTTAAACCTGAAATATTCCTGACAATCTATGTTGCATCAAGAAACCTATTTAGAAGGTGCATGACACAGATGTAGTGGTCTTATGCAAAGGCGACAATTTATGGTTGGCCACTTTGGGAAATACATAGGAAATGGCTGAAAAGGGCATGGAGGAATCAAATTCTGTTCCTGTAAACACTGAAATGTTGAATATCTACTGACACCGTCCAGGCAGCAGTTATATCCAGATTGCTACTACTCAATGCTGATGGCTCAATCCTGGCATTGGAGAAAATATTTCATTTTGAATTTCAAGACTTTCTTTTTTTCACTGTACAGGCTTTCAGATGGAAATGATGAAAGCTACATACTCACCTTTCTTTAATCTGCATTTGATTCTCCCAGGCTGGTTTTGGCACATGATTTAGCTAAATAGTGATTATCTTCTCCATAACATTGTGATCCAGGTGGAATTGCACAGATAACTGAACAATTCTCTAACACAGTTGTGTGCTAAATTTGCACATGATTTCAGTTAAACCGTAATTATCTCCTAAATAACGTTATGATCCAGCTGGAACTGGATATGTAACTGAATAACTCTAACACAACTGTGTGCCAAATTTACTTGTGCTTGCCCAAGATCTCATGCACAATGCTTTTTGAAGTGGTGCACACTGACTTTTTTCAAGGAGTATTTCACACCTCGTCATTCAGCATGAAAGATTTAACTCCATGTATATTTCCAACTCACAGCCCACATTTGTCAGTCAGCCAGTACCTATTTGAGATTGTTTTGCTCACAGCAGTCTGGTTAAATACTAAATCACTGTATCCCAAATACACTTTCACTACATGCCAAATCTTCCCTAAAAACATTTCCCATATGATAAAAGCTTGATGAGAGAATATTTTTGACAAACTGAGCATCCTCAGTATTTCTTGAAGTATGAAAATTTATTTAAACTTAACATTTCTGTCTAACAATGCTTCGTATGGCATCCTGACCATATACAGTCGACTCCGCTTAATTGCCCTCCGCTTAATCGCCTTTTCCGCTTAATCGCCTCGTTTCCTAGGGAACCGAATTTTTTCTATATAAAAGTCACTGGATAATCGCCTCTCACTCCGGATAATCGACCACTCTTCAGCGCCCATGAATTCAAAGATCAGCGGTTGAAGGGTTACAGTTGACAAACAAACAATGTTCACAGACAGCTTAACTGCGCGATGGATGGCAGACCGGTTGACTGAGTGACAGCTGCCACCCCGAAATAGGTGTGATAAGCCTTTCCTCTCCACCTCCCCCTCCCCTTGTCCCCCTTCGTCCCACGCTACTCACCACCGCCTGTGCCCGTCCAATAATGCTAATGCGCCGAAAGCCGTGGTATAGTCTCCTCCCCCCACGCCTTGACTGCGCCTGTCTGGTGGATTTCGGTTAGATCAGAGAACGTGTCATGTGGATGAACGGTCTACCCCGACCATGCCATCCTACTCCTTATTGTCTGCGGAGATCAAACATTTTGTGCGTTGCAACACCGTCAAACTCGAGTTTGTCCTGAGTCTGGCGACAAGAAGGTGTCAATGCACGATATCAAACCACGACATCAAAGAAATTTAATCTCCTTACCAAAAATATGGCCGAAATTACTTCCTCCGCTTAATCGCCGCTCCGCTTAATTGACCACTTTTTCCGTGATCCCGAGGATGGGCGATTAAGCGGAGTCGACTGTATAATGAAGTTTTCACTTTAACATAATTTCAGTTTGAAATTTATCACTAGTGATTAACACCTTGAAGTTTTTTCATCAAAGTGAGTAGAGTGGACAGGTTACAGAGGATTCTACATGTTAAACTCAAAAGCATTTACATATACCAGTGAAATAGTGCAGTAAAATTATTACATCTTTGGACTCAGTCTCATAAGTGCCGTGAGAAGATATTCACATTTTTCTCCGTCTACCCAGAGGTAACATGGATACCTGAACTAAAAACCATGATAAGTGTTTGTAAAATGGCAAAGGCTCGGCATGCTTTTTAGGGAGTGAGAAAATTATTTGAGTTACTTGGCCTGCTGGGTAATACTGATCTGAAATTGTATGAGTGAGTGTTGCCTGTACATGAGACTTGTAAACCTCATTATTATTATTATTATTATCTACCTTGCAGAATGTTCAAAATCTCCAGCAGCTTCTTTGCCAGCTATATCATCCTTCTGGAGAGTGTGACCTTCTGTAAAAAGGAATACAGTCAACTCCATTTAATTCTTACATACCATAACTCTAAGTTTTTTTAATAAGGGGCAAAGGGCTTGTATGTAAAGCCTTCTTTATACACTTGCCCAAATGCAAGAAGCAATACAATTGGCCAGCACCAGATACAAGAGCTTATCACAGATCAACCTTCTAGAAATTTAGTCAATAAAATCCTATTCCAGTTAAGTGCCACTTCTGCAGCTATGATAAACTCTTACTAGCAATTCTTCCTTTCAACCAAAAATGTGATAAGATGGGGAGCTATGCTGATTCCAGTTTTAAAAAACAGTAAAGGATAAAAGAGTTCGGTATCACTGCAACAAGTTAACATCCAGGCTTTGGCTCTTAAGAAATATTTACCTCTGACAACATTTTAATACTTTTTCATGGTGATCTTAGGCTGTCTTCAATCCTGCATAAAATAAGGACATCTGGTAGGATCTTGTAAACTTGCATGCCGGTGAGCCAGTCTGGATCAACTTAAAGAGTTTGTGAGTAAAATCTGAAGTAGTAAATAGTGATTTGGTACCAGGGCTTTACCACAAACTTGCTGGATAATGTTGCAAGTATATTAATAGCAAGATTCTGAGGTCCTCCTGTACTTAGCCTTACCTTCAGTTCTGCACAAGGTAAGAATATATTTAATAGCCTTGAACAACTCATCATCTCTAGTATCCATGAGACAGCTAACAAGTTTTTGGTAGCTTCTGTCGTGTTGAACAAGATGACAGTATTCAGCTGCAGGGAAGAAAGCAGAAGAGGTCTACATCTCAACTTTTCAAACATTTTTTTTCCTAAAGGAAAGTAATCCATAATCACTTTTTAATCCATGTTCAGTTTTTGTACAAATTACCTTTCATCTTTCATGCCTTTCATGGATGAAATTATGGCAACTGTGCATAGCTGACACTTCAAACAGAACACTGTTCAAAACAAAAGGTATTATTTAACTGAAATCTACACACTCAATTTTGTTGGTGTAATGAATGAATCAACAAGTAAATGATCTCCATATACTGTTGACTGTAAGGCAAATGAGAGAAAGTCAGATCATCAAGACAGGAGGTGCCAACTAATAAGTTTGAAAAGGGAAAAAAATAAAATGATCCTTGTTTTGCTTTGTGCATTACTTCATAGTCATGAATGAAAACCAACTAAGTATTTATTTATTTATCTTATGAGTGTCAGCAGGTGTAGTATTAAATAACTCTCTCCCCCTCTTGTGCACAAAAGTATCATGTACAGAATTTCTTCCCGCATTTTGCAAGCAACATCACTTGAATCTTGCCTTGTATTCACTGAAGTCAGAAAATATTCTATGGCACCCTTTCTTCTGTAGTCATCTGGCATGCTATGGATCTTTGATGCTCTAATGAGGCCACATGTGCACCTCCCACTGATAAACCAATCACATGAAATTGTTGTACTGTCAGGCTGAATTCTGACTGGCAAGGTTATCATATTGAATTTTGATTATTCTGTTACACGCTTGCCTGTGTCTGGGAACCTGATGAATTTCTGAACTGAAGGCAGATGTACACCAGCTTCCAATAGTAAAAGACTAGTGACAGGTAGAAACTGTAATCCCACCAGTTGGAATCTACAAGACACCAACTAGAGGTGGCCGTTGTCATGGGAGCTTTCAGTATTTTTACAGCTGAATCTGGGTTCACATGGGCTGATTGAGATATCATAACATGTATTTATGGATGGGCTGACCATCAAGAAAATTTGACAAGTGCCTTTCAGAAGTCAGTCATCATCATTGTCCTCTTCTTAACTTACCTCCTCGGAAGAACTCCTCACTCAAGCTACTATAACCACAGCTACCAATATTATCACACTACCACCCTATGTCATCATCATCCTGTAATCAGCGTGACCTATTTGGTATGACTATGATGCTGCCCTGAATATTAATTTTGTATTTAATGAGAGCTTTCACAAGACCTTACTTAGTCAGTTACGTTATCCCATGCTTCATACCTTTCCACTTTCTTAGCAAATCACTGACATTGGTAAAATAACAGGTGACGCCTACTCCACCTGGATTCAGAAAATTGACACCTATGCAAGAAAAGGACCTACGGGTTGATTCTAACACATGTGCCAGGGCCAAAACGAGGATCTGGATTTCACTTGACTTCAATCCTTGCACATCCAAGAGTTCTAAAAGAATGGAAACCAATCCCTGCTTTCCTGCATGCGTCCCAGAGTCCTCTGTAACAGAAAAGCATGTTAAGTCAGCATGTACTTGAGCACGCTCCCATCATCACCTCTGTCTTGGCACTTGAGAGACATGATGAGTTAATATATCTGCATTGTTCATATTCTCTCTCTGTTCGTGGTCAACTATATCCAGTTTTGAAATATCTATAAACTACCGGATTATTATATTTTTCAAGACATGAACAATCATTGTACAAAACAACACAGTTCTCTCCCAACAAACTTATTTATATTCACGAATAATATAATGTGAACAGTTGGGAAGTGTGTCGTGGTCACGAGTTAACACTAAGCTCACACCTGGAAGCTAAGGAACGTATTCAGGCAGTAGGTATTTAAGAACAGAATTGCGGTGAAGTTAGCTCACATTCCTTAACATAACTATATACATTGCCTTGCCACCCAGTTACAATAAACTCAAATCTATCATTTCAAGTCACAAAAATACATAGCACCAATGCAGAATTAAAAGTAATTATGCATTATAGCTATGATATTTAATGCCTATTTCAAGTAGGGCTGTATACTGTGATCAGGGGGCTATTTCAGCACTGGGAGTAATGAGACTAAGCTCAACTGTATATAAAAACTATGCCATTCTCAAAGACAATGACATTTTTTCATGAAATTCATGGGATGTCCTTATCTCTTTGGTATTCAGCATAGTTTTTGATATCCATAGGATCTTATCCACTATTGCTCAATGGCCTGCAAGCACTTCTTTAAAGCTTCATAAAAAGGATTTTAATAATATGTGTGCTTTTGAATTTAATAACTAACAGCATATAGATGCAGTGTCAGAGTATGGTCAGTATAATATGAAAAAACAATGCTGTACAAACCATTGTCAGCAATACATGCATCTAGAGCAGACACTGCACAAAATACCACAGAGGAAGATGGGCTTGACATATGACAGTAGGCCAGCTTCTTTATGCATTCTACTAATGTTTCAATGCCACCACAGTTGCGAATTCTGTTTTGGTTTGATACTGAGAGAGAACAAATTGTATCATAAGTGACTGAGTAATCATTTTTAGAACCATGAAACGGGTCAAACAATAAAAAGGTAAGATAAGACACAACTTTACTGTCCTTATGTCACATCAGTTTCATTTCTAGCAATATTAATTAATATAGTTAGTAAGCAGCCTGAGAAACTTTATTTAACAAAATATATTCTACACTTAATACACTTTAAATGTGAGTTTGAATATAAATGTGAATTAAATATACTAAAAGAATTCTTGCATGAATGCTGCTGTAAAGAGTAATATCTAAATCACCACTGTTAGCCACCACAAGACCAAGTAATGTGAGAAGATGGCGAACAGCAATATGGCTTGGCTCAGCACTGATAAACTTCAGGACATGAGGCAAAACACTGCAGCAAATCCTCTGGTTCTGTTCTGTGGACACAAGAATTTCTTCATGTACACATGTTTTTTTTCAGAAATCACTGCTTGTGAGCAAAATTTAAAAAAAAGAGATGACAATAAATTTAGCCTCAGACTTTGTCTTCATTAGAATTATGTCTTTTGCAAACAAAAAAAAAAAAACTATTTATTTTCCCTGTCCTTTCTGTCTAATTCTTAAAAGCTTGTGACATCATTCACACAGAAAAGTAAGAGGGGAAATAGAAAGTGTCAAGGAAGTATGCCTTAAAATGTCAAAAAAAAATATACACATAAGCACATAATGCAGATGTAACAATGGAAAAACAAGCAAGCAGAGTTAACATCCAAGAAAGTTATTTGAAAATTCGCGACCAGACATAATGTTAGCTGTGCCATTGTTATCAATGACATCTAAATTTCATGGTGTGGCAGAATTCTGAGAACATGACTTTACCATTCTGAGGGTTGTTGACACAGATTCCTATAGCTCTAGTGATGGTTGACCAACGGTTATCATCATCACAAACTTCATCTACACAGCCCCTAGGAAGAATTATAAATAATATGTTATCAAGGGATAAAATCTGAACTTTGAAATTTCAGGTCCATATCTGGTATGCTCATACACCCACATACATGTGCCCAAGACTTTAGATTTTGCCCATGGGCATATTCTGTATTAACTTCTGTAGCATTAGATACCCATAGCATTTACGGTGCCCTAAAACTGTGCTGCCAAACCCCTTCAAGGGAAGTCTTCCCTAGATACACACTATTTTCAGGTTATCCAGGTAGCAGTTTTCAGTCACCTGTAAAGCTCATTTAACTGCACTCAATAGTTGAAGGGGAAGTTACTATAATTTCACCATCCACTATTCTAAGATTCCTAGGCACTGTCCCTTTTTCAAGCCTTTCTGACAGTAAGATATAAGAGTTTTGACAGCAACTATGAAGTTAGCTGAAATAAGCATCCCAGCACTGCCAAACCAACGACCAACGGTAAATCTAGCTGATGTGTGCATTATAGCAATGCAGCAGCAAAGTATTTAGAGTTCACATGAGTTAACCAGGGCGAAATATGTAGCCAAATGAAAAGTATGCAGCAGGCTGACCAAATATGGGACAGAAATGTCTGTCTCTTTCAGCTAAAATTTGATGTCTAATGTGGTGATAACAGTGGTCACAAAATGTGAAGACACTAATAAAACCATAGCTAATCTCATAACAATAAACATACTGAGGTAGCTTGTGTCTTGAAAATGCACACACAATACACATCTACATAAGACAGTGGCATGAGAAGTGTTGCACCGAGCCATTCATCAATAGTAAATTTCATTTGCATCCAACTCTTTACACCCCAGAACTGGTAATAGGATCACATGAAAGTAATTTTGTTCAAACTTAGTATACCACACTTCAAATTTCTGGACCTTAAGAATACGATCCTCATGTACGTGACTGACTAGAGGAATCAGGATGTTGTTTCCGATTATGTTATAAATATCTTGCATTTGGATCACCTTAAAAGATGAATAAGATCCTGCAAACAGCCAGTCTCACTTGCCATCATCTGTCCCTTACCTGCAAGACAAAGACACGTGAGGTCATTCATCTATTTTCACATGAATTAGGAAGATTCAACTATTAGTGTGCACCTGAGAGATTTTCTTAATTTGTAACTTAATGTTCTCTCTTCCTTCTTCTTCTCTTTTCACCAATGCTGCACTGTCTCTTTCACCCATCCTTCTCATCTCCCCTTCCCCCGCTCACCTCTCCCTCTCCAAGCATCCCACTTCTAACCACCTATTCTGTCATGTAAGAGATAATGATTATGCCAAATTAGATCAAATTCACTTTTTACTGCTATTGTCTTATCTTTCCATCTGGGATACTCCCTCATAGCTTAAATAGTTTCTGAAATAGCCAACCCTATGTGCCTTTGATTAATTAATAAAGAGTGGGATAGTAGGGAAGTTTACTTTTTCTACTGTAAAACTGATTTTGGGGCTTTTTTGTCTTCAGAAAAATTATGATTTGGGCACAAATGATCTTTTTTTTTCTGTAAAACTAATGGACTGTTGGAAGAACAGAAGGAAACAGACAGAAGAGAAAGAATAGAGAGGGGAGCCCTTTGAGTTAAGAAACTTCTAATACTGTCTGTAATAGTATAAACATAAGCTCCCGTAAGATGACCAATAATTGAAGAGCGTTTTTCCAAAAGGCACTAAGTCCACTTTCATTGAAAATTTAGCTAAGTGTTTCACATCAAGGCATTCCTACTCTCTTTTCATCCTGTGATTTGCTGATGTTACAAAACAAGCTTAGACCACATTAACCATGCTGGTAAAATATTGCCATTTTTTCTAAAGGCATTAAGTCCAGGCTCTCTGGCTTTCCAAAACGCGATTAGTCCTCGCGCATGCACCGTGTCGGTCACTTCCTCGGACGTTAAAGGTTGGTATCGAGTCAGAGTTTAACTATAGAATCTTCTTATAGTTAGGATGTTAATTAATTTTTGAGGCTTGGAATACTCTGAATTTAAGAAAATAATTGACAGACATGGTATGTTTATCTCAGAAAACAGATATTTAAATTTATTTTGAATATAAAGAGGGCGACTACTTGCATCTGGTTCGCCCATCTATACAGGACTTGGTCCCTTTTAAAAGATCACTTATTTTAGTACTGGTAAAACTAAAACCTGACATTTTGCTGAATAGAACCTGTCTGTCTGTTTTCAATGATTACTGCACAAGTTTTAATTTTTAAATTTTTTTTTTATAATTGTTAAATGTACATTTTTAAAAAATCTAAATGTAGTAGATCCATACATACACTATTTCTCTCTCACGCTCTCCCATTCACACACACACTCTCTCTCACACATGTGCACACATCAATCAATTAATTCAATTTCAAATATATTTTATTACAAGACAATGCCATCAGTGAACAAAATATTTACCTCAGTAATGTCAATGTTTCAGAAGGAGCTAAGTCCATGGACTTGGAGCGTTTTGCAGAATCGCACAATTTGTCAACAACATTATTTAATGTATGAGTTTACAAAGATCTCATTTAACATGTCTCTAAAGTTACTCTTAAAATACTCTTACTTTATGTGGAGAGAGGAATTTGATATTTAATTCCATCTGTCTTTCACTTAAAATTTGTTTCTACTGACAAAAAATGTAAATTGGACAGTGCGTTCTGGAAAAACGCTCTTCAATTTCCCTCCGAAATTTCTATCTTTTGAAAGCAGCAGAATGTATTTTAGATTATTCACCACAAACCATTTTTAGAAACAGACAACACCTTCATCACTTGCAAAGTCTGCATGATAAGTTCTCAGAAAAGGTATAAAGAATGGGTCCCCACTAATTTTTTATGAGTCCTTCACAAGCACAGCTTTGCAATATTTAGAGTCATAGCAACATTTCCCAAGCATCCAAAGCAAAGACTACAAAGCATACTTTCCCATTCACACCTTCTACTGACATTGTCTCAAAGGGCAAGTGACACAGGAGTAAATAATCATCACTTACCATTGCCATCTACAACACATGCCAGAAGAAAGGCGGCTGCTTGCACTAACTTGTCTGAGCTATCTTTGTGGGACAACAGCTCATGAATCACAGTAAACAGCTGCTCAGCCAGCACACTGTTTTGCGAGTTTACTGGGCAAAGAATGTGGAGAACAAAGAATAAAACACTGATTTTCAGCCAGCACAGAGGGCTGAACATTTAATTCCATGAATAATTTGTATTCTTGTAGCCATGAGATCTTCAGTCTCACTTAAAGTCCATGCAAAATTATTGTTATCTGTGGTGGTTATCTATTGTTGAGGTTGAAAAGGTTACTGTTAAGCGTTGTTCCACCAGTGACAGCTGATTTGTTATTTTAGGTAAAAAAGCACTAAAGCTCAATGAAACAGACAAAACTAAACCAATGAACTTTTTATGCATTTTAACCAATGTAAAAATCGGGAAACTGAAAAAATCACTGGCCTGAGGTTTACGGATATGCATATGCCAAAATTTCATTTTCAAATCTAGGCCAGTCAGGCCAACTTAAAATCAATTATAATAAAGTCACATAACAAATATCAAGAAAATAACATAAAAATACAAACAGAACAAACCATTCTGCCTCACAGCACAGGCCAGGCAGTAAAGGGTGGCTGGAACAACCAAGAGGGGACAAGTTCCCTCAACCAGCATGATCTTAAGCTGTTTTACACCACCTGCCATACGGAAGTAGTCTTGAGATTGAGCTGCAGAAGAAGCATTAATTAACATGATAATGCATTAATACAAAAAAAAGTGTGGAGACTGCGGACGGGCAGTAATCAATGCGTAAAAAGTGAAATCAACTCCCGTCATCAAAGAAACAATTTAAAGAGTTTAATCAAAGAAAGCAAGGATAAAAATCTTATATTACATGCCCCAAGGCTTTCGACTAACAAGTCTTCTTCAGGGGGTGTTAAAATGAGTAAAACTGATCTATATATAGGGGAAGAGGGGGGTTCCAACTACGGGAAACAACAGAAAGGATCATACGAAAGTGTATGATCAGTGAAGAAAGAAACTGCAGCAAGGGAGGTAGGACAGGTGTGATTATTGTTTGATGTTCATTCCGTGGGGCATGACGGTACCAAAGCGATCAATGAAGTGTTTCTCCATGGCCAACCTGTCCAATGGGTCACCATGGTTACACCAGAGCGCTTGGACCCTCATGCTACCCACGGAATGACCTGGAAGAGAAAAGTGTCTAGACACAAGTCTGGCACGGCCATGTCTGACATCAGCTAAATGTTCCCTGAAACGGGTGTCGAGACTACGACCCGTTTCGCCGATGTACAGTTGTTGGCAAACAGTACAGTCAATGACGTAAATAACGTCAGTGGAGGAGCAAGAAAACTGTCTAGTGACGTTGAAGGAATACCGGTTGGTGGTCAGATGAGGGAAAGAACAAACATGGGGGCAGGTGAGGCAGTTGCTACGACCACAAGGGTGGGTACCGGGGTTGATGGGGGTATGGATAGGTGAGATCTGGTCAGTTGGCTGGCTAGATTGGGGGCATTTCTAAAAGCCACCAGTGGAGGCCAAGGGAAAAGATCCCGTAATTCCTGGCTCCTAGAGAGGATATGCCAACATGACAAGATGATATTTTTGATTTTCACATTGCGGGGGTGAAAAACCGTTGAAAAGATAGGGTGGTCACCACGCGGAGAAGGGATCGTAAAACAGGACGAGCTGGAGGAGCGATTCACAGAAGATGCCCTGTTGAGGGCAAGGTTAATGAGGGTATTGTCTCTGTGTGAAAAAATTGCTCATTTCGCGGGATTTAGTATGAAAATCAGAGTCGTCAGAACAAAGATGTCGGAGTCTGAGGAACTGGGAGCAGGGAATGCTGTTTTTTTAATGTACATTAATAGAAGATGTATCAGCATAGACCTTTGATTACATGAAATTTTCCTCTTCAATTATCTGTTCGCCCAGCACCCATAAAGATGAACTGCCATTTTCACAGAAAAGCAGAATATGATCCTTTTCCACAGCAGCACACCCCTGAGAAATCATAATTGTGTTTACATTTTCACCAGCAATAAGAATCGAAGTTCTTATGGTTGTTTATGTCAGATATTAGGCTAATTTATGTAAGGTGACACAACCCAAGCAAACTGATAAGGCCCACAGTCAGGAAGTAAATATGAACCAAACACTATATGCAGCGTTTTAAAGGGAAATTTGAAGTTCTCAAAATGTGCACTTTTGATGATATGAGTTATTTTTTTCCATATATATGGATGCCAGATGAAGCATGGAATCATAAAGTGAAACATGTCCATCATGTTATAATGGAGATAACACCGCATATATAAATATATGCCCTGTACTTAGAAAAGGAAAATGTTTTTCGCCCCAAGTTACTCCTAGATATCTTACAATCTGAACTGCATATTGTTGCTAAAGTAAGAAGAGCTTGCTTCAGGTTTGAAGGGTTGCTACTTTGGCACTTTACATTCTCCAACAGTGTAAGGATGTCTGTCTGCATTTCTGTGGAATAGATCATACTATCATGTTCTATGAGCTTGAAATGTGTAGCAAATTGATACAAATTGTCATTTCAGCCAGGTCTAATTTGGATAAGCAGTATTCTAAGATATATACACTAGATAGTCAACACAAAAAATCAACCTATTAAACAAATTATGATGAGCAGTAATGATATGGCCCTCTACTTCCAAATGCTATAGAAAGGCTAAAATTTAGCCTATATATAACAAACTAAGGACAGAACCACACACTGCGTAAATCTGGACTAGAACATGCTGAGGACTACTTAAGGGAGCACTGAAGAGTGGAGTCAACATATAGATGAGCAGATCAAGTGTACATTCGTTTAAAACACATACTCTAGGGTAGCACCAGCCTGGAGACAGTGCAGCTGCATTTTTCATTTCAGAAAATTAGCAGCAGTCTTTCGTGACAGCACCTTTCTGGTGACTTTTCTAAACTGAGTGAACAGTACTGATACAGGAGATCATGTAAAGGTTTCTAGATTTCTAAAGAATACCTACCAAATTCAAGGGTTTCCGACGAGTCCATTTCACTGATATTGTGTCATCTTTATGACAAGAAAAGAGATTAAAACATGCGTATCATATTCTATGGGAAAAGGCATTTGGGACTTTAGGTCTGCTGATGATCTAACAGGGCCAAATTCACTTTGCTTTTCCATTCTGCATTTGGCAAAATCCAAGGACTCTCCTACAGTTTACTGCTTGGTTAAGAGTTAGGGGAAGGGTTACTGGTTACTTACAGTTACAGTTATAGAAGAGAAGGCACTCCCGGGGATTTTCTCATTTAGTTTTTGGATCAGTGTGTCTTCTCCATGTTGGGGGAGGGGGAGGGGGTGGGGAGACCTTCTCCTCTTGTCATAAATTTGAACAGAAATTTTGTAAATTTTTAGATGGATCTTAAGTTTTTCTCAAAGCAGATGGTGATCCTGGTCTTTAGCAATCTAAGCTTACACATTTGACTGAAAGAAAATAGTCTTATGACCTTGTCTTACACAAAAATTCTGGTCTCTGGGTAAAAGTACTAGAGACCTCACAAACAAGCTTGTGAATCCAACTGCACATTTTGCCTACCCTTACTCTCTAGTAGACTCAAAAAGGCAAATGGAAGCTGTATTATCTCAACTAAATTTGATCACTGATGAAAGCTAATAATGTCATAAGCCTGCAAACCAAAAAGTTAAGGGAAGATCAGCGCGCATCTAATAAACTGTTTCGGGGATTCTAAAATTTATGGGACGAATCACACAATCTGGGATTCTAATTCTAAAGGATTTCCTAATCTTAACCTAATCTAATGAAATGGATTTTTCCCCCCAACCCTACCTCTATGTCTAACCCTGTTGAGTATCCTTGGATACTGCTTTGATACTCATTGATAGTCAAATGGGGAGGAATTCCATATGTGTGCCAGAAAGATTTCCGCATGGAACACATCCAACCAACAACATACCCTAACCGTAATCCTAACCCTGACACTGGGTTAGGGTTATGGATAGGGTTAGGATATGTTGACTTGTTGTTGGTTCCGTGTGTTGCTTGAGAAAATCTTTCTGGCACACATATGGAATTCCTCCCGTAAAATGGGAACCAATGTGAATTTCGCTATTTACACATTCAATCGATCTATTCTAGATCTAGACTAGAGGTAGATCTAGTCTAGTCTAGACTAGTCTAGATCTTCTTGAGTCTTAGTAGAGATCTACAGGATTGCAGTTCTCGACGCCTGCAACTTTGAAACAAGGGTGATAACTCTAGTCTAGTAAATAGGGAATGGTAAAAGATTCATTTTTCAAAATACAAAGAAACAAATTTCAGTGTTGACAAGAAATAATGCAACCCGAAGTGTTTAACAAAACATTCATCGAGGAGTTAATAAAATGTGAGGTTTGTGTGTTTGGTGCAGCGTGTCTGTTGAGAGGGTAC
>JAWQUT010000170.1:415960-428460 GCA_033807755.1 Ellobium chinense
TTTTTGAGGATGAAATCTTGAATATTTTGGTAGTTCTAGCTCTTGCCACAAATGTAGCTGTCATGTCTATTGCAAGATAGAGGACCTAAATTATAAAATACAGACCCACACAGGCGTGAGACCCGCATTTACTCAACAATTGGAAAAGTTCCATTTAATGTATAAGTTGTTGTTAAGTTAGTGTAGTAGTTGCACTTGAACTTGCAAGCTGATAGGGCCTGGGTTTGATCCTCGGAAGGAACAGGTAATATTTTAGCGTTAGTTTTTTCTGCTTTTCTTCTGAAAATTTATTTTCCACAGTAATTTTTAAAAATCCTTAAAGGCACACTTCCAAGATTATGTGCAACAGCTTGAACTATCAGTTAAAAATAAAACCAACTTACATTTCTTCCTCCTGAATGTGGTAGTATATCTTAACACCTGGTATCACGTATGAAAGCCTAACTAATGTAAGAAATTCAGTAGGTAAGAATTATTCCGCGGCATGACAAAATCAATGCAATCTCTCCTAGTAATCATAATTGCTCTGCATTGAGCCGCTTATAAAGAGACCATTTAAAATCGTAGATTACAACGTGGGCAACGAAATAATATTGACTGAGTCTAACGAATACCAAAAGTTACATCTGACAACGAGCGCCAATGTAACTTCATCCTTCAAACTATTTTCTCTGTATTACCACAGGCTTGGGACCGTAACATAATTGCTAGCAATCACACCACAAATTTTAGGCAGTCTTCTTGATCAACATTAAATTTCTAAAAAGTTAAAACTGTTAAAGTCAGTTTAAAAATTCGTCCATATGAATTTTTAATGCCACTGAGGAAATGTTCCTCTTGAAACATTTTTTTCCGATATTTAAATTTGTCAACTGCGATGCCAGTCTTTTCTTTCAGTACCTTGACGACTTAAGCAGTAATGAAACGTTGCTTACAATAAACTACATAATAAAAGTTACACATTTTATGAAGTGATCACGTATCACTAAGTGTGATAATATTGCACTCATTGATGAGCTGTTTCTTATACATTCATCATAACATTTATGACTAAAAACACTATTTCTTCCCTTTGCGGTGTCAAGAATCTAAAATTGTTGGCAATATCTCTCAGTATATCGGAACTAAATTTGTGCACGTTGCATATTGATTATACGGTGTTAATGAAGAGATTAGTGCACTGTGTTTATCACCTTTAAAGCAGGGATTTCTAATCTAGAGTGTTCACATCTCAAAAGGTACAACAACAACAACAACAACAACAAACCATGAGTATCTGACTGTCCAAAGTTGTCTTGACCAAGACCAGTTGAGGGATTCTAAGAGAGAAGGTGCCTATGTTGTGTTTTTCCACTGTTGGGTATGTAAGCTTTTACACCCCCTCACAGATTTTATATGGTCTGATTGTACCATTAGACCTATATTATTTAGCTCTTCCGTCAATTTTGGCACATAGAAATATGCCCCAAGATCAATTAGATTTTAAGAACTTTGCCTGCAAAGAAGCTACATGAGATTGTAGGCCCTTTCACAAAGTAAACAGGATAACCATGCGTTCCTATCAATACTCATACAAATTTTGGCTGCTACCTTCTCCCCTCCCTCTTCTCTACTCCCATCCCCTACTCTGAGCCTACAAAAGGATCTGCATCTATCTATGCCTTTTAAACTCCAAAAATTTCCCCGTCGACATGGTCAGCTTTCTAATTTTATGGGGACTATTTAAAATTTGCATATCCCTATTCCAGGCACTACTGGCATCTTCTTACCTGGAGTGGTGTCAAAGGCTACCGATCTAAAAAGGTTGAGAATACCAACTGATTAAAGTAATTTGATTCTGTACTGATAAGTGCCCACTGCAGATTTTATTTTGATGCATGCATGATATGGTAAAATGGTTTATCAGGTTTATTAATGTTAAAATTTTATCTCTTTCTTTCATCACAACGTAAATTGCTTTGCCGTGAAAATTGTTAGACCACTCTCTTCAGTCCGGGTCTCAATCTGATATCCATTTTTCACAACTGGACCATTCCAATGCCGTTGTTGTTGTCCTCGTCGTCATCGCTGTCCTCACTGTTGCTGTGGTTGTTGATGTTGATGCTGCTGCTGCTGCTACTACTGTTGCTGTTGTTGTATTTGTTGTGAGGTAAGGTAAATGGTTCCTTGATTGTTCCTTTTAAAATGGTGCTTTTGAAGTGAACACACACAGGGCCATAACAACCTCACCCGCCCCTGATACCTTTCTATCTGCATCCAGTTACACATCCAGTTTTTGTTGACAGACAAACAGACAGACAAATAGACAGACAAACAGACAAACACACAGATAGGAAGGCTGGCTGACAGACAGACAGACAGACAGACAGACAGACAGACAGACAGACAGACAGACGGTGAGAGAGGGATAATTAGTGTTAGAGAATACTTAGTTTGATTATTATGTTGAAGCATTGTTATACATGTATTGTGACTGGCCATTGGCCAAACTGAAAGAAACTGGAAATTCTATAAAATTGCTTTGAATTTCAAAGACAAATAAAACATGCCTCTCAAACGATGTACTATAAATCGTCAAATGTTACAAATTACATTTAGTTAAACTTTTCTTTTTTATCTTTTACAATAAAAATACTACTCGAGCCACCTTCTTTGAAATTTGTATGGCAATGAGATAAGAAACAGATTAATTCACAACGACAAATCGAAAATCATTTGCTATTTGTTCCCTTTTTATAGCTTTCATTTGTCTCCATCCTACTCTCTCTCTCTCTCTCTCTCTCTCTCTCCCTCTCTCTCTCTCTCTCTCTATCTCTTCTTTCTCTCTCGACCCTCTCCTCTTTTTCTCTCCATAAAGTTCACGCCTTGTCTGCCGGCGCTGGGCCTCCTACAGGCGTAGGACACATGTGTGTACAGCCCATATCTACGTCCTCCGCTGCTGGCACTTCACATTTTATGCTCTCTTTACTCACAATAGGTTGGCCATACGTTCATCCCATCACATGTAGAAAGTAACAGCATGACTTCGACGTCATCTCGCGAGATTTCAGAGGTTTGCTTACGTCACGATCGGATTTCCTTGTCATACCAGGGTTAGACGCAAAGTGGCTGGAGGGGAAATAATTTGTTGCTCAAAGAGCACTATAAGGTTACAGGCCTGTAATTGTACTTTCACTTTGTGGTCCTAGAACTTAGGGGGGTATATTTCATCTCCCCTTTTCCCTCTTTTGGCATGCCCTGCTTCCAGTAATAAGGGCTCCATGGGGAAATTTTGATATCATGGATATCTGTGTCCATTTTACTTTATTTTACCAGGCACTATTTAGCCCTGGGCTGGAACTGCCAGTTCAAGGGTGTGCTCAGGCGGAAGAGGAGGGGTTTGGCATTGACCAGTGAAAAATGTAGGGTCTGTTTACAAATAGCAACCAAGCTCAAAATTTCAATGGGCTTGCTAGGGTTGGGTAGTCTTAAAATTTGGGCCACATAATGAGCTTGAATCTGGTATGGGTCTGGGTGAAAGCTAAAACTTTGGGTTCAGGGGGCAGCTCAAAATGTTAATATAGCCCATAGAGGAAAAAAGGGTCCAATCCTATTACAAGTCTGTAACCTATACTGTAACAGCGGTAATGTGTAATGTCTAGAATCCATCCATTTGAAAAGCTGATGCAATCATTATGAAAAAAACAGAAATGTAACCAGAACTAGTCTTGACCCATGAAGGTGAAGATTGTGCGAAGATCATGTAACAGACAAAATTAGCTGCTAATCTGCATGCACGCTGTCATTTGCATAATGCCTGAATGGGGACAGAAACAAAAACCGCTGCTGCAGCCGACACAATAATTAAAAAGGTTGACTTTGTTACATGTATAAATCGATTATGCCACAACGCTTTGACGCATTTTTTTTTGTTTGTTTCGTTTTGTTTTGCTTAAATTCTGTCTCATGGGTTAGATCCTGTTAGCGAAAATGAAATTGTGGCCTACTTTTTCTTGAAGTAGCCGAATTTGAAGATGCTCTAGATAAGCTTTTAAATTATACAACAAGGAAGAGCAGAAGAATAAAGCCATCGTGGCTCACATGTCGCCTTCGCATATACACGGAAAAAAATCCCTAATTGCCGTGTTAATGGACCTTTCATAAAAATGTTCCGTTTCGAAATTAGAGGTGTGTAAGGTGCTGGATATCATTTCATCTTGCCAACCACTGGTCTTTTGTGACAGATCTTTAAAAAATATAAAAAATGCAAGATATTACGTCCCTACAGCAAATGTGGTCCTTTGTGATAACTTTAAGAAATATAAAAAAAAACATATTTAAAAAACGCCCTATAACAGTTTTCATTATATCTGTATTTTAAACAATACCTATATTTCGCATACAAATATGAAATAACTCTATCTTCAAATTTTCTTTAAGTTTTAAAAGCATTTATGTAGTCTTACATGGAAAGTACTGCTATCTGGAGACAGTATAAACCACTATTTTCTAACCACAACTGTTGCGGCAAAATTTAATGGGGTTTTGAGTGCTTGGCAGATTAGATCTGAAGAATTTTTTGTAGTCAAATAATGAGGCATGCAGAGTCCGAGAGTTTTAAGTATAGTCGTTGTTGTTGTTGTTGCTGCTGCTGCTGCTGCTGCTGCTGCTGCTGCTGCTGCTGCTGTTGTTGTTGTTGTTATCTGTGACCCTGTCAAGTCTATCAGTAAGTAGGGATATGTACAAACTGTGCCAAGAAGACAGACTGGCTGGGACGAATGAAGGACGGGTACATATTTATAGACCGAAGGATGGATGGATGGATGGATGGGTGGATGGATGGATGGATGGATGATGGATGGATGGATGGATGGATCGACGGGTGGATGGATGGACGGATGGATGGATGGATGGATGGATGGATGGATGGATGGATGGATGATGGATGGATGGATGAATCGACGGGTCGATGGATGGACGGACGGATGGATGGATGGATGGATGGATGGATGGATGGATGGATGGATGATGGATGGATGGATGGATGGATGGACGGGTGGATGGATGGACGGATGGATGGATGGATGGATGGATGGATGGATGGATGGATGGATGATGGATGGATGGATGAATCGACGGGTCGATGGATGGACGGACGGATGGATGGATGGATGGATGGATGGATGGATGGATGGATGGATGATGGATGGATGGATGGATGGATGGCTGGATGGATGGATGGATGGATGGATGGATGGATGGATGGATGGATGGATGGATGGATGGATGGATGGATGGATGGAGGAAGGGAGGAAGGGAGGGTGGGAGGGATGGATTAGGGGACCATGCGAGATGTTGGATAAACAGAAGGACAGCATTCAAAAGCAGATGGATGAACTAACAGAGAGTGAAAATATAACGGATATAATAAGGATGGATAGACGGAAAGACCAAAAGACGGTTGGACAGTTGGACTGACGGACGGGTAGATGAAAGGGCGGGGTTAGCACATTCATAATTTTTAGCTTCTAAAACTGACTACCAAACAACCTGGCAGATGTCACACTTGCAAGCATCGAAAGTTCGCTCCTATTCCGATACATGACTCTGTCGAACAGGTTTAGCCCTTCTAGGCATTTCTGAATAATTTTATGCATTTTTTTATGTTAAAAAGATCTGCAAGCCTTAAAATTCCAGAACACTGGTACTTTATTTATTCAGCAAGTTTTTTCCTAGCAACACATCGATACCACTGTGTTGTTGTTGTTGTTTTTTTGTTTCACACGAGCAAAGATACCAATAAACAAGCAGCACTTTGTAACTTTCACTTGTTTACGCATCCTCTCATACGAGACCTCGTTAGGAGGCATTCATGGAAAAGAAAATGACCTAAACACGACACCTTCTCTGAGATATTCGTAGATATTTTAAAACACCACACATTAAATTAATTTAAATAGTAATTTAGAGGCTGGGGGGAGCTTAATGTCCTACGAAGTCTTCCTGACGTAGCCAGTAACCAGTGCCTGGAAGGACGACTCTATCTTCGCCTACCCATCATACAGAGAATAAAGAGAGAGGGAGAGAGAGAGAGAGAGAGAGAGAGAGAGAGAGAGAGAGAGAGTATACCCATAAAAACATAGATCCAGCTCCAGCCACGACCACAGTGGCGGTATGCATAATCCATACATTAATTAACGTATTGCGTTTGTGCATACCGCCCAATTTATTGGGCATGCTATTTAAACCCGCCCAACAACAATGCTAATTCAATGAACCATATTGTCTTGGTATTAAATGGAAGTAGACAATTAATCCTAATAATCAAGTAGCCCTTAACACCCCAGAATGCTTTCCCGTTTTCTGAGATCCAAGATGGCGTCAACCTCAGGAACCATGTGCCACAAAAGCCAGCACCCAAAACGAAGGTAGGTAAATGGGTACATTTTTTTGTTTCGTAGTGCTAAGTTCTGCTGAATACTAATCTCTGGGATTAATTTTTACTGTTCAAAAAGATTCATGCCTCAGTGACTATTTTTTCTTACTCTAAATCACGTTGTAAAGCATATGGTGTAATGCCCAACTTATGGGCGCTATGCACGAGAGACTGCATTGTTTCACTGGCATTCTGTATATTACATTGGAGTATTTCTATACTGAGGGATGTGCTGAGAGAGCATAGCCTTTTCATATTATCTGAAGGTGGACTTATAAGTAATCTTGGTCAAAATTGATTCATATTTTAAATAATTGATACATGTACTTTATACTTTGTTGTTTTGAGGTTACATGTATTTTGTTTTTGCAGATTTTGCGAGACTGATCTTTATCAACCCACGAAAACAAATTGTTTGCGAACCGAAGAGGAAGAAGATGGATGGCACAGGAACTCTCCGGCAGAACAGGACAGATCAATGCCCCGTTATAGGTGCCACAAAGATGAAAAAAACACTTCGAGGAACTGAGGATCACCGCCTTGACATGAATAGTGAAATAATAATCATCAGATGGAATGACAACATTGTTGTGACAGTGGCCTCCACTAGATATGGGGGTTGTCCCGCTGAAGAGAGTCATGCGCTACTCACAAGCAGACAAGCAATAGGTCCAAGTGGCTATTCCAAATGCCATAGCCCAGTACAACCAGTCAATGGGGGGAACTGACCGCATGGACCAGAATATAGCAAACTACTGCATCAATATCAGAATGAAGAAGTGGTGGTGGCCGCTCTTTGTGTTTGCTGTCATGACGTCCAACTATAATGCGTGGATCCTGTACGGAAATTCAGCAGCTGCAGTCAGAACTCCCCTGGACTATCTTGGATTTCTGAGACAGATCGCCTTAACGTATGTCTTCAAATACAGGAATGCGACACGAAGCCAGGCTGTGACAGGGAGAATGGAAAGGGCAGTCGCAGCGGAAATGAGACAGGACCAAAGGATGCACTTCATGATCTCCTTACCCACACAGAGGAGATGTCGCCTGTGCAAGGGCAACACCAAAAAGGCCTGCAGCAGATGTTCTTCATGCCCACTACATGAGCGGTGCTTCGAAATATATCACCGCCAGTGACATTGTTGTTCTTGCATGTTCTTGTTCTCAGAGTGTCCTGTTTTTTGGATTTTCTTGTTTTCCAAGTTTCCAGTTTGAGGTTTTCATCAATAAAAGTTGAGTCAAATCACACAGATACGAAAATAATTCATGAAACCTTCAATAATTGTTACCATTATGCTTTAGACTTCCTTCCCTGCGTTCATAGTTTTATACACCCTGTTGTGCATAGCGCCCAACTAATTGGGCAAAATTAAAAATGGCTGCCAAGGTCAAAATATTCATTTACACGAAAAATAACACATGGAACCTTTCATTACTATCCCAAAGGAAGGTTTTGTCAAAATATGACAAAAAAATAAAACCTCAAGCAGTAATGAGTTAGGATGATGCATACGGCCACACATCTTATTATTCTATCATATCTAGTCTCAGAGACTCCTGTTTCTCTTCCCTCTCCCCCGCCCCTACTCCTTCTCCCACAAGGCATAGAAGTGGTGGGAAAATAATGGCACGTGATACAACTCGCGAATGACGTCTAGAATTTTGTAAAACTGCATATACATCATTAATGATAATAATATTAATAATATAATAATAATAATCATAATAATCATAATGATAATATGCGATTAGTCTTCTCATTGAAACAGAGTACACGGTGTCTTCCTGCCCACAAGAATAAAAAATTCAAACATCGCTGGAGATTATAAATTGAATATGTACGATATTGGTTTGTATTAGCATTAATTTGGTCTTTGGTTTTTCTATATTAAACTTATTACATAAATCCAGTCTAGGTTCATAGCTTTCAAATGCGTCTGACCCGTGACCTGTCTGCGTCTGTGTTGGATGCATGCAGGCGACGCTGGTATGTTAATTAGATGGGTCGAAGGTTGCACCAGCAGTGTATTTCTGTCGTGGGCAGTGGTAGACTAGTTGCATGGCATTTTTCGTTAGGGGAAGGTGGGGGTAGGGAGCAAGAGGAGAGTAAAAATCCCGAGGGACTGAATGCTGAAATTCGTGTAGGCTTCATTCTAGCCAGTTTTAATTTGTATTACTGGAGCATCTAATATGATTTCGTTTAAGAAGTATCTATGCTTCATGCTCACGTTTTCTTGCTGACGAGCTTTGAGCGATAGTTCGATCACCAGTAATACTGTAATCATAATCATGGTCATAATAATAGCGAGAGTTGTTTGTCTCGTATTCTGTTTGCCGCTTACACAACATGACATTATTATTACCCGACAGGCAAGATCACTCAAAGTCATTCTCAACTCTCTGGGAAGCATATTGTCGCTATCATTTTTGAATTTATAGGCGCTAATTACTAACATTCTGACGACATCTTTTACTACGTCATATTACGGGTCGAAAACGGAAGGACAGAGACAAAAGTGAATGAAATACTTTCCAAGGCCACTTACGACATTACAGCGGGAAATTTCCAAGGATGTCCGTTTTCTGCCACAATTTATGGATTACGTTCACTTTACTTTATTAAAACCCCGATTACATTAAAATGTACGTCGAAGATAAAGCAGCCATGTTTCAATATTCAATAAATCAGCCCCTCGTTAATGCAAGATGTGACACTGTTTAGCCTATATGATCAATGTCTCTAAGCTCATAAATTTAAATACACTATTGAATTTCTTAAGCAGAAATCACAGAGATGGTTTTAGTCGTTCAAAGATGCAAATCTTCTTTGGTCCTATTTAGCGATGTTTTTGTAGAGAGCGAAATATAATATATGATATTATTATGGTAGCTATGAAGTTTGCTTAATCATTCTGAGCTTGCAGTCTCAGATAAACAAGGGGGAGCACTCTGTTGACCCTTAAAACTGAATTATTGTGTTTGGTCTTTGTGACAGTCAGAGCAGCTGAATCAACTCGCAGGTCGCCATGCTGGTGGGGCAGAGGGGTGGGTTGTTGTTGTTGTTGTTGTTGTTGTTGTTGTTGTTGTTGTTGTTGTTGTTAGAATTACTTCCTCTCCCAAACGTTGGTTGGTTGTTGGTTGGTTGGCTGGCTGGCTGGCTGGCTGGCTGGCTGGCTGGCTGGTTGGTTGGTTGGTTGGTTGGTTGGTTGGTTGGTTGGTTGGTTGGTTGGTTGGTTGGTTGTCGACTAAATGATCGTGACTCTGTTTTAAGAGAGGTAACACGAAATCCTCATCAGAAGTGGCATCAGCTAGAAACAAATGCAACAATAACAAAACATCAGAGCAATAGCAATAGAAAAGTGGCAGTGAACGACAGATTTTACTAAAGTAACAATACTGGCTACCTCATTTCGACCTTCATGGCCGAAATCATTTTTCATAATCAACGTATTTCTGTATCGTGACAGACTGAAACAATATAGGCCAGCTTAGATTCAGGTAAGCAGGGGACCAAGGCAAACATCTGGGAATGTCTCAAGGTGTGCCTGGGTTATATTAGGATTGGAGGTATGGTTAAGAAAGTGAAAAGCACTCTTGGAAATGTCCCTGATCTAGATATGATCTTTTGTCTAGGGACTCTCCCAATAGTGAATTCTCTTTCTTTACAGAGCTCCTAATCCTAATCCTGTTCCTAAGCCATGATCACCTCGGGAGTATCGAAAGATTTTGCTAATTCTAAAATTTAATCTCTACATGAGCTGAATAAATTTGCAAACTACAACATAAATCTATTAATTTGGTCCACTCATTCAAAGTGCCTTTGGTTTGTGGTAGTCGCTGATACGATACACAGGCTCATATATTCAAGTCAACACGCTCAGGGGGTAAGAGGTCTGTGCCAGTCAAAGAAAGCGAAGTTTTTAAGTAGCAGTTGGCAAAGAAATTCCTCGCTAAGTTCTGTTATAATATTATTGTCTCCCAGTGGCTATGCAGTAAGAGGTGTATCAGCCGATAAAAGCCAGTATTTCAGACCTTGTAAGTTATTCATATTCCTCGTTTTTAGACTGTTAAGAGTTTAATTTCCTCAAAGATATCGGGGTATGAATTTCTTTCATGTTTATCTATGCACTTTTAAAATTAGCTGGGAGAGAGATATGGGAATCACACCGTCTCTGAGCTACACTTGCCACTCTAAAGTCGTTCTCAGCTGCATTCTGAGTGCTTTGCATCCCATCGAACGGACATTACGGTATAAAGTTGCATATGCGCATGGCATGGCAAGCCTATACGCTTTTTACATTTATGAACACATTCTCGCAAATTATGATCTACAAACTCTAACTACTTGGGTATACTTCTTCACACTCGCCATAATCAGATAAGGACAAGAGCCCTTTAAAAACCTTTGTCCAAATTTGATTGAAGTCGTATCGGGAGACATGTGACTTGGGTGACGCTAGAGAATCTCTGCGCCCATTTGGAAGGAAACGCCAACAGGATCTGCTTCGTATGTTTTCTTCACCCATTTGTCTCCATGTTTGACAATGCAATGGAGATCGGGATCTTAGGACGAGAAACCCCCGTCGTGTATGCAGCCGGTGACTTTGATAAGCCAGCGCGCAACTGCTGTGTACACAAAAGTCGTGAACGACTATATACACAGTCATCGTATAGTGATATGTTTGTCGTGTGGAGAGAAACGAGAGGGAAGAGTGTGTATACTTCCGTTGACAGTGCTCTTGAAAATAATGTTCATAAAATGCCTTTGATAGGATTAGACGGGCCACTCAAGCGACTTCTAATCTATTGTCATTCATGGCCATGAATTTAGGGACACGTTAACCAGGGCTGGATCCATTGGCGGTGGAACATAGGCACTACAGTTCCCTCTTCCTTTATGTCCAAAGTCATCGGACTCCACTTTGATCCAGAGAGCATTGTCTTGGTTCCCTTCTTCCCGCAAGGCAAAAAACAGCTTCCTGAGACTCAATAATTTACCATGATATTATATCCTTTCTACTGCTTTGAAAATGTTCCTCTGCCCATAGTATATGCTGTAAAGGGCAGTATACTGCTATAGTGACATTGTCGTGCATGTCTTGGCACTGTCACCAAGAGGTTAAATTAAAGCTTGTGGACAGAATTTAATTTTCTTTATACCGTTTCTTTTGAGCTAAGAAACGGTTTCTTTGTTTCTTAAACCTATTGCAGCCAATTAGATTTGTAGATTATGTGAAAATATCTTAGGCTATTAATAATAAACAGTGTATGGAATTACAATCCTCTTTCACCCATTTTTATTATGTGATACAACGTCTTCAATAATGACGTCATGCTCAAAACTTGGAGAAATGTGTAGCTTTCATTCATGGTATTGGAAAACTACTGGTCACCAATTCTGAATTAGCAAGGAAATTTACGTTTCTGGTGACTGATAAGAAAGAAACGAGGAAACTGGGGCACTAAACTGGAATAAAGTGTTTTGAGCAAGCAACAAGAACAAAGTCCAGGGATCTCCCAAGCTGTACTTGATAGTTTCTGTTGATGCCTTAATCCAGTGTGTGACTTTCTTTATCTCCTCACCGTCTTCAGTTCTATTTACTGCTAGTATCTAAGAGAAACGTATTTATAGTCCTGAGCCTACTCATTTCTGCCTGCCTTGTTCGTTTGGGCAGCCGAATATAGAGTACAGTTAGCTTTCCGCAATTAAAGCGCTCATTTTGCTTGTCTGGCGGACTTCACCGTGTTATACTATTCCCTTATGATGAGTTTGTTATAAGCGCTTGCTTTGATTCAAGTTCTCACATCTTATAGCATCGAAAAGAGAGAGAGAGTGTGTGTGTGTGTGTGTGTGTGAGAGAGAGAAGAGAGAGTGAGAAAGAGAGAGAGAGAGAGAGAGAGAGAGAGAGAGAGAGAGAGAGCGCAATAGTGGTTATGATCTCCTTTTCTATTGTTGTTTGTTGCTGATAATGATGCCAGAATGATGAAGGCTTTTCACAGCTGTCGATCAACAATGTGCTTCGAAAATGGCCTAAGTCATTTTTCACACTTTCGAGAGAAGGCAGGGGAAACCTTGCAACGGCAC
>JAWQUT010000170.1:430960-434971 GCA_033807755.1 Ellobium chinense
TCAACGATTTTAATGCCCTCACCGTCGAGATCTTCAACCTTGCATTGATTTGCATAGTGATAAACCCACCAAGGGGACCCGTGGTCACACCCCGTCTTTCCCGCACACTTGAGAACTACCGGTGAACCCGATAGTGTAATGTTCGCACCACTTTTTAACGCGATATCAAGCTGATAGTGTGTACCCTGGCCGAATGCCGATATCGAAAAACAGTCAGCATTGTTGTGGCCTCGAATCCTGAACATCCTCGTTTGGTGCCCCTTGCTCTCGAATGCAGAATGAATAAACTGATGGAGCTTCCCTTTCTTGGTTTCCGCTTCCCAAAGACTAATTCTTCCCGGTTTATAATGCACAAAGAGAGCGCGGGACCAGATTTACGTGGTTTTGGCGTATTTTGGCCATTACAAATTCCTCCACTCACCTGATGTCCAAATGTATATTTGACCCAAAGTGATTTCATAAATATCAATCGGTGGAAACAGAAATCGTTGGTTTTAAGCACGTGAC
The DNA here is from genome assembly GCA_033807755.1 of Ellobium chinense. Classification (NCBI taxonomy): domain Eukaryota; kingdom Metazoa; phylum Mollusca; class Gastropoda; order Ellobiida; family Ellobiidae; genus Ellobium; species Ellobium chinense. The sequence continues at coordinate 431,468 of JAWQUT010000170.1, forward strand.
CCAAAATCAAAATGGCAAAGAGCGGGTCAAATGTATAGACTGCGAAACTGGAATGAAAAATGTCGTGGATATTAAAATTATCACAACATTATTAGCAGAAACCTACAAAACTTATAAATCCATTTTTCGTTTCATAATTATCAATAAACAGTTTACCTGCGTCATCGCTGAAAACATGGTATGCTTCCTTCACCAAACGAAGCAACCCATTTACGAAACAAACTGATGCCAACGATTCTTGATTACAATTTTCGTTTACTCAGGCTCTCGGGTACTCACTATGGAAACAACTTTTGTTAAAATCAAGTACAAGTAACGTTTTCTTACTTACAACTAACATTAATGTGTCTATCAATTGCCACCATTTTGAGTCCGGTACAAGGAAGTCTGAATGGGAAGATTCGGGGTTGAGGGATTGGGGGTATGGTGGAGAGGGGGTGAAGGGGGCTTCAAGGGCTCATGACATGAAGCGTTGTGCATCTATAAAAATTGACAGTATAGTGAATTCATTCTGATCGGAACATGAAACTGAGTCTTCATTTTTATTCTTACATAAAACCAGAGGAAGCTAAAAAAAAACAACAACAACAACAAAAAAAACGTGTTCTAGCTATAAGTAAATGTTCAGCTCAAATCTGTCTGTGGCGACCAAACTATGTAGGGCTGTAAGTACAACAAGCGATCAGAGCTAGCATGGCATACACGTTACTATAAGATCACTAGCTTTATTGTAAAACATTCTGGGGAAACATTACCTTGCGACCAGCATTGGTTGCTTATTGTGCATAAGGTCTTTAGATGGTTGTTTTAGAACCACAATAACCAATCGTCGTAATGGAAAAATATTTTCCACGTAAAACCCAGACAGAAAGCTGTTGATAGAAACAGCAGTAAAATCTATACACAGCCCGAAATACACGTTACCTACTCTTTGGTTGTTTGCTATAGGCTGAAATTTTAAACATGCTGAGATTTATATACATGACCAGGGATCGGCATAATCCATACGTTAGTTAACATACTGCGTTAACGACAGTGAACACTACTGAGATTGTCCCGTGGTTACTGCACTGCGTTAACTAACGTAAGGATTATGTATTCGGTCACAGCAGAGGTGTCCCGACGCCGCCCGGGGAAAGAGACGAAGGACAGGGTAATGTCCTTACCTAACATTATTGTATTTAGACGTATTAAGAAATTTGATCTCATAACGCCAACTTGGCAATTCTGAGCTGCAATATTTCTGAATTCGATATTCAACTGGCAAGCTTGCGCCATTTTTACCAGCCAATGAAAATGACTCGCCCTTCGCTTTTTGACCTCCCGCGGTGACTTCGGTAATCTTTTGCCTAAGGTCAGGGCACAAATAGGCATTTCTAGATCTCTTCGGGCCAATTATTTTTGTCTCTGTGATCCTTCCTCACAATTTCAGGAAATCTTACCAAATTGAGACACCTTCGCTTAAGCGGTGTAAATTTCTACAGCGGACAAACAAATCTAGCCAGCCAGTCAGTCAGTCAACCAGTTACATAAAGACTGACAGTTTTATGTATTCATTTGTTCATTTGAAAGCTGCACTATTGATGTTCATATTCAACAATCAACCCAGTTGTCCAACACTTTGAAAGTTCTTAGTATTCAAAAGATTTCATTCGAAATCACCCACACCTTTCATAAATCCTCGCCTTTGAGCCTTGCTAGGAACCGACGGAGGCAGATCACTTAGCAATGTCAACTCGTTGTTCAAATACTTATAATAATAATACAAATAACTTTAGATTTAAAATGACTGGTTGCAAACGGTGCCGTGACGTGACGTACTTGGTAAAACACTTTCTAGTATTCCCAGCAAGACCGCAGAGAATATCAGTACTGTATTAGAGACTGGCGTTTGTATAGGGGTAAGAGCAGGTGAGGGTTGCTGAGGTATTTAGAGGACACTAGATGGTTGAATCATGAAAATGGCATCTAATAGTCACTTTGAGCTCTGTTTTCCAATCACAAGGCCTATTTACCAATAACCATAAAATTACTACGTTATTCAAGCTTTCGCGCCTCACTCTCAGGCCACTGCAAATACGGGATGTTTGTCCTGGTTGGTTGATTCCGAAAGGTGACCTGATACAGCATCTTAAAACTTCGAGACAAGAATTTTGTCCGGAACTCATGCGATGGGGTGCGAAGTGAGAATGCAGAGATGTAGTTTCGGTCCTGCTATGATGGGGGCGTGCCCTCTCCCGCCCTCACTCACAAACCGTAACGATGTGCTCATCTCCCCTCTGTAAGGAGAACAATAAAACATCCGTTCAGATTACCCCTCTTTGATGTTTGGAAACGTTTTCAACGGAACATACTGAGATCCACCTGAAAACCGACGCTGATAAGAGTGCTTTCTTGTGTGCACCTTTTAACACGAGAGAAATAGTACAATCATGGTGAATGGGGAGGCTGCTATGGTTTTGTGGCTTTTCTTCTACTTGCTTTCAGTGATGACTGTGGTTGTTAAGCCCCACCGACAGCGTGGAGTGGTTCTATGATGGTACAGTATTCACAGTTACTGTAAGGGCGGAGTGCCTTGTTGGAAAAGCTCTTGTAACATAGTCGATATTTTCAAATATCTTATAACGTGAGTATTTACGATTCCAGTGTCATCTTTAATCGGTGATGATACTGTGCCGTTACAATCACAGTGCTAACTATCAAGGTCAAAGATAACACAGGGACTCCACATTCGAAACAGAGGGTTCAAACAATCCCCTTTCTCCCATACATTATTCAGTATTTAATTTCTCTTTGTCTTGAATTCATACGTTCACCATCACCCGGAACCAAATTGTCTTGAATTTATCCATCCTGACAGGTGCGTCGTTATGAACTGCCAGAATGCTTAGCACTGTCAAATGTTGAGAATCAGGACCTTTGATAAGGTTAAAATTTTCTCATTAAAACAAATAATACAGCAACCTGAAAAAAAATGATGAGTGCAGCAGTATTCATAATATTGACTACTCGATTAACTCAGCATTCGTGAGTGAGCACTCGCACCGAGAGCCAATATCGAGAGTACTCACTATGGATATCGACTGAGACAAAGCCCTAAACTCTTCCAAACAAGAAGAAAACAGACTTCCTTCCCCGCTGAGGTCTATTATTATGAAATTATTATTGTTTAGACAAGTGTATGAATTGGTAAGACGTGTTTTAAAACAGATAGTCTACTTCGTCATAAGTGCAATTAGTGAGTGCTGTTTATCTACGATGTTTGCAATTAACTGACGATGCACCTGTCAGGATGGATAAATTCAAGGCAATTTGGTTCCGGGTGATGGTGAACGTATGGAGACAAGACAAAGAGAAATTAAATATTGAGTACTGTGTGGGAGAAAGGGGATTGTTTAGATGTATGGGTAGGCGTGGAGAAGAAGTCGGTGAAGAGACGGGCTTTTCATACATTTCTTGAAATTCATAGAATTCTTTAAATCATATGTTCGCCTAGATTTTTTT
>JAWQUT010000170.1:435894-458238 GCA_033807755.1 Ellobium chinense
TTCTCTGTTTCCAAGGGAAAAATAATGGCGAGAGACCAATGCCCTAGGAGAACATGAGTCTACGTGTTGCAAGCCTGGAATATATTGACACAGGCTCGGGCTAAATGCAAAATGATCAGCACTATGAGTGATGAGGTAAATATCAAACAATGAAATACGGCTATAATAGCCAAATGAGTTTGACACTAAGCTGAAAGGTTTCGAATATCCTGCTCAACTTTACAAGTCGTGGTAATGAATTGATTAGCGAAACAGACGTACATTATCCCCCTTGTTTACATTGGACGACAGATGCAAGGAGAATTAACTCCACAACGATCCAAAATGGCCGCCGAGCGAGTTTCGAATTTCCATAAATTAAGGAATTACGCGTGATGTTCTCAATAAAGTTTCGACTTTAGTGAATTTAGAATGAGGGCTAATTGAGCCCCCGGACATGGGGTAGAGTTTTATTTGCGATAAGCTTAAATCTAATGTTGAGATTTGCCCGTGATAAAATGGGGCATTTTTCATGCTTAACTGCATTTGAGCCAGTTGAAAATTGGCTACTATAAAACCAATGGATAGAGACTACTTGTCAATATGCAGTTGGTTGGTTCAGAGCGAAACTGTACTATGGAGCAATATATTTCATATATGCAATATTATAGTTACAGAAGTTGCTACCCTCTTCAACAATCTGGGGACAACGAGATTAGGTTTATATTACCATCCATGGATAATCGCTTGAAACACATAAATTATTGTGATTATAAGAGACAGTGCTGTATGGCCATTTTTATCAAAATAATGTAATAGGGAAGGTCTACTAGTTCTATATCGTGATACTGAAATAAATAGAGTCGACTGTGTATAATGGCAATCGCAATTTCCACTTACTGGCCACATGTTTCAACATCACTATTTAATCGCAATGCTTTGTAATCGCAACATTTTCCATACTCTTGAGGATTTGCGATTAAGCGAAGTTAACTGTGTTAAGTTATTGCTTGATGTTGAAATATACTCAAGGTGTAATACTACACATGATCTTAAAAGATGACGACATGTATTACTGTATATCATCATGATCAGACCATCAATTTGCTTTTATTTCACATAGTACTCAAACATCGGACATAAAAAAATATTTCATTACAAATAATACTACATTACGTAGTTTAATAATTTACTGAATACATACAATGCATATGATTCTGAAACAACATTTAATAAGTCTACTACAAAACGCACAAATCTGAGATATCATATTATAATATTATATTTGTAGAGTGCTGAATTGTCTTAAAATATCATAGTAAACATAGTATTGATATGGCACGTAAAATTTTTCTCTAATTATACTGGAAGGTCACAGGTTTTATGAGAATTAATATCAAGTTTAAAAAATGCATATAAAGATTATCTCATATAATCTTAAGAAAAACACATCGCAGTTTAGTAAATGCAGTTCACCCCGAATCAAAATATCATATATCGCACAATGTGCTACATTCTGCATAAATTATGATTTTTATAGATGCAAGTAAAGTGCTACATTTAACAATAACAAGATTTATAAGTCCTGCACCCTGGCAGACTTCTCATTTCACTTCACAATCACAAATTCGATCGTTGAATGTTTTTCTTAGCCCAAAGTAGAGAATGATAAAATGTCGCGACAGACAGACAGACAGACAGACAGACAGACAGACGTTTCGTAGTGTGAGGTTTTTTTTCCACAGTCCTTGATCAAGAACAAGNAGGCAGGCAGGCAGGCAGACAGACAGACAGACAGACAGACAGACAGACAGACAGACAGACGTAGTGTGAGGTTTTTTTTCCACAGTCCTTGATCAAGAACAAGGACAAGAAAAAAATTTGGCACATGTCCCTAAGACATATCTGAGCAGCCAAATATAGAAATTTCCGAATTAACATGAAACATATAGCATAAAGTAATGACAATAGCGGATGTAAAATCATAATATCATACTAGACTATAATGCGAAAAATTCCACTCTTTGTTTATTCTATACAAATATATTCTCCGGTCACCGAAATTCTGCTAGATTATTATTTGGTGTAGACTAGCTACAGCGTGCACTGAAGTCACACGAAATTGCTCACGTTTGTCGCAAGCAGTGAGAAACTTGCATGACCTCAAAGTAAATATTGTAGTTACGCCATTACCAGTTATTGCCGGGCCACATGTAACTATTTCGTCAAAATGCTGGTGACAGCAACTTTGCGCAGACTCCATTAGCGTCTGTAGTGACATCATTTTGAGTACTCTTTCTATTTATTCTCTGACAAAATGGCGGGCGCTGTAAGTTCAGGCTATGCCATTGAGTGATACTCCTTGCAAGTTTCACTTAAAAGTGTCTAAATAAAAAGTATTGCCTTGCGCAGAACTCCGCTGGCTCGATCTTAACCGCAGCACAGTGACTCCTGTAACTCCCAAATTAAAATTGTTTATCACCCTAATATTGATGCTCACACTCTGATAAGAAGCGAAACAATTTACAAAACAATTCAACGTGAAATATTACACGGCACTGTCACTCAACCACTATTTTATCGGTAATGTAGTCCGCGTGCGCAGTAGTTTGTAAATAAACTAGTCCCCGCGTGGCGCACTATTTTATCAATAATGACGACTTCCGATGCGCGGTTAGTCCCCTTTGTCTTCAGAAATGGCGTTCTTCATTGGATTTCTTGAGTAATTTAGTAGGACGTCTTGTCGCACCCCTTGGCCTCAGTTATAACTAGAGAAGTCGCAAATTTGCTACCCGTTAACATCAGATCCCCATTCGGGAAAGGAATTAATTAAAGACTTCCGAGAACCGCAGCGATTCCCTTAAAAACCAATTTGTATAATTTCCCTTTCTGTCTCCGGCCAAATTGCGTTTTCCCCTCTTTTTCGAGACGCCACCGAATTTGGCGCGGCTCTATTTGCATAGCACGCATTCTTACGGACTTGGTAACACAAGAGAAGGAAACGGAAGCATAAATCCGTTTTTATTAATCTTCTATTATGGAGCAATAAAGGGACACAATTATTCATCAAGCTCTCATTTGTCCGAGGGTAGTCTCAGCACGTGCACTCACAGACTCGTACTCAGTGCCAATATCAGAGCAGCCGGGGCTCCTCGGCCGGACAACCACTATGCAAATGGCCGCTCTTTAATAAAAAGGTATGTGGAGTGCGATTGTTTCAATATGGCAGCCGGGACATGAGAAGTGAGATTTAATGAAAAGTCATCTCGCCGAAGACGGGGGCGAAGCGGAGAAAGTAAATCTCGAGTTGGGGAATCGTCCACGAGAATGGGCGAGAGCTGACCGAGTGTTTCTGGCATATTGGCCGCTTTTATTGACTGGGAAAGAGGGATAATATTGCTCCAATCGATTCTGCTGAGCCTGTCATGAGCATACTGATGCTATGGGCAGATGAGATGGGATGTGACAACAGCACCGCTTTTTGTCACCATTTGGAACGCCTGAAGGGATAGGCGAATTGGGAGATTTCCTTCATATTGCTGTATATGGGTTAATAAAATAGCAGGGAGGAACAGGAGGAAAGTTGCCAGAGAAGGGCCTTAAAAACTTTCAATACATTATTCTCTTCTTCCCTTTTTTCTATCTTCATTCATCTTACCTTACCCTCACTCTCTCTTTTTTTTTCACTCTCTCTCTCTCTGGGTGTATATGTGTGTGTGTGTGTGTGTGTGTGTGTGTGTGTGTGTGTGTGTGTGTGTGTGTGTCCCTACTCAGTTCCCAATAACATGACAACTTATTTCGAGCTTTCATTCATTCGTATTTTTCTTTTACTCCTACTACTATAGTTTGTAATAACTTTAGTATTTATCAGCCAATTTTAACGAAATTTTGTCTCAATAACGATTTTTGTCCAAGTCGGTCAATACAGTTTCAACCGTTTTTTTCTCTTTGTCTCTGCTATGAACATTGCCGTGTGTGCATAGAGTTTACAGTTTTACAGTAAAGAGATGCTGCGATGTCATATCTAAATGATATACGTCATACCTCGCTATGCTGTAAAACTTCTTTCATTACAGTCATAAGGACTGGAGCTTAGATACTCATTCTGTAGCGACTAAACGACCTACTTACAAATACCGGCCAGAACCCAATTTTTTAATTCTTTTAAGACTACTCAGTGTCACCTCACATGCAATTTTTTTTTAATCTGTTCACAAACATATTTAATATTGCCAAAAAACTCAGTTGCTTTTTTTTTCGTGAAACGAACTATATTACTAATATTACTACTCTCTCTCTCTCTCTCTCTCTCTCTCTCTCTCTCTATCTATCTATCTATCTATCTATCTATCTATATATATATCTATCTATCTATCTATCTTTCTATTTATCTATCTCGCTTTCTCTTTTTCCTTTCTTTCTATTACCCCCATCTCCCTTGCAACTGTCACATATTTAAGAAGACAGGCAACCCAGATCCGAAAAGCCAAAAAATAATAAAAACTATCATAAACGATCTTCTTATCAAGAATCAAGGACTTTATTAGCTCATATCACAAGGACATATTGGCATCACAAACGGCTATAAAAGAATGAACGAGAAACAAAAGAATATATTAATAACAATGGCAGCTGTAAATTAATAATCACGTCACTACCGGGCAGATACATTTCGGAAAATAATACTGTCGTAAGCCTTTCAAGTCATTATTGGACTTACAACAGGACTACTCCCAGGCGGCGATTTGGTAACATGACTAAAGCTGGAATAAGATGATTATCATCCTGAACACACCGTTATATCATACTCTACACGTGACCAAAACGTGTGCCTAAATTCTCATACAATGAAAGGCGTCAGTCGTTACCATCAATCAAGGTCGTTAGTCTGCTATTCAAACACTGTGTTTGGTCCTGTTCTTGCGCACAGCTATGGGATATCTCACCGTCGTAGGAATTAACATTAACTGTGCATGTTAAACATCATGATGGGTGCATTCATCACCGGTGCACTAATGTAATTCCTACGATGGTAAGAGATCCCATCGTTAATGCGCAAACTCTCAATTATTTCTTGAGACCCACGCCCATTTTGTCAATAGATTTTATCTACAGCCTATCTGCATCCGGTCACAACTCAAAGAACTTCTTTTAAAAGTCCCTCTCATCATCTACCCAGTATAGACTACTATATCTCAGGATTGTTACCCCCCCCCCCCTCCCAAAAAAANGGGGGGGGGGGGGGGGTTGATGCTTATCGTTTTCACATCAGGTGTGCAGAACCGGCTGATAGAGAACGATGGGCATAGCTATAATAATGAAGGCTGCTGAGAAGTGGGTGAGCGATTTTCTCATTCTGGCTGGTAGGCGATCATTGTCTCTTGATTTGCTCAAATGCATCGGAGTCAATGCTACTCTCTAGATGGGCTCCGGGATAACGGGGGAGGCACCAGTTTGGAACGGCATAATCAAAAGGTAGATGAGGTTTTTCGAATGTTGATGATGAAAAAGAGGCTGGCATGGCTCTGTGACGGCGTTAGCAAGCTGATTATTCCTCCTCGTCATCATCATCGCCATCTTTTCTGTGCCATGCTCACTTGCCAACAGGGATTTGGCTGTTTCGGAGCCAAACACCATATATTCGGCTCTTTTATAAAGCGATAGGCTCCAAAATGATTGTCTGGCTTTTTTGTTGTTGTTGTTGTTGTTGTTGTTGTTGTTGTTGTTGTTGTTGTTGTTCCAATGGGCTTTAGGCCAAATTGACTGATTTCCTGTGCAAAAAGTACTTACAAAACTGTATGGTATTTCATGTGATTGGGCTTCTGTCAGAGGGACCCGATGAACACATATCAAAGTACAGTCCCCAAAATTGCATCCATTTAACAACTGTTTCTTATTTTAATCTGACGTGTGTGGAAAAGTCAATGATAATTATAATACCCATGTATACCCAATACACAGACATATCATGGTAAATTCGTTTTCTTAGGTGAAATCTGAATTTCACGGTATAATATTTTGTCCAACGAACCTTCACAGACGAGATATTCGTTCGAATGCATGTATTGTTCATACCTGACAAAGTATCTGGTAGTAGAATAGTCGGTTGATATCATTACCTGCCCATCACCATTCCCCGGTTCAAGTACGGCACAATAGAATGTTGAACCGCCAATAGCTCCGCATATGACGTGGACATCAGGTCGAGAAGCGTAAAAAAATTTAGGGACAGAGCAGCTGTTGATTCTTCACGTTCAATTCAAGTGTCAAACTCTTGAATTTGACCCCATTCAATTTCAATGTTCCCACCATAAAACAAATGAGCGTTTATATTGATTTATTTCAATGGTCATTTCTATTTATTCTCAGCCGCACAGCAAATAGATTTTTTTACACTACGAGACGAGAAAATTGTCACTATTTTTCTTCGACCTCAAAACACGAAATTTGTTTTTGGGCAGAGGCGTACTTACGGTGGTGAATGAAGAGGGGAAACGTGTCCCCTTTATCCAACAGATCATGAATGTGATAGAAAGAATGATAAGGTGGAAAGTAAAAGTCAATATAAAGTTTAAAAAATAAGGAGACACTGTTTTCTTACATTGTAAGGAGGCTGGGAAAGTATCTTCAAATTTTGAAAAAGGCATTTACAAGTGTTACCTCGTGTTCGTTTCCGTCCTTGTCCACTTCTCCCTTGATTTGGAACAGAGTTTACGCCCCTATTAGCGTGTGAAACTGACATTCTGTATTTCGGTAAGGGCAAGGTATGGAACTGCGTGACCGAGGGTCAAATCAGGAACTCAGTGGATGCTTAAATCTAATATAACTAAGCATGCACTCCTCTGCCATTGTAAAAATTAAACCCATATTTCTGTAAATTAGGTCACCAGATTCCAGTGTCACCCACCTCTGCACTGTCATCATTTAATGACAATTGTTAATAAATGAAAGAAATTAAATGAGCCACATGAAAGCTTCAGAATGTGTAGAGTGCCACTTCACTTGACATGATTATATTTCAGAGGTTTGCTAAGTAGGCCATTTTGAGCGTTCTCTTTTCCCTCGATTTAAAGGGAAAATTCATATGAATAAATAATTTAGCCCCTTGGTTTTACTAGCAGCTGGTTGTTTATGATCTACTCTAATAGCTTTACTACCTTGAAACTTGGTTTTAACAACAATAGCAACAATAACAATCGTAACAACAACAGAACTACAACCACAACAATAACAATAACAACCACACCAATAATGATGAAATTGTTTGGTTTCGATTAAACGTTTGACCAAGGCGCTCATCCACCAGCGCTGAGAGCTACAAGGCGTGAGTTTGTGTCACACTGATCTAGTATCTTTTTTGTTTAATATCATTTTCTGAACTCTCTGGCACAGCTCGATCTAAAGGTGGTTAGAGGAGCAAGTACATTGGAACTTATTTGAGGTAGTTTAAAGATGCAAGGTTGTCTATGGATATAAGATGGACTCACTTCTAACCAAGGTTAGAGGCAAGGTTATTTCTCAAAGGTAAGATATACTTACTTTTCAGGCTTCATCTAAAGCAAAGTATGTGTGTTTTGTAACCTTGAAAATGATGAGTTTATGTGACTTGTCCCACATCACCAAAAACAACAACAACAATAATGACAACAACAACAACAAGATAGACACATGTATTATGCTTTTTAATTGATTCGGAGCTCCGAAGAACCCTACAAGAACAAGTACTTTGGAGCTTAAAAGTGCAGTATATCAAAGATTGGTTCGATTTGGACCTTTGGACTTACTTTAACCCCGGAATGACTGGACTGAGACAAGTACATCGGACCGAGTCAATTATGTCCGTGGCGGCCATTAAACTGTAGTGGTCATGCTAACAGTAACACAAGCATGGAAAGAAGTAGACTGAAGACGAGCTGAGGCGTCAAGCAGCCCGAAGTGTTGTGATCTCACAGCAAACATCTCTGTTTCTCTCTCTCTCTCTCTCTCTCTCTCTCTCTCTCTCTCTCTCTCTCTCTTCTCTCTCTCTCTCTCTCTCTCTCTCTCTCTCTCTCTCTCTCTCTGAATATTAAGTCTAAAGTTTGTGTGAGCTGGGTGTTTTACGTTGCAGCGTCCTTGGGAAAGACACTTCATTCCCCTTTCCCAGATGTCCCAGATGTAAATGATTATCTGGCTTTAGAGGTGAGGACCAGGGCGCAGCATCACTAGCAAACAGCAATGATTTTGTTATGCGTTGCAATTGTAACATTATGAATTTTCATGTACGTGTGATGTGTACTATTCCCCTTGGGGGGGGGGGGGGGNGGGGAGGTATAAAGAATCCTATTTTTATTTTCATTTTTAAAAGTACAATGTCCATCCAAAAATAAACAGGATGTTCCAGTCTAAATGTCTATGGTGCCGCCTATGCCTTCATCATTCAAGCATTTCAGCCCCTAGTTCGTGCCCACCATGGATTATCAACTGTGTGCTGTGAACCCTTAGATTTATAGCACCTAAATAGAGGTAATGAAACTCTGAGCTGCAAGTGTCAGATTATGCCCATTAAGACCAAAATAAAAGGATGGCAGAAACACCTAAAGGTTAATAAATCTAATCGTCTAGCTCAGTGGGCAAAACAAATCGTGAAATTATAGTATCACATTATAGTGTTTGATTGCTTTGGTGGGGTGGGACAGCCCATAATTCTTTTGACAATTGGCGAGAATGAGACGAGTTTTACGAGTCTATAATCACTATACTATAAAGCGATAACAATAGGTTTGGTGAAAACAGGGTCGAATCTACCTCACGAGACCCTGCACCACAAAGGTTTAGGACGCTCCCATTTTCTGTTACTAAGAACAAAAAGACAAGAATAGCGCGAGGCCGGATCAACAATGGGGCAACTGTCCTAGAGACCTGCATCTCTCAGGAATCTATGGGCCTTGAGCCATTTTCTGTCAAAGAATAAGGCTCCCGCCTAACTGATATAACACTAAATTCGCATTGAAATTTATTATGCTTTCTTGATTTGGCTGCCAAACGCTCCTCTGATTCTAGTCTAACTTTCTGAATCCCCACCCCTTTCCCTCTTATTTTGTGGGTATGGCGGTTACGGCCCTGGAAAGCAGACATGTATTTGATTACTAAAATGGCAACCCGATTTCCGGTGTCGTCTGGTATGGGCCGCAGGACATGCGTGTAAGGAAATATGGGGTCGTAGAGGGGAGGGGGAAGTTTCTCACTGAGTTAGAGGCTGACTCAAAATTATTGTTTCGTTTTTAATTTTCACGATCCTGTTGTCGACGGCGAAGGAAAGCAGGAGCTTGTACTGCAGGTCCTTGCTGGATCTATACGCTCCTGGATTGATCAGGACACTCTAATCCTTCACATAATCTGAGCAGGTGAAAAGCTTGTGAGTGAATGCTACTATATAGATCAGACTCTGACAGGGTTTTAACACACAGCAATAGAAATTAATTTCAGCTATGTACTGATATGGTAATGTAGTCAATACACTGCGGTCTTTCATTCCTTGCAGTTTAGCAATGATGGCAATCGGTGTGGCATGATATGGCACTATATCTGGTGCCCCTCTCTCACCACTATATCTATTGATTGATGAGTACAAAATGTCATTTCAGTTCCCTCACAACTTTGGGAGTTATTGGAATCTGAATTAAGCAAAATTTTTGAGTTCGCCATTCCTGTATTTGAACTCCCCTTCCCTCCCCCCTCACCTCAAAAATTAAAACTGTTCAAATATAATACAGTGGAACCTCACATTCTACACGCATGCTCATAATCACATACATCCATTCTCCCTTCACTCGCACCCTTCTAGGCGCTTTTCCCCGGTTTCACGCTCCACCCACCTAAACCACTGCATGGTCATTATCTGCCCGCTGAGCACTGCTTCCGGTTCACAGGTACCAGTTAGGTCCTTGTATTCAGTGGTCACCGAAGAATTAGAGGTGGAGATGATGATACATTCTGAAGTGTGTGTGTGTGTGTGTGTGTGTGTGTGTGTGTGTGTGTGTGTGTGTGTGTGTGGTGTGTGTGTGTGTGTGTGTGTGTGTGTGTGTGTGGAAAGAGGAATGAGGAAAAAAGTTGGAGCGGGGGGTCAACTAGCGTGTTTGACCTGTTTAGAAAACGGGCCTGAAGACAAAAGCATTTGGTCGAAAAAGATAACAGTAATTTTAACATGTGTCCAATTTTAAAAAGATCTCATTTTGTGGCGGATTCGAGGGATGAGGATTTNGGGGGGGGGGGGGGGGGGAGGAGTGGAGAAGAGTGAAAGGAGGGCATTGCACCGATATTGCACAGTGGCAATTGTGCTTGCCTATTAATTGAAAGGCATCGGGCGAATGTGGGAAGGGTTTCTGGGCAATATTATGTATGAAAATCGAAACTTTCGATACTAAGAATTTCGATTCGGTATCGGAAGTATTGAAAGTATCAAAACAAATTTCGGTCCTCTTCCGATCCTCAGAATCATACTAGCATCCTGTCTCCCTAATGCAAAGGCCAGGGGTATCAAAAGGCATCGAAAATATCTTTTAGTATCGAAAATGCCGGATTAAGATCCTCTGTTCGCAATGAGCTACTTATGTGCCAGTGCAAACACCAGGCTCATCAGGGGTCTCGAAAGTTTTGGAGGTATCGGAAGTGTCGAAAGTATTGAACATGTCGACAAACTCGAGGACAAGGAAACTACAGCAAAATCAACGAAAGTATCCAAAAAAAAAAAAAAATTTTACAGATCANAAAAAACTCATTGAAATGTCTACCTGGCACTGGCTATAATAATCAATACTCTTCGATACTTAGAGTTTGAACGCTGAGTATCGTAATACTTACAAATTAGAGTAATGACCTATTACTAGGGCGCAAGGAGTGTCTGTGCAAACATTCTATCTATTTCATATAGTAGGACCGCGGAATCCCAGGTCTTGTATTCTGGAAAGACCCGCAGACTGCTTAAAATAAACTGGTCGCTAAGTGCTTTGTTTCTCTATCAAAGTTCATGAACTCAGTTACCTCACAGAATCACTTACTGCCTCTGCCCTTTCCCCTCCCCCTACCNCTACCACTCGAACTCAGGAGACCCTACTACTGGTATAATCACACATTTAGATACGGTCTTATCAGTTCAGTTGACGGGAAGTTTCAGGTAATTACAAAATATGTCACAAAACATATAGAAGTTTATGAGGTTTCAAAAATCTCCCTTCCCCTTCCCCACGACACCGCCTTATTGCACTTTCCGTCCTGTGGCATTGTTTCATGCCCTCGAGAAGTGCGAACAGGCGGAGGTGACTTTTATATCGGGCAACAGAGCTACACAACATGAGCAACGAGCGAACCTGTTTACCAGTGACGTCACACAGCTTTGAGCAGCCGACCGGAGCAGAACAGACGCTGAAAAGCAGTGTGACACGGTGATTTCCTTTCTAGCGGACAATGGCCTTTTTAGCGAAAAAATAATGATCTATTCAGAGGCGGTGTAAATCGCTTTTTTTAAAAAATCTTTTTAGCGGAAATAAAATAATGTAGTCAGCAAAATTGTTATAAAACGTCTGTTTCTTTATAGAGGCAGAGGTGAAATCTCCTCCTTTTCCAGGTTTGGGACTGGCAGTCCTTCAGTATTGGCAGTCAGAATTCAGCCCTTCAGTACTGGCGGAGTTAGAATGCAGCCCTTTTGTATTGGCAGAAGTAGAATTTCAGCACTGGCAGAGGTAGAACTAGAAGAATGTCCTTCAGAACTGGCAGAGGTAGAATTCAGCCCTTCAGTACCGGCGAGTCAGAATTCAGCTCTTCAGCACTGGTAGAGTTCAGCTCTTAAGTACTGGCAGGGATAGAATTCAGTATTTCAGTACTGGCAGGAGTAGAATTCAATCCTATAGTCCTGGCACCGTACTTCAGTACTGGCAGGTGTTTTCGCAAGTATTCTGGATTGAAGTTTTAGATGTCAGATTTTTTTGGGATGGCTTACATCTTCATTCATTAAACACGATGAACAGCTGAACTGAACTCTTTGATCGTTTCTCGCTAAGAATGCACACTTTCTTTCCACGTAAAAGACAAACTTGGGTTTTCTTTATCCGCTGGATAATGTCTATAATTAAGATAATATAATCGTTCTTGTCTGGTAGCATTTTGTAACTCTCCCACCTAATACTTGCTCTATGGCCAGGAGCAGCGTAAGGGTTAAGGTGAGGGAAAAGCAAGCATTCCTGGGACAGTCTCTAGACATTTTCATTGACTAGAAATTCTCTCATGTGTTTTCTCTGTGCCGAGCCCCGAACGACCCGTAAGGCGGGAGAGTTCCGAGATGTTTCCAGATGCTTTGTTTTTGAAAAGCGATAGGCGTTCAGCCTTACCTTTCTGATAGTGTTGCTACTGCATATTTGATGGCAAACTTTGTCCTGTTTTGATTTTTGTGGGACAGCACCTTTGCCATTCATTTGTTTTCAATTTTTACAAACTGTATATCTACTTGCTCCTTTATTTTTGTTTACCGCCGGGATGTTAGCCTAGGAATGGGATGTTTTCATATGTGTTCAAGTTTCCATTCGATGCAATCGTAAGTGCGGCAAAGGACAAAGTTATGATTATATTAGTGTGTCCTAGCAAAATGTAACACACACTTTTATGAAATCGGATATCGGTTTCTTTAAAAAAAAAAAACATCTTTCTGAGTTTGCAACAGAGTATTTTTTTTCAAAAAGCAAGATAGTCCAAGACTCCACCAAATCTAAAGTTACAGGGTTATTGTACTGTATCTAGGTTAAAGGTAAATGTAACGTCGAGATGTGCAAACAAAAGCATGATAATCTCGCAGACACACACATCCGCTGGCACTTTTAGTATGATTGCAATTGCATGAGAGAATGTAACAGTAAACTGGAACACGCTTTCGTGCTGCATCCGAATTTTTTTTTCTCTTTGTTCCGCACTTTTTTCGCATCAGTGCATCTCTAACCTCTTCCCTCTTCTGTACCACACCTTCCCCTCCCCCCCTCCACCACCTTCGTTTTTCTTTTTCTTTTCGCATAACTCTACGTACCCGCTGTCCTACTTTTGCCGAAATGAAGAAATTTTCCAAAGCAAATATTGGGTTGAGTGGGGCATAACTATGCCTTTTAAGGCAGTAACTACATGTGTGCATGCTTTGCATTCGCCACGAGCGAGGTCATGTAACAATGCCTGTACTTTGCACGTGAGCCGACACTGCTAGTTTGCTATGCTCACTGCTCAAATAAAATGCCAGCGAACTCATGGCTCCATTTTTATAAGACTGCACATGTTGTCCCTTAAAGGGAACAATAAAGCGGCTGCGTATCATCGAGTCACTTTAGACAAATATTGTCATTTGTATGGCTGGGCCCATGTATGAGATAGGCCAGTATTGCTCTCACAGGACGATAGGTTGAAGGGGCAAGGAGATGGAATACGCTATCTATGTCTGAATATCAGTAATTTGAATCTAAGAATTCGAAGAGATCCTGCATAGTTTGTATTATTTGTACAAAAAGGGACATCCGCAAAGGAATACAATTAGAGTAGAACAATGAAAAATCCTATGAAGAAAACTGAAAATTCCAGAATTTTCCAGAATTTTTATCCATAACAGCTTGAAAAAAGTGTATACTGGTATTCTTGGTGATGCCAGGGTAATAGTATCACAATCTGAATTTCAACTGCAGATCGATATTTCAGTTATGGCAGAACATAAATGATGCAACTAGAATGAAGCCTGTGAACTATTTGCGTGGGATGTATGTCATCTGGAGAAACCACAGCAAAAACAAAAGGCGAGAAACGAGCACACACAGACACAGAGACAGAGCGGCACACATACACATACAGTCACACACACACACACACACACACACACACACACACACACACACACACACACATATGCACTGGAGTATACTATAGTATAGTCTATGTTATCAATATCCAAAATTTTCGAACTTTCATTTGTATTAGACTGCATTATTATCCTCATCGGTGCACACCGTGCTATTTATAGGCATTAGTCTCGTTATTCATTTTGTATAGTAACCTCAAGAACACAGTGTATCGTAGAATGACTGAGCCATGCGCGCCGAACAAATTAAAACATGTTTCTCAGTGAATGTGAAAGGCAAGAGGGAAATTTTCAGAATTATTTGAAGAAGATGAAACATGAGTTTAAACGAAAACAAAAGGGGGGAAAAAGCCACGAGTAGCGGTATTAAGCAAGGAGATACAATGGGAATCCCATCTATTCAGCAGCGAGTGTTGAACGGTTCCCCTTTCCGTTTCCTGACCTATTCAACAGTAGTAGCGTCACCCCACCTCTATTCATCTGGTCCCCTCACAAGAAGGCAAACATAGAAATCCAGACAGACACGCGTACACAAGAGAGTTTCTTTTCTTCTAATTGGTTGCCCGTACAGATGTGCTCTGACGCGTGCGAAGTGATGTCATGGGGTGTACATTTTAACACTCGAAGGTCGCTCAGGCAGAAAGGCAATAATAATTATGCTACCCCCATGAAAGCTTTAGGTGTTCATGACGTTTCGGAGAGCTACGAAAGAGATATTTTTGATGATTTTTAAAAAAAATAAAATGCTTTGTAAAAGGCTGCAAAATGTCTGTTTTATGCAGCCGTGATTGATTGTAGTTGTGATGATTGCTTCCTGCGGGTAGAGGGCTAGAGAAAAGAGTCAGTAATGAACATAAGGCAATGCCTAGTCCCAAGCTCAACACCAAACACAGAGCCCGCTCCTAAATCCACATGATGCCCCCCTCTCTTTTCACTGGACCCCAAACGGATCCCTTTAGTGTTATTAATATAGTCAATATGTATGTTAGAATATTTCCCTCTTCACGATTTTTATCAGATTTTCACCGTAAATGTTTGAATTTCCATTTACCGTTATTATTATACTTTTTACTGTGCATGGATTCAATACATGTACACCCATATACTGAGCTAGTCGCTTACAAGCAGTGTATACTATACCATCATAAATATGAGCAGTTATGAATGACTGAAATTAATGCATGAATGATGAAGCTGAGTACATTTTCTGAGGCACACGAAAACCAAAACATCTGTTCCTCTAGCGTCTACCACTTACTGAGAAATCTGCGATTAGGAATATTCGCTTTCATCGGCTGAAACTGATCTCTTGTGAGATCTGCATCAGCTAATGAGAACGATTGTTTCATATCGCAGCAAGCAATCTAAATATCCTGCAAATTGCATTTTGATTTTGACTCTCTTGCAAAGGGAAGTTGTGTTGCTATATTTCTTAACTGTCTTTTCAGGCGCTAGACAGCAACAATTTACAAGAAAAAATGCAAGGGGAAGGCCAAAAAAAAAAAAAAAAGGGGGNCAAAAAAAAAAAAAAAAGGTGGAAGGAGGGGGGGATAAAGGAGAAAGGAAAAAACCTGAAAGTATAGAACCTTGCAGTGAGACTTTAAACCAAATGTGAAAAGAAAAAGTGAATTAGCAAAAGGATAGAAGATGTAAAAAAAAAAACTGGGAGAAAAAAGATTTGAGGGGCCGGGCGAGATTAGAATACGCATTTTGAAAATCTGTACCTATAAAATGTGTCGCAAGAGAGATAAAGGAAGGAGAACATATTTAATATGCTATAAGAACTTCGGCGAACAAAGAACAAAGAAGGAGAAGAAGAAGAAGCAGAAGAAGAAGAAGCAGAAGAAGAAGAAGCAGAAGAAGACGAAGAAGAAGAAGAAGAAGAAAAAAGCGGGAATAAGAAAATTAATAATACATGGGAAACAGAAAGAAGAACACGAGAAAGGATGGAAGGATGAGGAAGACACCAGAGCGAGGCTAACAGACACCATAATAACAATAACAATGACAGCAGCAGCGCCGACAACAAAAGCAGTCGTGCAACAGCGACCATTTTTTCCTTTTAGTAGCCTATTATTATCATCGGAACATGAATATTAATGGGCTACATTGCACCACGTAAAACGGCTAGAAAAGAAATCTCCAAATAGGGGAAACTACCCGAGAGGCTTTTGATGTCATGACGACATTAAAAGTTAGCGAAGGATGACTAGGTGAGGGGCTAATCACAGCAGGAGTATAAAGGCGATTTCGGCGCCCGCAACCACCTTATTTGCATCACTGTCAGTCTGCTGCGAAAAAAAAGCCACAAACTACCACTATCATTATTACCAGACTTCGTAGTTATCTGATATGCTAAATAGGGACTAATTACCCAAAGCTGAACAACTTATTTCGTCGTTAGTTTCGAATTTGATGATTACCAAGCGGGTATCGCAGAACTGGAAATGATCGCAATGACAGAAGGCAAGGTCCTCTTCTGTTGTTTGCTTGTCTGTCTTTCATTCATTCTTTTTTTTTCTTTCTCTCTTTCTTCCCCTGTTACACTGCATATTACATGTCCAATCAATCATTTTCAAGGGCTGTGTTTTTACACTCTGGTTGAGGAGAGCAAATAAAACACCAGCAAAGGGAGACCACCTACGCTGTGGTTCCGAAGGAGGAAGAAAATGAATCGTCAAAAATGGCAGGCAACTCTTTAACTATGGCAAGTTGTTTTGCTAATTGCTCGTCACTTTGCACCACTTCTGTTCCCCCCCTCCCAACCTCCATACACACACCTCCCTTTATTCCAATCTCAAAAACCATACTCTTTTTTTTTCGGGGAAGGAGGTATGAGGTACTTTTTACAGACATTATAACCAAATTATCATAATTAATTATTCCCATCGCTGAAGTTGCATGTGTTACATTCATTTGTCAGTGTCATAGTATCGCTTCGTCAATAATCTTCATTTTTCTCATTCCCCCCTTTTTCCCTAATACTGTAAGTTCTCCATCTTTGGGGACAACATAGAAAGCGACGAAAGCAGAATAACACAGATTCTTAAGCTTTGCTATTGTCCAGAGTTTCATTTGTTTTGCAAGAGGTAGTATAGTCATGGATGCAAATCACGGGAGGGGGAAGCAAGCCGAAGAGGGCCATATGGCTTCCCTCTGTCCACGACCTGCAGACAAGGAGGATATTTCTGCCCCCCCCCCTTTTCCGACTCCTCCTCGTGGACCAGTTTCATGACACTCATGACATCTTGGGCAGTACATTGGAATTCTGTCTTGAAAGGCCCTGTCCCGACTAGTATTATCAGCTCTTTCATTCCCAGCCATCCCAATATGGTACGGGGAGAATATCTAGGTGAGGGACTGGGGATGATGTATGATCTGCAACCAGTTCTCCCTTACATGCCCATTCTGAATTTCCGAAGCATGCTGCACGAGTTTGTGACAATAACCGTATGTCTGCCAGTAGATATTTGTAGCCATAACAAAGCTTCAGACGCGGCCTACACGTCCATTCTTATGCTGATATTGCTTTGGTGTTATCTGGTTAACAGAACACAATCCTCATCTGATCCTGCTCAAGATCCACCACATCTCTCAGTGGTCTCGCAAGCTGCAACTGTCGTCAGGATCGTTAGTAGCAGGATAGGAAATGTCTCCAGTAATGTGAAAATTTTAATGATTAGAGAATTGCACCGCAAAAATGAGGAAATGTACACGTTTTCTATTGTGCAATATATGAACAAATTTCTTTGCAATTTAGAAGCAAAACTGTAATTCGGATTAGATTAGTTTTCTTGTGCGGTTTCAACAAACGTGCGATCGGATGATTTGCTGCCACGAAATATTGCAGTGCCAATTTTCTCGGGAAACTGCGTGGGTCCCATTATGTGGATTGGGTGTATAAAGTCTAGTCTGGGGCTTATTACTAAGACTCGTATGCCCAGTAGAAGTCCGTAAATGGCCAACTACTTTGGCATCCTCTATCGAAAGGCGCACGCATCGTCACTGTCCAAACGTATAGTTTCGATGTGGAGACGGGATATAATTTCACTAGGCTATAAACCTCAGCTAGAAATTTCCCATGCAAAGTAATATTTTTTAAGGTAGCGACAATGATATGGATAGCTATTGATAATTATTGGATCTTTTGGAATAGGAAACACATGTGCCCTATATTATGATCTCTCAAGGCAGACCCCCGCAGGTGATGTCGACTGAAGTCGCTTTGCTCATGGAAGATGTGGTTCTGTCACTCTGCCAGTGGTTGTCTTATCGCAACGGGCAGTGAAGTTTATTACGGCACTTATCTAGATACACATTGTTCAGCTGCAGGTATTATTATTGGCTAGAGCGGCGACAAAAACTTTCTAAGCCCATTACACGTAACATATTTTAAACGTGCTCATGAAGCTACGAGCACAGCGGGTGCTTTACGTTTATGGTATACAAACAGAAACACGCCACGCACAGACCCGCACACCAGCCACTCAGCACGCGGCTGCACTCTAACGCACCATCGATTTTTAAGGGCCAGGCCTGATTAAATTATGAATAATAATGTGGAAGGCACGCGTGCGCACGCGAGCACACAACATACACATGTACACGCCCATTCACAAACACACGTGCACATAAGAAAAGGTCCCGTCAGGCCATACAAACGGCATCGTTGCGATGTACCGTAATCAAACGGTCGTGGAACCGTGTAACCATCTAAGCAGGTGCGCTATTTTTTTTCTTTAAAATACCTTGCTTTTACGACAGTTGATGCAGTGTGGGTAGTTTATCTTAGCTATGCAAACATAATCACAGAGACACAAGCAAGCACTCAAGGACAAGGGCACGGGTTTTGTTTTTACCACTTTTGTTTTTTTTTTTACCTTTGCTATATGGGGTCAGAGTGGTAGAGTTTTTTGTATTTATGTATGTGGATGGTCGGTGAGGGTGTGGATGTAAGCTTTTCAGAATCAAGACGTCTGTCGGTAGTACCGGTGCAGATGAATCCACCTGAATCCCTCAATTTTGGTACAGTCGAGTCCATGTATGTCGAAATCGGATTCCTCCAATTACTTATTAATCGAAAGAAAAAGAAAATAAATAATGTTTTTTTTTCCTTCTTTGCGTCTATTAATTATCCTTGCATAAGACGAAGTAATTAATGCCCGTTTCTGATTAGTCCAACTGCCCAGCGCTGCCACAGACAGATTGTTATCCTCTTTGTGGCACTGGAGCGGATCGTCATTAAATATAAAGGAAAGGAGTTTTTACGTTCACGGTACTTTCTGTTGGAATAATATACTGTCTTAAAATAAGCGAAGAGGCAAATAATCTTAAACAGTTTTATTAAGAAGCTCCTGAAAACATAATTGTTTGTGCAAAAAGTATTTAGAATAATTGTTACAACTTACCAGCATAAAACCTCTTAGTATTCAGCATAATTCGTCAGTAATACCATATTATTGTAAAAGGTGTTTTTATGAGTGTAGGCATGAGTGTATGGGTTGCATGTTTTTTCGTCTGTGTAAAGCGCTAGGGACCTGGTTAGGGTTAAAAGCTAATATAAACATTTATTTTTATTTGCTACTACTCTTACTGCTGCTGCTGCTACTGCTGCTGCTGCTACCACTACTACTACTACTACTACTACTACTACTACCACTACTACTACTACTACTACTACTACTACCACTACTACTACTACTACTACGACTACGACTATTACCACTACTTCTACTACTACTACTACTACTACTATTACTACTACTACTACTACTACTACTACCACCACTACCACTACTACTACTATTACCACTGCTTCCACTACTACTACTATTTTGGAGCTTTGATTTCAGGAGTATTACATACAGCTCAACTCTTGTCGCTTTTACCACATTTTAGTTAATAATTAACTGACTGATGACCAGAATATTTTTTATTATTATTCCATCTCCGAAAAGCTGTCAGCCAATGAAAAACAATGCAAAAGTCGTTTGTGGTCTTTCCCAGTATGAAACTGCACTGCCCGCTTGTATTTCTACTATTTCTGTTGATGTAACTTGTAGGAAGAAAGTGGGTATTGATAGCCTGTCCACTTTACCTAATTCTGACGACTCTGTACTCGATACAGATTAAATAAATCAAGCATGAATTGCAATGTTATTATGAAAAAAAAATTCCCGGCCCGCTAGCTAAGGTATAAAGCTAAGGACGATCTGTTAGTGGCGGGCAAAACAGCCTCTGAGAATCGATACTTTTGAAGCTTCAAAATTGCGATGCTGATGTCAAATCTCAAGCAGCGGAGTGTCAATATAATTTCGATTTTTTTAATGTGTGACATAATATGATGGTACGAGATGCGATAGGAAAGTCTCTGGAGTGTGCCTATACAGGTTTACCCTAAATTTTCATTCCTACATCATCATCAAACGCATGTAAGTGTACTCTTTTTCTACTCTGATTCTAAGAAAATATAGGCGTTCTTGTTTGATACCTTTCGATACCTTTGATACCTTCTGATATTTATGTTACGGGGTGATATCCAAAAGTTCCCGAATTCTGTCCATAAAAGCTCGTAGATAAAGTATTTCATTCCTCCACCATTTTCGAATTAGTCCATCTGGGAGTCAGCACAATGATTCCAGTGCTGCTGGAAAATCTTGAAGCATCCCTGGAAGTATTTAAGTGGCATCATGTCAAGCGCCATCTGCCATTCCTGCTATTTCCCCTGTATTATCTCAGATCTCTTTCCCTTTAGCTGAATTGTCATCCATGAAAGAGGAAGAAATAGTATGGAGCTGTCTGCTGACTTTCACATACTAAGATGGAAGCGACCAGCAAAGAGGCACCGCAGCAACTGACTGCTGCCAAAGCGCCAAAGCACTCTGCTCTCAGAGTTCGGCAGTTTTTGGTCCGAAACAACATGGACATTGTCCTTGTCCCCCAACCCTCCGCATTTGCCGGTCTTTGCACATTGCGACATTTTCCACTTCCTAAACATAAAAAGTCAGCAGAAAAAATGAGATTTGAGACTACATCAAGAAATATCAGCGAAATCAAAGATGGTGCCTAACAGTCTGACATATAAAGACTTCCAGGGATGCTTTTAGGCTTGGCAGCGACATTGGAATCATTGTGCTGGCTCCCAAATGGACCTCTTCAAAAGTGATTTGGGAATGTAATATTTAAATCTACGAGCTTTAAATAGGTAGAATTCGGGAATTTTGGATAGCACCTTGTGCCATAAGTACCAGAAGGTATCAAAAGTATCGAAAGGAACGAATCGGTACATTTTTTTTACTATCAGACTCGGAAAAGAAGACATGTACATACATTTGATATTTACATTACGAAGGATAAGTATCGCGATACCTATATATTTACATGTTGGCCCACAATAGAATCTATCACATGCCCCTTTAACTCACTGTTTAACAAGTCGCAGGAGTGAATTAATGTGTGTGTTGGGGGCAGGGGTGGGGCACTTGGTGTATGACTGAGGGCGTATGGAACTTTGGCGAAAAATGTTCATGATTAACATGTAAATGACAAATATGAGCTCAAATTGGGGCAGATTTTAATGAAGTTGTTCATGGTAGATATAGTACTTCTAGTGTTGTAATTGTTACGGCAGATGTAATAAAGATAATAAAAGGAGAGAAATTAGAAGGGAAAGGCTAGACGGAGACACAGAGCGTAAATGAGACACCACACACACACACACACACACACACACACACACACACACACACACACACACACACACACACACACACACACACACACACACAAAGAAAGAGAGGGAGAAAGAGAGATCCCATTTTAACTAATCTTTCATGAGCCCACAGGGAACATAGACGCATTTCGTCAAACGATTTGAACCTCTCTCTCTCTCTCTCTCTCTCTCTCTCTCTCTCTCTCTCTCTCTCTCTCTCTCTCTCTCTCTCTCTCTCTCTCTCTCTCTTTTTCTTTATGCCTTTCATTTGCTACTTCTTTTGTTGATTCTATAGTAGAAGTACGATTACTAAGACTATTTCAACGTACTACTACTACACATGCTGTGGCTATAAACAGCTATAAACAGCTATAAACAGCCCAAGCTGTGTGCCAATATCTGCCGAAAGTGATATGTAATTTTCACTAAGCCAGTTCGTCATTCAAAATTAATGTTAACAAAGCCCTCGACTTCTTTGGGAATGATCGCCAGAATACGGAATTAAGGGAGAGCACTGGGACGATCAGTCGTGTGATAATTATTGTATTTTATTTTATATGTATACAGCTTGCATTATTTTATCATTATCAGTATTACTAATATTTTCAATATAAGACAAATATAAACGTACTTTACATACTTTATATATTTTATTGTTGCTTTTTTACCTCATTGCGTGAATGTCTCATTTTTAGAGGGGAGTAATATATACTTATGTATGCATATGTATATGTTTTATAATATATATGTATATGTGTGCGTGTGTGTTTGTTTGTGTGTTTGTGTGTATGTGTGT
>JAWQUT010000170.1:458362-470846 GCA_033807755.1 Ellobium chinense
TGTGTGTGTGTGTGTGTGTGTGTGTGTGTGTGTGTGTGTGTGTGTGTGTGTGTGTGTGTGTGTGTGTGCTTGAGTGCGTGCATGCATGGTGCGTGCGTGCGTGCACTGAGACTGGCAAAAAATGAGGACAAAAAACATTTTTCATAAAAAGGATACGATTGTTTTTAAACATGAAACTTATAAAAGGGACACTTCCAATGCAAAAGGAACCTGCGAACGAAATTTCAGATCAGTAGGAACACATACAGTCGAGTAATGGCTTACAGTTAGTTGAGTGAATTTTTAAAAAATATTTTATTATTATTATTATTATCATTATTATTATTATCATCATCATTATTATTATTATTATCATCATTATCATCATAATCATCATCATCATTTTTATAAGATATCGCTGTCTGGCTGCCGGGATCAGCGTTTTTTTTCGTTTCAGAGAACGCGTCTTCTACATACAAAACATACTCCATTTCCTTCGTCATTTCCTTTTTTTATAGGGGAAGCATTTCTAGCACGAAACTAAGTGCTGGAAAGAACATGCCGAACCCCACGGTTGACAAATTTCATATGAGTGTGCTTTCAGCAGACAATATCCTGCATTGCCATGAATTTATTTTTCAACAGAATTACGTTGACACTTCCCTCCAGCAGCGTCATGGCATTGACTATCAACTGGAATTTCCTCGCCTCAGTTGCCCACTGTGGATGTGCGTCGATGTTCTGTGGCAGACAGCATGTTTTCAATGTATAACAGTTCACAAATAGACTAATGTTCACCTAAATAAGCTGCAGCATGTTTTCAATGTATAACAGTTAATAAATAGACTAATGTTCACCTAAATGAACTGCAGCATGTTTTCAATGTATAACAGTTAATAAATAGACTAATGTTCACCTAAATGAACTACAGCATGTTTTCAATGTATAGCAGTTAACAAATAGACTAATGTTCACCTAAATGAACAGCAGCATGTTTTCAATGTATAAAAGTTAACAAATTGATAATGTTCACCTAAATGAACAGCAGCATGTTTTTAATGTATAAAAGTTAACAAATAGACGAATGTTCACCTAAATGAACAGCAGCATGTTTTCAATGTATAACAGTTAACAAATAGACTAATGTTCACCTAAATGAACAGCAGCATGTTTTCAGTGTATAACAGTTAACAAATTGATAATGTTCACCTAAATGAACAGCAGCATGTTTTCAATGTATAAAAGTTAACAAATAAACTGATGTTCACCTAAATGAACTGCTCCATAATAATAATTATCAGTCATTCGGTGGTCATCAGGACTGCTGTACATTGTCAAACCAGTGACAATGCATTGGACGGACATGGGATACATCAGGCAATAAAACACAGTGAGAATATGTATTCTACATCTTTGCCCCTTAGAGCCCTTCAAGAAATTTGGACTTTTCTCGTGCGAAGAGCTTACAAATGAGAAGTCTTTTGCAGATACACTGCCAACTTGCCCAGTCATGAATTTGTGAGTTCGATAAGAAGTAAAGCTCTAATTAAGATGGATCAATGGTGCGATTTTAAGTGTCAATCTTGTTATCTAACATCATTTTACAAAAAAATGAAATTCTCTTTGTTTTTCAACCCAGATCAGATATATATTTTTACGTCTTCGTGATTTTGGTCAGTGTCCATTTAGCGATAATTTATTACGAGAAAACTCGAATGCCTCTAATAAAATAGTAATCTAAATTAGATTTTAAGATACTGTGGCAAGAGTTATCATCAAACAGAGACGCTCAATTTCCTCAAAAACAAAGATAAGCCCTTTCGTAGCGATATATTAGAATTATAGTGGTTAAATCAAGATATTTTACAGCCCATTCATAAAAATCGGGTGGCCATAAACGACAGCTGTTCACGTGATCAGGTTTGATGGTTAATTACTATGTTACAAAATTCAGTATTGCTTCATCGCACGTTCGATTTAACTGCAACATTTCTTTTCAAAAGGCTGCACTAATATCTGTATAAAAGTCGAGAAAATCGGCGCCGCTTAAGAGACCTTTGGCCGTTTGCATAATTCTTGCGTCAATTAACGTGTTACGCACCTGCAGTGAACCGTACTAATGTTTTAAGAGTTCCCCTTGGTTACCGCGGTGCGTTAACTAACGTAAGGATTATGTATGGACATTTTATTCCGTAAGAGGTTCTGGTGAAATTGGACAAGTCAGCCATGCCGGGGACGTCTTTCCGCCATTGGTCTTTACGACAATATAATACGCGCATCTGTTTTCCTTGCACTAAAAAAACGCATTGTGATTCCTTACGCGAAATTCGTATGCCTTTGCAAAGACACAATCCCAACTGAGACAAAATCCTTGTTTCGAAGCTTGAATATATTTCTTTCCATCTTAGTTGTCTGTGTGTTGTGGATTGTGTTTGTTTTCTGCTGAATGTTGTCATTGTGTGTCTCAGAACTGTATGAATGACTGGATTGTGTATCATTCTGAATATTTTGACCTTCCTGTTCTTTTGGTGATAATGTCGAACTTGCCCTACAGGGCAGCATAGAGAGGCTTTTTCTGGATGCTTGATAGACTACAATGCGAGCGCTAAGCCCAGAAATCTCTTTCATTTTTTGTCTGGTGCTTTACTGGAATACTTCATTATTATTGTCTGTTTTTCTGTCTGGCTGTTGTTTCTCTGTCTTTGTTGCTGGTGTGCAAGAGCCGTAGTCCACATTTTGCTTCTTGAATTATGATGAATGTACAGATTCATGTTAAGTGTTGTATATTGTAGCGAAATGGAAATTGTAGTGTGAATGGACAGTCGTCCGACATGGGAACAAGCTTGAAACTTGAAGGATTTACCATCAATAGTTCTTAAGGGGGGTGCGCCTCCTGGGAGTGATATTGTGAATGCTTGAACTAGGGACTTTTTAAGCTTTAAATTCAGATTCGGCATGGTCAAATTAGGGGAAAAGTGTGAATTCTTTTTTGGGTTTTCCATACAGTTGCCATAGCAATGCCGCCATCTTGAATTTTGTGTCTTGAAAATTAGCTATTTTCAAAAGCCCAAGGTTCCTAGAGTATTGAATGTAATCATTTCAAATTTTGTAAACTTATATAGCAGCTCTACAAAAAAGATAAAATGCATTTGTTTTTTGTTTATTTTTTCATACAATGTCTGTCACAAATTTTGAAATAATGTGTGTAGATGGATATGTATTTTTCTCAATTTTCCACCCAACATTCAACTTCGTTTCAAAAACATGACCAAAATCAAGAAAAATGAATGCATTTTATCGAAACCTATGTTGTGGGAAATATATATGTCAAATCTGGAGTCAATCGGTTTAGAAATAAGAAAGCCTTAGGGAAAACAGTGAAAAAAAAGAACATTTTGAGAAAATCGCAATTGAAGTTTTGATAGCGCGTTTAATCAAGGCTAAGATGACCATCTAGAGGTGCCCTTTCAGGGCATAAAACGGATGTTTCTGGCCTCAAAGATTATTTTTCTCATAGCAGAAGAGGTCAAAGTGTCTAAAAAATACCAAAAGCCCAATTTCGATATTTTAACCCCTAGACCCCCTTTTCAGAAGGCACACCACCTCCCCCCCCTTTAAGGTTTTACAGATTCTAAAATATTGAAGAAAAAAAAAAAAACTGTAGTCACAGAGTACGGATAGACTTACATACTTCGTATACTCTGGTGCGTGTCGGAAAATTATGATAACACTACCAGTAATCTGCGACTGACATTTTGTAAATATGTTGCCAATTTCAAGTATTAGAGATGTATACAGCGGTATTTCATGGTTTACAAACTGTTTCTTAGGACTTGCCTCTTCGGCAAAGTAACAAAACTGTTTGGGCTGTCTGTATCTATATCAGGTCTGTTTACGATTAAGTTTATTATGGGGTTGAGGACAAAAATACGATTCAAAAAGTCTTAGCTTACATTACCATCTTACGTAATCTCAATATCATTTAGTGACATTTACTTCATCTGTTGCGACAATATTAGAGTAACTTTCTAGCATTTATATGTTGCCTCGTACTCACCATGGGCCTTTGAACAGAATAGTTTCTGATGTTTTTCATTCAATTCCAAACGTTAAAAGAACTCCCTATTATTCTATTGATGTGAAGAGCATTAACATTTTCTAATCCAGTACCCTTTGCATGCTAAACTGCGCAGCAAAATGCTTGATAGTGCACTTCTTCCTATAGTGGGTGTTGATCTTAGGAAAATGTGATCCCGAAATACAGTTTGTTACTTCACCATCACATTTCATATATACCTCTAAGACACATTAATGTACATTCTTAAAGAGAACTTTTCAATATTTGTGTTTCAGGAATACGTTACGTGGAACTAAGACACTGGACTGTTTCTCAAAAAGAAGTCAAAGAGAATTAAACTTAGAAATATAGAATGCCTCTACAAACAGACTGTGTGCATTTATGTGTCTGAGATACAAGTATGAAATCGGGAGGTGAAATCATATTCGTATTTGTTTTAAATAAAGTTTTCTTAATATAAAACAGACAAAACACATTTAGTACGCAATTTTGCATGAGAAATGCACTGAATAAGAAAAAGTAGTGCACGAAGGTCAGTGGTTCCTTAAAATACATGAAGTTAAGGAGTTGTACAGTAAAACATTCGTAATGTGAACTGTATTTTGTTTTAGTTCAAACATTAGTGAATGAAACAGGTAACCGCAGATCATTTTTTTTTAGTTTGTTTTGATAGTTGAATAACAACTGTTCATTCATAATGCACAACTTATTTAAAACAACATTTATACTACACTGACTGTACATACCTCAATGAATATTTCATTTTTCGTTCCGCATACTGGGCAATACGCATTGATGAGACCAAAAACAAACAAACAAACAAAAAAATACAACAGGAATTTCGTATTTACCAATGACAAAACGTTGTCGATAAGTAATGTCAGCGATAGGTAGTTTACTCATATTCTGTTCACCTTTCTGAATCAGCCAGCTGGAAACAATCCTGTTTTTGTCATGGCCAGAGAGTGAGGCTCAAAAGCGTGAATAACCAGGTAAAGCTTATAGTTATTGGTAAACAAGCTTGGTAACTGAAAAACAAAGCTGCAATGTAAATTAAGGGTGGGCTGTTCTAGACCTTTTTAGCCATGCACAGGCCTCATCTGGTCCAATTTAGCGACGTGGAAACTTTTTCTTCCTTAGCGTTTTCGGAAAGGTCAGTACTATTTTCAATAGTCGTTCTTTCACGGCGCTAAATGTCGCTCGAAACGAGAGAAATGAAATCGATATTCACACTTATCTGTTTCGCTCTCAATACTTTGAGTTGGAGTTAAATTTCCAAAGATGCGTCCTCCTTGACGTCACTAGCAGGCCGAAAGTTTTCACCAAAATCTCCCAATTCTGACATTCTTCTTTCCCATAATAATAGTGGCGGTGGGAGTAAACCTTGGTATTAGCTGTCAGCAACAGTATATTTTTGAAAACATTTCTATATATTTATATATATATATATTATATTTAGNTATACTATATTTATATCATTTTTATTAAAAGACTTCGTTCTTTTACATAAACAGCGCATTCGAAGAGGGCCGCAGTACTTTATCCAAAACATCAGTGAGAGATGAGAGATGAGATTTTGAATAAGCGACAATTTTTTATCAAGGATCGTTGGTGCTAATTTGTTTCGTAAATGCTCCATTTTGTTCATATTCGAACCATGACGTGTTTCTATATTTTCAAATAACCGATCTAAACATATGAAGCAAACTACTCCATGCATTTAAATCCTGTGGGTATGCACCAGGGTTGGGTGGAACTACGTTCATATGAACTAAGTTCCGGAACTTAGTTCCAGTTTCGTGAACGGAGCGAACGGAGTTTCGTTGTTTCATTATGAACGCGATCGTGAACGGAGTTCGTGATTTTTCGGGAACGGATCGGAACTAAGTTCATTTTCTCAAGTCCGTTCAAATTCCGTTCACACATCAGGACCAGGGTTTTTTTTTTGTATTTTTTCCGCAGTTATTGCACTCGCTGCACTAGGATCACCAGCTTCGTTCGACCTCATAACGGTCATTTTTCCTGCCCTTTTATGGCGTCAGGTAAATAAGACCGTCGAGACGAAGCTGCTGTTGCCGTCCGCATTACACAACAAGGACTGGCTTATCACTTTTAATCGCAAGTGAAGCGTGTCTCCTTACTGATAAAGACGTGATGACACCTGGTATCCAGGACTGCGTCAGGAGGCTTGACCGCCTCAAGTCCGTCTCTCGCGAAACAACGCTACGCCCATCGAGAGCACTGTATCGTGACCGTGAGTGGTGCCTGACAGTTGAACACCAACTAGAAAGCCATAAATAATTATGGAAAGCGAAATAATTTTATAAAGGCTCACTGGGTAACGTAGATGGGCAGGTGAAAAGGGCGGAGGATTAGAGAACTAGGGGCNACTATATTTATATCATTTTTATTAAAAGACTTCGTTCTTTTACATAAACAGCGCATTCGGAAAAAAGCCGCAGTATTTTATCCAAAACATCAGTGGGTAAATGAGAAGTTGAGTAAGCGACAAATCTTGATCAAAGATCGTTGGTGCTTATTTGTTTCGTAAATGCTCCATTTTGTTCATATTCGAACCATGACATGTTTCTATATTTTCAAATAACCGATCTAAACATATGAAGCAAAATACTCCACTTCACTTAAATCCTGTGGGTATGCACAGTTTATGACATAATCGTTTTTTTTTTTTATACTGTGGATAAAACTGATTTTATGACATACGTCAGGTTCCTGCTTTCGTAATCTTTGTGGCAGCAAATGATAATAATTAGTATATCCATATTCGTTTTGGGTTAAATGTGTATTTGGAGACCAGGTGAGTGAGGCATTTTGTAGTAATCATTAGATATCAAATCAGCTACCTTCCATCTTCATTGTTCGTTCTACAGCTGAAGAAAGAAATCTCAGGGACGATTCTACTGGAACGATTTGACAATTAAATACGAGGGGCGAGATCAACCCATATCACACTGGCTCGCGAGTTTGAACGACTTATATATAATATTAGTACTGTGAATTACTCCTCTAAAATTCGAGTCGGCAAGGTCCTATTGTTTGTGGTGATCGTAATTTAGAGAACGCTTGCTACTGTTGTCGAAAAGAAAAAAAGAAATAAATCAGAGTTCACGAATTCGAATTCCCGGCGAGTAATCTATATTTCGAAGTGTGGGAAGGGCCTGGTCGAGCTTTTGAGGTGATCGAGTTTTTCACAAATTTGAAACAGAAATTACGCGACTCTGAAGTATATGTACGCAGTCTTACATGGAGTTCGATGAAATGAGGTTTTACTGTACAAAAGTTTTGAACTCTTGAATTCATTGATATGATGTGAAGAAGATCAGTTCAAATCCATTCCACTCATGTCTTTTTCTGCAAACTCAAGGAAGGCGCTGTCTATAGGTGACTCATCAAAATTCTGATTAATGGTGTTCCATTCATATTATATTTAAGTAAGGAGCCGACAGGGTATTGGTGCTTTGTTGTTATTGTTGTTGTTGCTGCTGTGCTATTGTTGTTGTTATTGGTGTTGTTGTTATTGCTTTTGCTGTAGTGTTGTTGTTGTTGTTGTTGTTGTTGATGATGATGATGATGATGATGATGATATCGTTGTCGTAGTTGTCGTTGGCGTTGTTGTTGATGATGATGACAATGATGATGATGATGATGATGATGATGATGAAGAAGACCTAATTGTTAACGTATTCGAAGGTTAGAGTAATTAAAGTGAGAAGGGAGTGTTTGTGTGTGTGTGTGTGTGTGTGTGTGTGTGTGTGTGTGTGTGTGTGTGTGTGTGTGTGTGTGTGTGTGTGTGTGTGTGTGTGTGTATGGGATTAATGATGATAATGATGATGACGATGATAATGAAGCAGTGTGGCTCTGCGACGTTGTCAGTATTTCTCATAAATTGTAGACTGTCAAGTCTGAAATTGTGTGATCGACTGCCAGGTCGGATGGTTTACATCGTGATGTCTTTGAGAAAGACATTTCACTCCTATTTTCCCATGTGACGCAAAGTGTGAATGGATACCTGGCCATAGAGCTGAGGGATTTGAGTGCTGAACTGCGGCGTCTTGCAATAGCTTTGTTAAGGATTTCATTTGTAATATTGTGTACTTTTCATGTAAAATGTATACAGTTCTGTATTTATCTGTATTATAATTGAAATATAGAACACTATATAGCAGTCTAAACCGTTGTCCCTACGGGGTAAATTAAGTTGTTTTTCTGCATTTCCATGTAGGTGAACATACATAGGCTATACTCACAGTCGGGAAGTTGAGATAACACTGTTGCAGTTGGATTTCTTTTTCAGGATCTGGTCGAACCTGATATGCCAGCCAGCTCTCAATCACGACCAACTGCCAAGGTGGCCAGTTTTATGGATGACCAT
Organism: Ellobium chinense; assembly: GCA_033807755.1. Taxonomy (NCBI): domain Eukaryota; kingdom Metazoa; phylum Mollusca; class Gastropoda; order Ellobiida; family Ellobiidae; genus Ellobium; species Ellobium chinense. Next base: position 466,813 of record JAWQUT010000170.1, read on the forward strand.
CCCAAGTTTGTATTTTATTAATAGCTTCCTTTCATGAAGACTTATCTGACGCGATTGTGACTACTCTTTTTTGTATTCTAAATACTGTAATAAAGATAAGACAATGATGCTCATTAAAGCGATCTTCTATTGGCAAATTAATAGTGTTATACTGTAAGGCCTACTCAAGGCTTTCGCGGCTCACCATAATTACTTAGGGTTAACAAGATTTTTCTCTCTGACTTAGGATACTGTGTAAAGATGCCAATGTTTTTCCCACTGTGGCTGTATAAAGTTTTACACTCGTCATTAATTTATTGAGGGGTCTATGCCAAAATACTTTCTACACAAATCGTAACACATAGAAAAATGCCACAAGACCAATTACCTTTTGAGAACGTAGGCCGTAAATAAGGCTCCTAATATTTTTGGCATTTTCGTACAGTAAACAGGGCGACCTAATCCACCTGACAACAACCATACAGTTTATACCTGAGTGGGTAAACCTTACTTATTCTGAGTCCTATAAATCTATATTATAAGAATGGACTTGGGGCGTCGCATAATATTCTGAACACGATAAACTCCGAAACCGCTATAAGTAAAATTCGGTCGGAACCGTCTACCTGCATGAAATTCGATACAGGAGAATTAGCGCTGTATGGGGAAGTTTGTGCAGATTTCTCATTTTTGCCTTTTTGACATAAAAGTAACAGTGGCAGAAGTAGTATTGGTGAAGGGGGCGGGGAATAGTAATAATAGTAGTAGTAGTAGGAGGAGGAGGAGGAGGTGGTAATGGTAGAAACAGTTGTTTTAGTAGACAAGCTGGTAAAAATTAGCTGTTGTAGTAGTAGTAGTAGTAGTAGTAGTGGTAGTAGTAGTAGTAGCAGCATTTGTAGTAGTATAGTAGTAATAGTAGTGAAAGTAGTAGTAGTAGTAGTTGTTGTTGTTGTTGTTGCTGTTGTTGTTGTTGTTGTTGTTGTTGTTGTTGTTGTTGTTGTTGTTGTTGTTATTGCAGTAGTAGTAGAAGTAGTAGTAGTAGTAGCAGTAGCAGTAGTAGTAGAATAGTAATAGTAGTGGAAGTGGTAGTATTAGTAATAGCAGTAGTAGTATTAGTGAGTGTTGTTGTTGTTGTTGTTGTTGTTGTTGTTGTTGTTGTTGTTGTTGTTGTTGTTGCTGTGATGGTGATAGTAGTTGTTGTAATAACAGCACTAGTAATAGTAGTAGTTGTAATGGTAGATGTTGTCGTAATGATAGTAGTAGTAGTGGTAGCAATAGCTGTTCTTGTAATAGTAGGAGCAGCAGTAGGAGTAAGAGTAACGGTAGAAGTAGCTGTAGTAATAGGAGCAGTAGTAGTAGTAATGATAATAAAAGTAGTCATAGTGGTAGAAGAAGAAGAAGAAAAAGTAATAATAGCTGCAATGGTAATGGTAGATTAACTGTTGAATACAGTGAAATAGTAGTAATAGTAGTTATAATGATAATAAGAGCTGATGTAGAAGTAGAAGTAATGCATCAGTAGTACAGTAGTTGTAGTAGTAATGGTGGTGACAGTATGTGTAGTAGTAGTTATGGGGATTGTAGCAGTTGTAGAACAAAGTGTCCGAAAAACTCAAAACCCTCCTTCTTTTTCTTGTCGGGGAGGGGGACGGGGGGATAACTATTAAAACCTAATGGAAATAATTCCGATTTCCATCAAACTTTATGATAAGGAGTATAATATATAGATCAACACTATAACGCTCTTCAGATAATGAGATAATTTTTTTTTTCAAAATTAGTGACCACAATCTGAAAATTTGCTCCATGAGCACACATACTGTGCAAAAAGAGTGAGAAAGGATAGTGAGTTGCATGGTATGAAATCATTCAGATATTTGAGAAGACACTTCAATAGAAGAGGGGCATTTAGCAAATCAATATAAACTTTTTGCTCTAGAAGTTTACTATCAAACCAATTCCCTTTACTGAAATAGATACTATGCTGTGTGTCAACTATACCGGACGTGATGGAAGTCATTAGAGGTTACAATTTAAAAGGCTAATCCGATTGACCTCTCTGTGCCAGAAAATTGTTTTATTTACGGTTACTTACAATAAATTCCACAATCTCTTCGTCTTTTTTTTTATGTTTTGCAGCATTCAATGAGCTTATTGAAAATGATGTTTAAGATAAAGGTCTTACATTTCGTTTCCGACTTACGAACCTACACGTCGAAAGCTAACTGGTTTCTGAGTGACTAGTGTTCCCCACAGAAGACAACACCTAAAGTAATTACTCAAATTTCAGGTTTAGTTTACGAAATCAGGAGAGAATGCAAACTAATTTGCAGGCATGTCCACAAATCTAGGATCCATTCTGCATAATCTGTCCAAAGGATTAATGTTTTAGATTAATGTTAAAGATTGTCTTAATGTTTTCCAAAGGCATATGATCAAACCCTATTTTCATCCAATTATAAGGAGTCTGTAACCTTGAGCAATAGTGTGTTCGTTTGAGAGGAAACAAAGAGAAGATGGTTTGTTTTTTTTTTTAATTCACTGAGTAGAACTTATATCGACTTTCATTAGCCATGACAAAGGCTGTTTCGTAACAATTTTGTTCAAAGGTTCACTGTAAAATGCATTTTCTTTGAAGTGTCCTTTCTAAAAGAATATGTTGGACCAGCTAAAATGTGTCTATCGACATGGTTTTTGACAGCTGAAGTTCTCAAGGGTCCCTGGCCTTCCTTCTTTCTTATGTTAACTTCGCGAGCATTTAAAATTAATGAAGAATGGATAAACAGGCTTGGTTTAGTGAAAAACACCTCAAAAGTCGCGTAGAGCAGGGGTAAGAACAGGTGTTATTGACGAAGTAATCAGCCTGAGAGAGATTACTTAATGGTTACTAGAAAGGCCTACGATGGATAAAATTAATATCAACAATAGATTGCCAATCTGACAATACGACGCAAACTAAAACCCTTTTTCTGGGTGCCAGATCTCAGCTCTTGTACTTTCATATCGCTTGTTGCTCATACGTCTGTTTTCGACTTTAAACATCGGGACCTATGAAAATGTAAATCTCGCAAAGTTTTGCTCCAGATTTTGTCATAGATTCCGTAATGACCGGTGGTCCGAGTAATGATTACTGCAGTAAGTGAAACCTACACATCTCATAATAAAAAAATAAGTGTGATTACGCTGTACCTTTTGACCTCCAAACTAACCTTCGTTTCCTCCCATCCCAGTAGGACATTTCATTCCGTGCAATTCTTCCCTAGCCTAATCATAACATTATTTTGATTGTGGAAAAGGCGCCTTATGATAATTGGTCTGACCCTGATCAAGGAGTAAATATTATGGTCCAGTGCTGTCCTTCATATCTTCTTAGGACGGTCATAGTTTTGAGAAGAACATTTCAAATGATAATCAGCGATTATTATTTCGTCCCTGCGTGGAATGCTTCCTAAGAGCAATCCACAAGAGTTATTTTAACCATAAAATCATTGCATAAATTTAGAATTTAGTTTTTGTCGTCGTCGTCGTCGTCGTTGTTGTTGTTGTTGTTGTTGTTGTTGTTGTTGTTGTTGTTGTTGATTATGATGATGATATTTTGATTTGTTTTATTTTTGTTTTTGCGCGTGCTTTTTTGTTTAAACATGCATGTCAAAATTGACTGCATACCATGTTGTGCAGACTTCATGAATTTCAATGAAATAATAATAATAAGATTCTCTCCCTCTCTTTCTCTTTCTCTCTTTCTGTCTGTCTGTCTGTCTGTCTGTCTGTCTGTCTGTCTGTCTGTCTGTCTGTCTCTGTGTGTGTGTGTGTGTGTGTGTGTGTGTGTGTGTGTGTGTGTGTGTGTGTCTGTAGACGTGGAAGGCTTTGCTTCATTTGGTTAAAAAGATATTTGTATTCTTATTTTTTATCCTTCCATTTTCTTATCTTATACATAACATTTACTAACTGACAACTCTATCTATCTATCTATCTATCTATCTATCTATCTATCTATCTATCTATCTATCTATCTATCTATCTATCTATCTATCTATCTATCTATCTATCTATCT
>JAWQUT010000170.1:470852-519469 GCA_033807755.1 Ellobium chinense
ACACACATACAGATATATATATAAAAATACACATATATATATACACACACACATATATATATACATATATATATACACACACAGACTCACACAAACACACACACACACTCTCACACACACACACACACACACACACACACACACACACACACACACACATACACATACACACACACATACACACATTCAAATATATTTTCTTTTATTACTGTGAGACTTTCCCCTTGAACAATCTTTGCCATGTCTTTGACTGGCTATGCAGTGATCCTCTTCCTATACATGTTTTTCCATGTCGCCTATGTTGACATATATTATAAGGTAGAAGATCATTTTAAATTATGTAAAATGCGACCTTATATGTCGACACGACCGTTGCGTTTTGTCACATTTTATTTGGGTGGGACAAAAGGACAGGCAATGCCACAATCTAAAGACGATCGCAAAATGGAGATAGACAGGAGGATAGGACGTTCAATGAAGCACGAGCAATTGAAAGAAGTGAATGGAAGGTTGTGTTTGTGGTTAAGCCAGATGTAAACGTAAATATGAAATGTATGTTGTGAAATATTACTACAGTGAAGATATGGGGTGATATTTTTTTTTCTGTTTATACGGTATTCCGTCGCTTATGCCATGTCTTTCTCTCTCTCTCTCTCTCTCTCTCTCTCTCTCTCTCTCTCTCTCTTCTCTCTCTCTCTCTCTCTCTCTCTCTCTCTCTCTCTCTCTCTCGCATATACATACACATACTGTTCATCTAAGTACCATATTCATTTTTTTGCGTTTGTTTTTTTAATAAACTTATTAAACTTGTCAAAGGAAATAGGGGTGAAAATGCCCTTTCTTGAAACCCGGTCACATTGCCGGGTGATAGCATTATGGGAGTGATCACCTTTATTTAATGAATTCTTTGTTTAAATTGTATTGTTATAATTCTCATTTGACTGGTATTCTTGTAGTTACTGTTATGGCAATATGCACTGTTACACAGTACGGTAACCATGTGGCTGCTAGATGGAGGTGGCCGAAGTGACAAGGTAATTCGTTACGTATGGAATCCTAAGAAAAAAAATTATTGTCTGAGATAGACGGATGATCGTTGGAGACAGGGTCATCAGGCCATGTGGTAAAAATTGAAGGACAAGTAAGGGGAGTAACAGTAGCCATATAGCAATCAATGCACACACATGTAGTAGTGGAAATACTGTGGTGGTAGGGTAAAAACAGTAGTAATAGTACTTGTGATGATAGTAGTAGTGCTGGTACTAGGAGTTTATTAGTAGCGCAGGAGCAGAAGGTATCGGAAGTTTTTGTTTGTTTATTCAGGCCGATGCCAGCCACATATATACACAACAATTCAGAAAGAAAGGAAAAAATGGAAATTAACATGTGTATAACTGACACATACATTTACTACTTGACCTCTCTCTCTCTCTCTCTCTCTCTCTCTCTCTCTCTCTCTCTCTCTCTCTCTGCATAACTTACATTTACTACTTGACCTCTCTCTCTGTTTCTCTTTCCCCCCCCTCTCTCCCTCTCTCACGAGCATACACACAAACTCACACACACACACACACACACACACACACACACACACACACACACACACACACACACACACACACACTCATACATACACACACGCACACGCACACGCATACACATACTTATTCCCAGTTTCTCTCCCTTCTAGCGCATCCTCTTTCTCTCCCCTCTCTCTCTCTCTCTTTCTCTCTCTCTCTCTCTCGCTCTCTTACTCTCTCTCACACTCGTTTACTCCCCACCTGATATCACAGTTTGAGCTGCAGCTTCCACAAAATTCTTTTAGACCCGACACAATTATACCTGTCCATCGCACGTTCATCTCCACCCTCCCCCCTCCCCTTCCTCTTTCCACCAAACAGAATAAAAGAAATAGCAGTAGTAGTGGTGATAGTGGTAGTTGTAGAAGTAATAGTGGTTATTGTGATTGACGTTATGGTAGTGATAATGGTAGTGGTCGTAGTTGTAAGAGTACCTGTAAAGGCTGATGGTAGTGATGGTGGCAGTAGCAGTGGCAGTTAAAGGTTATTGTGATTGACGTTATGGTAGTGATAATGGTGGTGGTCGTAGTTGTAAAAGTACCAGTAAAGGCTGATGGTAGTGATGATGGCAGCAGCAGTGGCAGTAAAAGTGGTAGTTCTCTGAGTAATAATAATTATAGTTCTATACTAGGCGTAAGAGTAGAAAAAGATGGACGAAAAGTAGCAGTGATAGCAATAGCAGTAGTAGTGATGGTTCAACTGGCTGCAGTACTAGTGTGAGAAGTGCAAGGTGGTGGTGGTAGTTGTAGTATTAGTAACAGCAGTTGAAATGATAAGAGTAAGAGAAGAAGTAACAGTGATTGCACTTGCAGCTGTAGACCAGGCTTAGTTCCATATTTTTTTTTTCTCCACCATTTCTTGATTAATTTGGAATGGTAAGAGACTTTAGGAGAAAATTGTGTAATAGCAGGCCGATGGTAGTAATATTACGTGCAAAAGTAGAAGTGGTTGAAATAGCAGTTAACAACTGTAACAGTAGACTTACTTCTGTTTGTCTAGTTTTTCTCTCAGGACAATTTTTGATTAAGCTGCAGTGGTGAGAAACTTTATGGGAAAGTTAGACGTAAATTTAATCACAGAAAGGGTGCTGTCAGATCAATGGAAAGAAGTTTTAAAACAATTCCAAAACATCAAATTTCGCGCACATAAATCAAGATTTTCTGCAGTCTTTCCGTTCACTTAAAGTTTGGTGGCATAAACCATTACCCTTTGTTTGAGAAAGTGGTGTAAATAAATTGCACGGAACTGCAGAGAACCGCAGGTATACAATTGCTGAAAGGCATGTCAAGATTAATGAAGATAACAACTGATACTGTAAGAACATAAAGTTATTCTTTTTTTGTTCTTTTTGTTGGAATTCTACTGCTTGTAAATTTTTATGCAAACTTGCATCAGTCTGTATTTAGCATTCAAGAATAAATTTAGCTTAAATCTACAAACACCTTAACATGTAGCTGGAAAAAAAAAACATTTTTTCTTAAATAAGGCTCACACACACACACACACACACACACACACACACACACAGACTCACAACAGCACTATTGTTTCAAAACTCTCAACTCTCAGAATATGGGTAGTGTATAGTCTCCAGTGGCCGTCTGCATAACTTATACATTAATTAACGTACCGCGTTAGCGACAGTGAACGTGAACACTACTAATGTTTTGGGAGTTACGCGTGGTTATCGCAGTGCGTTATCTAGTGTAAGGATTATGCATTCGGCCACTTGACTTGAAATGTAAAGTGTCCAAAGGAGCTTGCAATATGCATCATTAATATCATCATCCATTCAGACCATCATCCATTTCATCCTTTTTCAGAGCCACCTTGTGATCTTGGTAAATTTCACAGGCGATAGCAGCAATGTGGGCTTGTTTCCCATGCTTAGAATTTTCTTGGTTGTTCCCTAAACACAATTTAAATGTAAATTTGTATTTGTTAGTTCATGTGTGCCCTAGGAAAGGTTGCGTCTGTGCACTTGTGAGAATGTATCTGTGTGTGTGTGTGTGTGTGTGTTTTTTCCTCTGGAAATATGTAGTATGAACAGCTCCTATATACATGTATCGCACATACTTGAGTTAATAAACCAATGTTATTGTTATTGTTGTTGTTATTGTTATTGTTGTTGTTACTGCCATTGATAGAGGCATCTAGAGGACAGACAACGTTTGGAACAGTAATTACCTTAAACGTTACTCTTAATAAAGAGAGGATTGAAGATTTTATCTCTATTTGAGTCATTCTCGTGCTTTTCACCTTCGTGTAAAAATTTTGAGCTTTCAAATCAACTGGGCTGGGCTATCGTGAAGACTACCATCCTCTTCCATGTTTAGGTTCCTCATTCGGAAAAGTCAATCAAAGAATAAAAGCCACTGTTGTGATTGCAAGTTTATAGGCCTAGATAAGAAGCTGAAAACATATATCGTTCTTGTTGATGTAATAGGGCTGTATTCCAAATGAATCAAGGAGAATTATACAAAACGGACGATAGCCTGTGCTATGCAATTAACCTATTTGTTTAAATCAATAACCATAAGCGCTGATCTTTCAAGTAACCGTAAATCTGCGTTTCCTGTTACAGCCCATATGTACTACCTCTGTCTTGTGCAGGATCTCCTCAGAAACACATGGGCAGGAAATAAAACTCCTGCGGTCGCGGTAGGATGATCGTTAATGCTGCAAAATCATGATTTCAATTTTTTTTTTCAGCGAAAATATTTGTACGAAAAGGCTTCACACCTAGACCTCTAGTGCATAAATATTCTTTGCGGAGGAGATCTAGATCTAGATCGTCGCACGACGAGGCCCTTGCAAGAAGGATCAAGTGATTGTTTATCAGAACAGTTAGTAACTTTTGTGAAATTTAAACCGGCCGTAATAACAATATGAAGTTTATGATGTCATCCGCTTTCAGCCATTCTGCTCCAGGGGTTAATGACAAGATTTCTTTTTTTTTCATGGCAAAGCCGAGAGCATCCGCTTTGAGTGAGGGTTGCTACGCGGTGACAGCCAACATTACCCATTTTCTTTGTTAATTCAATCGATAATTCTCAGCCATCCAATATCGGGAATGAACTCTAAAGTGTCTAACCTATAAAGTAAATCAGCTTTCAACATTCAGGTAAATTATGAATCCAAAAAGTTGAAAGACGAACTATCCGGACCGTCTTCATGTGGTATCGCTTTTCCGCGTCAACGCCACTTCGCCTTTTTAGCTCGCTACCCCGGCATTCTAACAATAGGAAATCTGGCATGCCGTAATGACGGTTGTGCCGCCCCCTAGCGGAGCATGCACACAGCAATCGCTGTGAACAGAAACAAACCTGCATGGCTGAGAAGCATGCGCGCGAAATATGAACTCGCGGAAAAGTTGCTCGTCGAAACTTTTTTTCGGATCTTTTCTCCCGCGACTGTGTTGTGGTTTGTCCAAGTGAGATTTGAGCGTTAGGTTGAGCTGACATGTTTTTTAGTGTTGTTCACATGCTAATGTTGGCATGAATACACATAATGACTTTTGACGAGCATTTCTGAGAGGCCCCATTTTGCACTTTCAGGCAACTGTTTGCTGCCAGGCGTTAGCGACCTCTGTCTACAATAAGCAGGCCGTATAGTGGCCTCTCTGGGGCCCAGTGAAGGAGAAGAAAGGAGAAGTGGGCACAAAGACTTGAAGATGCAATTTAAATTGTAATTTCACAAAGAAATCATTTTTATGTCTGAGCAAATGCAGGGACGTTACTCACAGCTGTAGCGGTCTGCATGCAGAGAGGGCTTGGAAGGAAACAAGGCGCGGTGTTCCACGGGACACTAAACGCTTTTTCTTTTTGAAAAAAATTTTCATAATTGTCCTCAAAAGGTGCATGCATCTTTTATCTTGCCAGGAATCACGTGGAAAACGTAAAGGGAAGATACAAAAAAAGCTGGTCTTAATTGCGTTGGGATAACGGTCCCTTCCCCTTTTTTTCCCAGTGCTCTCTGCTTCTCGCAGCTGTGCGCTAACTCCCCGACATGGAAGACAAGCAACCTCCGGACGCCAGCACTTCACAACAAAAACAACGGGGCACTGGCAGCTGCTTGCAACATCAAGAACCGTGGCAAATAGATAAATAATCGCTTTGAAATGTTTTCATAAAAGAGGACGAACGATTGTATGAGCGGTGGTGAGTTTTTCTTTTTTTCCTTCTTTGGCCCCCTCTCCTTCTTCGTCTTCGTGGCGGGGGTAACGCGTGAGGCGATGACATCAGGCGGAGTTAGAACAATATCTTGTGTGCACTCACTCCCAAACTGGCTCTTTCTTCCAGGGCCCTTCCTCCAGTCTGCTCCTGCCGTCTTCTCACAAATTTTTAGCGTCTTATTCCTGGCAAGGGCCAAGAAAGACTTTAATTATGACCGTTAGAGTGATTATTATGCAAAACCATCTCCCTGATGCCTTTGTCAGGGACTCGCAGATGAATTCCTAACGACATTTTCAATTAGCTTGAAAACAGTCATAACCAGAAGCCGCCAAAAGCAGGTGCTGCATAAGGCAGTGGCGCCTGTTATGATTATGAACGGACTTTGTCCCAGCCCCATCTCCGTCCTTACCAGAAGGCCACGTTCGCTTTTTTTTTTCTTTTTATTGTTCTCATCAGAAAACAAATGTTGGAGAAGACAAAAATAAAGAGTGCACCAAAATCTGCCGCTAATCGCTACAATCAGGCCCCAAATTAGAGAAGGAATTAGAGACCATGTTTTGTCCAGGCCATCATTGGACCAAATGCCAACCAGTTTCTGGAGAGAATCGGGCGCGTGTCTGCTCGACGTCTTAAGATCTTCGACTCCAGATCCTGCACTTTCCTCCCTTGTTATACCAGCGTCTTGTCTCTGGCGTTCCCTATCGAGAGATCCACACTTCTTTTGTCTTGAGAATCCTGCAACCCTTGTTCAAATCAACGCTCCTTATCATTACATCATTACCACATGCACCTATCCACCGTCGCCAATTCATCTGGCACTTTGCACACCACCTCCTCCTGTTGGTAATCCATCATTTCGGGGTTATCCCCTTCATCTTAAGGAAAAGCTGTCTCTGTTCTTTCCTTTTACACCTCCCCTCCACTTGCCTATCCATTTATGCATTCAGAAATTCCCTTCACACCTATGTTGCATCTCTCATTCCCCTGTTTTAGGGGACATTGACAACAATTGTACCCCTGTCTCCCAACTCATAATTCACACGTTACATCTGAAACAAAGGCAGAACTCCAGGACCCCAAAATTTCAAGTATGGCAGATTGGCACCGTCCTGGACTACAGAGGCTGTCTATTTTCGAGCAATGACGAGGAAGAAGCTCGAAGTTTTCATGGGGTAATAGGTTTTAAAAGAGGATTAGAAGAGAAAAGGGAAGGCTCATGCATCAAAGATGATGACCTATTAAGAGGTACTTGAGCAGAAGAACGTTTTCGTGTTGCCAAACTATTGACTGAAATTTTGGCATTCTTCCCAACGGAACCTGGCGAGGCCATACACGTCATATCTGATATCACAGACTTGTCAAGGCAGTGACGTGAGCAGAAAGATGGTTCGAAAATGCCCCTGAAATGTTGACGTCAGACACATGAACGTGGACAATAGGCGACCAGTAAACGCCCTTTACATGCGTTCTCACCCGAGTTCCCCCGCCTTGTGCCAGCTCTCCAGACTGTCAAGACATCCCAAAGTCCCTGTTTAGTGGAGTGCGTCATTATGTTAGATTATCATTGACTCGAAGCGACACCTTCCTATTGTACGTGCTGGTGAAAGTGGGAGGCCTATCATCGACTTTTGACGTTCCACTTTTCATCTCAACGACCCCTCAATTTCTTTCTCTCCCCTCGAACAATATCAATAATACCATCCTACTACGACCCTCAGATGCTCCACCCTCGAATTCAAAACTGGGTCACGTCTCAGAAACTTTCTTGCTATTGTCCTCCGTTGTTGTCTCCCAACGATGGTGGCGCGTGGATAAGCGCTTGTTGGTGTATGACGGCGGTTGACGATGGTAGCATGGTATAATTTGTATCCCCCGCGACGTGATGGTACTTAAAACATCGTTTGATTGTGGTGTTGCGCCGTGAGGATGCTGTAAAGATGAGTCCCTGTGATAAAGCCAGGTTTTTCCTCGAGGAGATTTCTGGAGCAATAATTGTATGTGTTCCCTGTGATGATGTTGATACGAAGAAAAGGTGGTTGTGAGTTGCAAGACGATTGTTTGAAAAGCCTGCGGTCGTGATGGAGGATAGGGTGAGAGTCTTTGAGTTGGAAATGAGTTTGGAGAATACCAGAACTGCAAATTCTCCTCTGTCGCTGTCACTTTTCTTAGCACCATCAGTGTTCTCAAGGTTATCACAGCCGGCCTTTTGTGACTTCTCCTTTCAGCCTCGTGGCCATGGTCTTTTGAAATTTATGATTACATTGCCGCGGTTGATGCTGCTGATGATGCTGATTCTAAATGATGACGAGGTTGATGACAATCAACATAATCGTCATCATAATACTGGTGATGGCGATGGTAATGGTGATGAATGATATTATCGTCATCATCATGACAGCCATGACGTTAGAGTGTGACGAAAATCGTGACAACTACGGCAAAAGATATAAAGACAGCGGCGAAATAAATAATTGTCATAGATGCTGATAATGACGACGATAAAGGTGACGATAGTGACGACGAAGATGATGTCGTCATGGTAGTATCAATAGTAACTATCTGTTTGTGTATCAAAATGAGTTAGTCCGCTTCTAATGCCACTCGATGTACATATATTAAAGCAAAGTGATAGCTGTTGTCAGATCGTTAAGTTGCTCCATGAAACATTGTGGATAGATCTGATCTTGGAGCATGCCAGTGGGCGTCTCATGAACTTGAAATTACCCATGGCAGGCTCTCTAATGATTGGTCTGCGATCGGGTAACGTTTCAACATGGGACACAGACTAACTGCTGACTACAAAGATGACATTATCACGTGGCCACGACAATAGCACAGGCCATCCCGTTGTTTTCCTGCAAGTGACCCAGATAGTTCCCAGAAAATATGGGAACTTCCTTGGGTTCTACATGGAGCCTGGACACTATTTTTGTAAGAAAAATGTTTCGACCCTCGGTCTGAAGTGGTATCATGCTTATGGCTTGCGGGTCAGAACACAACATGGGAAATCACTATGGATCTCATATGGATCTCGGAAGTGTGTCTAAAGGTAAATGCTTCTGCCTGCACCATCAATCTTCTGTGTTGGGGATATCATGAGAAATCCCTATGGGTCTTACATGGATCTCGGAGGAATGTTTGGAAGAAAATACTTCTCCTTGGATCATCATTCTTCTGTGTTGTTGATGATGATCCTGTTCATATAGCAAGCATGCAGTCTGAATACCATGATGTTTATAATGTTTGTTGAGCTAGTGATCGCAGGATATGACCCATGAAGCAAAGTATTTAGGATCCATGTGGTACCTGTATGGCTTTTCACACACTGTCTGAGAACGAGCTTGCTTTTGTGTTTTCGAAATGGCGCCAAAATGATTTGTCACTTGCCACCGAGTATTTCATGTCATCAGAAATGTGTGTGCTATTTATGTATTTCCATCCTGTATCCTGGTCAGATGAACCTATGCTTTGCCTTTGAACAAATTGTACACGAAATCCATGTAGCAACCTTCATGGGACCCTTTCTGAAGTCGTATGGACGTGCCAGCAGAGACTGTCACTGTGGCCCAATCAGGGCTATTTTTTGTCAGCATCCCAACATAGATGTATGTCCCGTGGCCGTATGCATAACCATTGCGTTAGTTAACGCACTGCGGTAACCACTGGACATTAATGGTGTTCACTGTAGTTAAAGTAGGACGTTAACTAAGGTATGGATTATGCATACGGACCCTGATCTTTTAACCCATGATTTTTGTTTCTCAGACTTAGGAATGCTGACTGTTCTTTGGTCTTGCCCCTCTCCACCCCCCACCTCACCCCCACCCCACCATGACTCACAGAGTCCTAACATGACGAAGGAGGTATCCTACAAATGCTTATATTATGACCACTTTTGTGACAAAATATGTTACAGACCGCATCACCCATACGCCGAGATTGACCATATCTGTGAACACGACAAAACCAGTGACGGGAATGGAGCAATTGGCAGTACTAATCAGGTGGTCTGCTTAACCAGGGGACAAGCCATCGGAGCTCATCTGTTATTTCTTATAATCACATGTATTTTGATACCCAATACATTTCCGCCGAACACAAAAGGGATCTGAACCAATGTAAGCAATGGTGGCTGGACGGGAAATAACATTCATTAGGAGATACTTCAAGGAGTCAACTGACTATTTACATTAATTAACTCAAATGCATTGGCTTAGGGCTGGAATTATCCCATGTGTTGTAACTAAATATAGTATACTCAGATCCTTTTAACTTTTGGGATAACCTAAGTAAAAATGTTCGTCAAGCGATACCGGAAGTGACACGGTTGATAACCCTGTAACAAGAACTCTGCTCGGAGCCAATCATATTGTTTAAAATACCTACAGTAAATCCTGTATAGTGCCGGCTTTAAATCTGATGGCGCCCTAGGCTAAATAAAGCCTGAAGGCTCTTTGTTCAAAAGTTCCATTCTCCATTCATTGAGAAGGCCAAATGAAGCTACAAAGACCTTAGCTGTTATTCCAGCCAAACTATAAACACGGAAGTATACGACCAAAGTGGCTGAAAAGGTAATCAATAAAATTTCCAAAACAATAAGAAATACAAAAATTGTAATTTTGTGAGGCTCCTGCTTATTGTGAAGCTGTATCCTATAGACAGTTTGTTTAAGTTATACGTATATCCAGCACTGATCTCATGATTAGTTGAACAAACCACTTTCTATTAAGGAAAACGGTATAAACGAAAAGCCTATTATTTGATGCACTATGAGAGTTTACCAAAGTCCTGAGCCAGGACTATGAGTATGAAGTTAAGTACTGAAAATAAATTTTTGAATACATAGAATATCCCATCTTGAATATAAAGAATATCCCATCTTGAATATATAGAATATCCAATCTTGAATATATAGAGTGTCCCATCTTGAATATATAGAATATCCCATCTTGAATATAAAGAATATCCCATCTTGAATATATAGCATATCCAATCTTGAATATATAGAGTGTCCCATCTTGAATATATAGAATATCCCATGTTGAATATATAGAATATCCCGTCTTGAATATATAGAATATCCCATCTTGAATATATAGAATATCCCATCTTGAATATATAGAATATCCCATCTTGAATACAGTGGAACTCGGTTATAACGAGCTGTCCCGAACTTTCAAATATTTACCTTTATTACCGTGCCCTGGTGTTGCCAAATTCAGGCATGGAGACAAGAGAAGTAATCTGAACACTGTGTTCTTATGGCTCATGTGCTCCTGCAAACATGCCATTAGTGACCCTACTCAAGTAATTAGTGTCAATCGCTGATGTAACGTGATCAGCTTCCGGTGGCCATCTTGTAAATAATGACTGAGACGATTTCGCCCAAACATCGGCTGCTAAGCCCCCAAACATACCGTAACAGCTTGATTTTCGTTGCTCAAGTCTCATTATAAAAATGGTTTTTACGAGCATTAAACTTATGCCCGATACAACTGGATTCCCGCTACAGCCATACCCGTTATAGATGGATCCCACTTAGTATTGTAGAAAAATGGAGGGACTTAATATGTTCACAGGATAAACTGTATATACTCAATTCTGTTAGACTTTGATTTATTATGGTGAGTCTAACATAATGCCTCATGTTACAAGACCACTTGCTTCGCTAGGAATTAACAGAATGCAGATCAGACTTAGACTAACATATGGATACTGTATTTCTTCCGAAAGCTGTCAATAGATAAGGTAAAGTGTCAAGGCCATTCGTAGTTTTTTTGTTTTTTTTTTAGGATATCAAAATAGACTGTCCTAGTAAACTGATTTCTACTATTATTAGTATTATTAGTGCATATGATTTAGGCAGGGCTCACTCTTTGGAAAAGCCTAAAAACCTTTGTGTGTCAGGCGCCATTGTTACAAGAACTATCTGTTTATGATCGATACTTGCAACAGTATAGTAGATACAAACAAACAAACCAATCACCCATCATTACTGAAAGTGTTATGGAACCAGGGGAGGTGATAACTTATATTACCGTCCCATCGTGAACTCTCATAATGACTGTTTCCTGTATCTGACACCTCATCTTGTTTCATTGTGGCGAAATGATAAAAGATATTGGACTGCGTGACCCGGATGTAGTCTAATAATAGCATGACACCTGCGTTTACCTGAATAATACTAGACCGCTTGTTAGTGTTGCCATCACGTTCATGTCAAATGTAACCATAGCGAAAAAAGAAAAATAAGCAGCAAATACAGCTGCAAATCTGAGACAAAAGTGTCAACTATAGCCATGATAAAATAGGCAAAAAACATAATTTTTTTTTATCCAGAAGAGAAAAGTAAAAATATTGTTTTCGGTATGGTGACAACTTTAGGGATTATGTAATACATATACTGTATAATAATGGAATGGCCCCATCTATACATGAACACGAAAACATTTTTACATTGACAGAAACATCTCACGCATGCACACTCTAAACTCTTAAAATTAGCGATACTGCAGCGCACAGCAGGACACAATACTATGATCGACTTTGTTGCTGTACAAGATCTTACTGGTTTGACTGTAATTTAGGTTACACACGCCCAAATCTTTTTGCTGGATATTACTATATACTGTAAACTGCCGTCACTCCAGCCCTACATTTTGTCGGCTATTCCCATTCATCAGTAATGAAAATAAAAATCTGATCTAATAATATATATTACTTTTAAAAGCTCATGACAAGTAAAGTTTTGTGCTGTATCTCCTCGTTTGACTCACCCCCATGAAAATCCAGTTGAGACCTCTCAGCCTATTTCAAGAGAACAGGGGCTTAGCTCATTGGCAGCCCATATTTTTTCAAACCTTAGACCCGAAATAGTGCTGCTTAATTTAACCTAAACTGGCAGGGAAGTGACAAATGCATTAGAATAGGCCACAGCTAAGGTCACTGGACCTCTGAGAGGGAGAAAATAATGATGGGATAAATAGATCATCCTTACTAGAAACTCCAACTCGTGACCTCGAAATTAATGCGCGTGTGTAATTTTCAATCCCTTATTTGGATGAAATGCCCTTTCCAAAAACTGGAAAGAAGCTAGTTGACGCCCACTTGTTTTCCTTATTTACTGCGCAGCTCTGTTTTCCAATCACTAGCTTGTTTACTAAGAACAGTAAGCATTACTCAGTCATTCACGCTTTCGAACCTCACATTCAGATCATGGCAAATAATATGGCATTGTTTGTCCTGACTGGCTGATTCGGAAAGACGACTATAAGATAGTCTAATACAGGAAGTATCACATGACTTGATGAGAGGTATACGACCCTAACGGGTCAATGAGGACATAGGGGAGTGTAAAACAGTATCGGTGAGAGAAAACTGCACCCAAAGACCTGACAGGGTAGTATTCTCGTATGTGTACCTGTAACTGCCATTAATGACATAATCTATAATCTATGAACATTAACGAACATCGACAGATGTCATGTCACCTCTCTCTCTCTCTCTCTCTCTCTCTCTCTCTCTCTCTCTCTCTAAGCCCTTCACTCGACTAGCGCGCAGCCATTTTGACCTATATTACTTCCGCATCAGTGACTAAAATTTGAATTCTACCACGAGCTCCACACTATGAAGGGGACGTTTTTAACCACTGGGGAGACTAGATAGGGGGAACGGAGTGGCAGCACTGTTGTCTTGTGGGCTGTTCAAACAACAGAACGAAGCAATTATTATGTTAAATGCATAGTCGTCCAAATTGTATGAAACCTCACGAAGATTGTGTTCTCCCCCTCCCCCCTCTCCCACATCAAAAACGACATTTTTCTTCCTATTTTGCCCAAAGACAGTGGTAGGCCTCCATCAGTCAGAAGAACCTTCCAAAGATAGCTGTGATGTACAGCATAGAGTATGTATCGAAATAATTATACTCTGTTATGTGCAGCGCGCTGCAGGGTCATGTCAGATTGTGAAATTAAATGTATTAGTTTGAGAAAGTTGTGCATGACTGCGAGAGGTGTCTGAATACGTCATCGAGAAGGGCAACAATATGTGCATGCACTATGGGATACCTCAAGTGCTGACGTAGATGTGCACGTTCTCAGAAGTCTAAAGTGGGAGTCAGAAATTCTAATTTAAATGCCCAGAGCATGTTTGCACGAAGTACAAGTTTTTTTCCTCACTGACAGCGTGAGAGACGCATCTTCACTTTGTAGGCAATGGAAGATAATTAATGAAGTCTTATTTGATACTTAGGCTCTCATAAAGACAACAAACAATCTACTGCCAACCGGTGAGGAGGAGTGGAGAAGGGTCCTGCTCCATAGGCTTTGTGAATATGAAGATACCTGTTGCTGTCGTCTCCTCGTATGAAGACATCCTGTGTGGGTCATACTAAACATAGCAATCAAATGAAACGAAGAATCAAGTACCTTGACAGGTAAAATTCACCTTTAGAGATACAGGTTCTCAGTCAAATGTATGTATGTATCTGTATAATGCTATGTATAAATGTGTGCATGACGTCTGTATTGCAGTCAGGAGCAATGTTTCAATAACACAAGGATCATACGGCATAGCTCTTTGACATTACAGAAACACACCGTCTGTTAAATAGTGCCATCCCTATACATGTGGTACATGTGAGTGTTAATGAATGCCGTGACGTTTGTGCTTTCTAGTCTATATGGAACAACTATGCCAATATTTTCACTGCCTCGAGAGTCGATTTTGTGAATTTGGTTTTTTTTTGGCAGGATAGCCGTATGCAAAGGCATCAAAAGCTATGCATCATAATCCAAGCTTATCATACTTACAGTTTCGAATTTTGAATACGCATTTCTGTATACCCTCATTGTGTGTGCGTGTGTGTTTGTGTATGTGTGTGTGTGAGTGAGAAAGAGAGAGAAAGAGAGAGAGAGAGTGTGTGTGTGTTTGTGTGTGTGCGTGCGTGCGTGCGTGCGAGCGTGCGTGTGTGTGTGTGTGTGTGTGTGTGTGTGTGTGTGTGTGTGTGTGTGTGTGTGTGTTGGCAACGGAGACATATTATGTTTGGGGGCGTGCATTTGCTGGATCAAATTAATGTTTCTCTCATGAAATATAACATCAACAGGCATGTATTTCATAGGATGACACGTCGTGTGAGTTTGAAATTCGATGGTCATATCGGATGCCAGTTGTGTATATAATATATCCAATCTAGTTCGTGCACTGTCCTAGACATGTTAGTAGCCAAAGTTCATGAGTCCCAGCTCATTCGCGATATATTGTACAATCGTTGTTCGAATTTCAGGCAAATTTTTAGATTGGGAAATCAATATAGCATAACAGAATATGCAAGCCCATGTTTCGTTTTCATCGTCTTTTGAGACTAACTCTAGTGTAGAAGTCGCTTAACATGACACTAACAATAAGAATGAAGAGGAAGGCATGGTCCACTGTTTGTCCCATCCCCCTTCAGATCTTTGGGCAGGAAAGCTATTTATAGTAACCAGCTCCTTTCGGCTCGTTTCCTATTCATGAGGAGATAATTGCCCTCTGTATAACACCGCAGACAAAAACCTCCTTGTCCATTCTGTGTGGCTGAAGCTAACGCACACCCTCATTAAGTACTCACACTGTACTGAAGGTAAAACCGAGCATTTATGTATGGCTTTAAGGAAAAGTCTCCAGTTACGCTGAAATTAGCCTTTGGAATGATACGATGCGAATTAACAAAATTGTCCGTTGAGGGGATATAATGAATTGACATCATTAGCATTGGTCATCATAGGCGCAGAATGTTGATATTACTCCTGAGGGTGACAATATTCCCCCCCCCCCCCCCCCCCCCNCCCCCCCAACCCTCCAACTACCCAGGCAACCCTCTCCTCTCTCGGATGTCGTAAATTCGGCGCACTATGTCTAAGTCATATTCGGCACACTTCATTGGTATATATGAAGGGTTAATATCTTACCACCAAAACCTCCACATTTTCCTAAAAGTGTAAAAAGTCATGGGTTTTAGAGCTATAGCGGGTTAATGAAAATACAAGAGAATGAAAACAAAATGTTTTGTTGCTAACTTTGCCAAACATCAGCAAAGGGCAAGCAAGTAGTCGAGCTCATGAATAAACTTTGGCAAAGGAAATAAGAAACTTGAAACCAGATCAATGCAAGGAGTTTGCAGAATTTTGAATACAAGAAGTTCGAAAACGTGACGCACTTTTGTATTTTAAAACTCCTTTATACTTAATGTCTTGAAATCAGATGAGAGTTTATCAGGTGATTTACACGAAGGGTTAGATTATTTCCAAGTTCCCCCCCCCCCCCCCCCNCCCCCCCTTTTATTTTTCTTTGCAAAGCCTGATCCCAAAGAGTGGCAGGTGTAATTTAATTTAGATTGGTCAAGAGAGCATCAAATGCACTATAACAGGCAACAGCTGTGCTTACCGACTCCCTTATACGGAGAAAAAGATTATTTGAAAAGGGCATCCCACTAGATAGGAAGTCCAACCCAGCTGACGTACATTCATCTGCGGATGTGTAACCTCCAACCCATTTGATCTGAATTCATTTGCAGTATGTAAACTCCAACCGAAGTGATCTATATACTTGCGGATGTGTAACCTATAATCCAATTGACCTGCATTTAACTGCGGATGTATGAACTTCAACTAAGTTGACCTATATTAATTTGTGGATTTGTAACATTCAACCTAGTTGATCTACATACATTTGCGGATGTGGAACCTCCAATCCAAATAACCTACATCCATTTGCGGATTTGTAATCATTATTATCTCGACCAGGACGTCTGAGATTCAAACGCAGTACATAGTAAATGATTATGATGTTTGTCCCTCTTGTGGACGATAACCACAACTTCCTTTCGGAAGGATATGGCAATTATACAAGTCTGGGAATGGCTTCTGCAGTATTATACTGAGCATGTGCATGTCATAGGAAGGACATCAGTTAGTGCTGATTTGAAGGCATGGCTTGCATAGTCCATGAGACTCTGCTTAATCGCAACAGTTTTCAGAGAAAGGAAATTATTACATTCACTGATAACTGACTTCTTTTATAAGCAATGTGTGCGTGCTTCAATGGCCAAGTGGATTAGATTTAAATAAGCTGAAGAGTAGATAAGAAGCTTAACTCAGTCATCCTCCTATCATCCTATCCTCCTAGTAAAAATAATAGTCATGATGATACACCACATGGAATAGTAACCCTCTCCTGCAAGAGGTTGGTTGGCCTGCTGGTTGGCAGGCTGGCTGACCGGCTATTTTGTGAGATGGCTTTTCACTGTATTTATAGTTCGCTAGAGCAGTCGCCCTATTCGAAGTCTTAAGAAAAACCTAAATGAATTTCCCTAACTGTATAACATTATGAATGAATTTTCTGTTAAAAGTATATTATTCTGCAACTTAAATCTTCTTTTGTTGGTGTGAGATCGGTCGGTACGTGACAACTCATCTGTAATGGTAGTATCCGCAGAGAAGTTAATGAAATCATGCGGAGGTAATAGTTAATGATTTCATATTGGAAATAATTTTGCCGTGACAGTTCATCTTGCACCGGAAACCCTTTGAACAAACTTGACATTGTATCTCATTGACTACTGTCTTTCCGAAAATGAGAAAAGAGCAATATTATCATGGTCTTCATTCAGCTAATTATTGAAGAAAGACGCTACTGTGTTATCTTTCAGAATACTCAAAATATCAAGTCCCACCAAAGTTGGGCGAAAACAAGGTTTACTCCGTAAAATGACTAAGTCCGTTGGCCAGCAAGACCTACAAATAAATTTTGAATTTAAAAAATACGATCTGTTCAAGCTATGACTAAACTATGAATGTGAATAACACCCATTTCAAGTTGACGACCCTCCATTCAAAAATTCCTGGTCATCATCCCCACCCCTCTCCTACTCCTTTTCATAAAAATCTAGATCCGAGTCCCCTCCTCCGACCACGCTTCACGGCGACGCCCCTGATGATCAATGCACAAGACCACCGTACCGTACCGGCTTGGTTTGACCAAAATGAGCTGTCACTGAACAATGGCCAGCTTCACACGTCGGCGTTTCACTGACCAGTGCGGATTAAAGGGCTATCTCTGATGGCCGGGTCCGTGGCACAGATGGGTGACCAGTTGACCATGGGTCGGCGCAACGGAGACGACGTGTGACCAGCTACAAAAGGTGAAGTTGGAAAACAGCAGCCGTTGCCTTTAAACTATGAGAGTATGGCATTCATCACCAAAATGCACAAAATTACAATAGCTGGGTATGGATGGCTTTAGATGATTGGAGATAAGGCCAACAATAGAGATGGAGAAAAAGAAAGCCGAAGGATAGGGGAGAGGCTTTTGGGAATGGAGAATGATTGGGATTTTGCGGAAGGATGGGAAGGGGAAGAGTAGGGGTGGATTGTGACCAAAAAAATGGATGGAGGCACTTTTTTACAGTTTACTCTGAACTCAGGTTAGTAACATGTAAACAAAGTTATTACATACTAAAGGTAGCAAATAGACAAACAGAAACGAACAAAACATCACAACCATAACATAAAAAGGAATGAAAGACAATATTAAAATAAAAGCCATATAGAGGTACTACATAGGCCTACCACCTCTTCATTCAATACGTATAGTGACATTCATGGTGTCTTCATGACAGGCCGAGCAAGAGGAATCAAGCAAGGGATGTCGTAATAAACCATTACATCAATAGTGTCAGGAGCCATCTATCCCCACAAAAGTCTGCGATCTCTTTGGGATGACCCCAAGTGCCTTCCATGAAAGACAAGATGTCAATGTAAATTTTTGCTTTCTGTTTCTATTTTAATTTATTAATGTTAGATTCCAGATGTAATTACAAACTACTCCATGTACAAGAGCTTGGAGTTTTGCCCACTATGCCACCCTATGAAATCGTTTAAACTCCTGCGTTGCAATGAGTAACTAAGGGTTAGTATTCAACTGCATCTTTTTATGTCTGTATGTGTCGACTTATTTTGTTTTGTGTTTTTTATTCTATGACGCTGACTCAGTATTTTTTGTAAATTCTGCACTTACCTATGTAGTGACTTTCCAATAAGATCATCCTCCTCATCATCAGCAGCAACAACAGCATTGTTGTCGCCGTTGACGCCGTTGTGGTCATCACCACTACTACATGTGCGCTGCTTGATAAAAATAAATGCCAAAATCTATTTATGTAGTTCCTTTTTTTTTTAGGAGAGGGTGGGGAGATTGTATATACGTGTAATCAAAACCTGTTATGGAACTTAAACATGATTTTGAAACTACTATATCTGCACATTATCGGAACTTCGTTCCTCCCTTAAGGGGGGGGGNGGGGGGGGGGGGGGGGGTTATACTTTTACACTTTTCGATTGTCTTTAAACCGCTAAATGTAGAGGCTTTTTGGTATGTAATTCTTGGATCTGACGTCCAAGAGTGCACATCAAAATGTAAAATGATGCAATGGTTATGGTTTCAGATCCTTTGAGGCATACAAAAAGACCAGGAGTAATAAAAATAAGGAGAATAAAAACCTTCTTTCATTTTCATCTATTCGATATCACAAAAGTTTCTCAAGTTTCATTATCAAAATTCCAAACCACAGCTGTGGTACAAAGACGAATATCACACTATAGTACAATGACAAAGGGACGGTCTATAATACAGATATGGAACATTTATATACATAATTTAACAGTTGCATCAATAAATACACAGAAGTTCACGAGCTAAAAAAAGGTTTCATTTTTCTTCTTCCATTGACATGTGGTTGTTCTATATCATCGTCACAATCATCACCACCATCACTGTTATCCTCGCTCATGATAATAATGCCGTTGATAAGTCTTGTATCCAGGCTAATGCCCCTTCACTCGACTTCACATCATTATTACCCCAACAAGCCAAATCACTCAAGCACTTTCTCAGCTCCCTGAAGAGTATACTGTGCCGCTGCTATTTGAAGGTTCTAATCACCAATCACCAGCTTTCTATCTTTCATTGCCTCTAGCCAGGCACCCATTTAACAGACGGTTGGACTGAGAAAATTGTGGGTGAAATGCTTTCCCAAGGCGCTTACAAAATGCTCTTGGTCGGGAATCGAACCCACGACCTTTAGATCTTGAGTCCAACGCCGCAACCATTCGGTCACGCTGCTCCACAAGGAGCCTTACCATCGCCGTCATCTTCAATGTCCCCTGCACTTCTACCACCATCACCGTCATCACCCCCTCCTCTACATCAGCAGCTGGCCGGCAAAACGATTACGATCACCTCAGCATGATTGCTGGACCAAAGTCTGAGCCACTGCACCCCGGCCTCCCATCTGATCTCTTGAACCCACAGGGAAAACAAAAGCTTCCCATAAGAGCACCGATTTCTTCTTTTCATGCTGCTCCTTCTGTTTACTGACTCCAGCTTGGAGTGACTTTCACAACAGCCCATGCGCACTGTCGTTTTGAGGGCGTCATTCTCGACTCTGATATGGTTTGTCCAAATCGCACAATTACAGGCCAGTTGATTTACGACTTTCTCCCTTCACAATAGAGTTTCGGGTTAAGCAGGGAGAAGACAAGACGTCTTGAGCGAAAAATGAGAAAGGGCTGGAAAATTAAGGGGGTAAAAGCTGTAGGGTTAAACTGAGAGCAGCACTCAACCGTGGATTTGGCGCACTAATTCTGTGAGCACAGTTTCTGAGGAAGTTGGGTTTTGGAAGTGGATGTTACTCAGTAGATAGATACAGGTAAACAAATAGACGGACGGACAGACGGCCATATTCGCAGTCAAGCAGACCGATGGATGGATGGATGGATGGATGGATGGATGGATGGATGGATGGATGGATGGATGAGCGAACAGACAGATGGATGGATGGATGGATGGAGGGATGGAAGGACGGACAGACGGACGGGACACATGGATGGATGGATGGATGGATGGATGGATGGATGGATGGATGGATGGATGGATGGAACCTACCAGCTTCGTTCATTACTAATGTCCTTAAGTATCACAAGCACAATGACAAAATCTTGCATCCTGTTAATACGTGTTTCTAACTTCTCTCTTTTCACTTTAGGACTGAGTTATCCTTTATTGACAAACGTGCACCAGATCATGATTTCGAATTCAGCAGATGTATGAAATTTAGTTCTATTTCGACAACGGTATTCGTCTTCCTTGTTATTGGGATGACTCACTGTGTGCGATCCTGTTAGAATGAAATCGAGTCATCATGCAATAGACAACTGATCTATGCATTCAGCTAGGATGGTCATGTGATTTTTGAGCATTTTTTTTTAATCGGGAAAGGATGCTTATTTCCCGTTTTCCATGTTTCAATATCATGAAAGAGAGAGATCTTCGTCTAGTGCTAAGACAGACACTTTGAACGTGTGTTTTTGTCAAATTGAGCAACACAAAGTCGGGGAAGAGAAACCTTATCGAAGAATTGCTCTCTCGCCAAGCTTAAGTACTGAATCACTTGTAAACTGATTTGTAATTGTTTAAGCTTCACTTGATAAAAACTACCCGATAGGAAATTCATTAGCACTATGTGGCTGCTTTTTCCATGTTGCCAGATTGCCCCACTTCATATCTGAAATACGGTAGTTATCTAGGTCCCTACGGATCATGGCAATTTACTGACATGTGAGGGCTTCGTGTTGAGCAAAATTTTGTGTGACGTAATAACGTAAGGTCTTTGCATCGATCAGAAGTAGGCCTGGCATCCCAGAGCACAAAGATTTCTTTCCATGTTTACTGATTCCCGGAAGTGAATGTACTTCCCGGCCTACTTATGAATATTCCATGAGAAAGATCTATGCCTTTTTTTTTTAAGTCTTTTTCTTCTCCTCCTGGCATCAACAGTCTTTATCTTCAGAAACCCTCTCATGTTTTTTCCCGTTAAAAAAAAACAACAAAGCAAAATGTGTGATGGCGAAGGGGCTCAGTGGAGATCGAGACCCCTCCCTTCACCACAATTTTCTATCTTATCCTCCCTTCCCTTCCCCGCCCCAAACCTTTCCATTCCACCCTCAATCCTTTGCGGTTCTATTGGATTGTTATAAGCCAAATTATGGCATAATCATCTGTCCATTTTGCTTATTATATGTTTTAGTGTTTATATCCACTGGAAGGAAAAAGCACCTTTCCGTGCAAGCTTATGGCAGCTGAGTTATTAACAGGGTTGTGAGGGTTCGAAATCCAATTTTTGCAACAAATGAGCACCGGTATTGATATCAAATGGTTAAGATCTAAATTGCATCTAAATCCCCTTCTTGCTGGTTGAACGATTTTGATATTTAATACCGAAGTTACAGAAGATTTGGTATTAAGATGTAAATAAATTTTAGTGATTTTCTAGTCTCCCTTCAATTCCCTTTGTATGACAACGCCCTATTTCAGTTCGCACGAAGACATCAATCCTCCCTTAAAACCTACTCTTATATGACTGTTCATATCTCTGATTACGGATTGGCTACGGGTAAGTAGGCAGGGCGGATCACAACTGCACGCACGAAAGGAATGTGATGTTACTACCAAGATTGTCCAGGCAGGATAAAGCGTCTTTGTCTGTTCGGTAGTATTTAATGCCTCTTTAGAGGTTACAGACTTTTAATTGGATGAAAATGAGGTTTGATCATATAACTTAGGAAGACAGTAAAATAAAATGCCGCAAACTATTAAAAATGCAGAATGGGCCTTAGGTTTGTGAACCTGGCTGCGAATTAGTTTGCATTGTCTCCTGATTTTGTAAACTAAACCTAAAGTTTGGGTCATTTACTTCGGTTTCAGTGTGACCTTCTGTGTGAACTACATGTTAAGGGAACTAGTTAGCTTGTTTACGCCTTTCGATTTAAAGGTTCGTAACTCGAAAACGAAATGAAAGACCTATATTTTAAACATCATTTTTAATACGCACATTGATTGCTGCAAACTACTGAAGAAGATTTTTAGATTGTGGAATTTTTCGTAAGTGACCATAGAGAAAACAACGTATTAGCTCAAAGAGGCAGATGGGATTAGGCTTCTGTAACCTAGAGCGATAGTCCTATTCAGATGCTGGAAAGCTTATTTTGTGCATGTCCATCGCATGTCACTTTCTCTTCGGATTCTTTTCCGACACATTCTGCCTATAGACGAGCAGAAGCGATAATAACCTTAAGTAGATTCTCATGGTAGAAAAAACATTGATAGTTTAGAGGTAGATTTCAAAAAGACCCTCATTTTTCGAGTTCGTTCATCTCTTCAAGAGAAAAACAAGCACCAGTTTAATAATTAAAACAAACACCCTACAACATGTTTAAACAGCCGGTCAGTTTATGAGAGTACACAGGGCTTGACCACTGATCAGCAAGTGCAGTAGGGGTATTGAAGAGAAAAACTGCAGTGCAATCGCATCACCTTCCAATTCAGTTATAACTTTGCTACTAAAGTGATGAACGGGCTCAGAACCGTGAGAATTTAGAAGTTTATGGGGATTAAGGTTCCTTCAAACTTCATATTAATAAAACGGCAGCACAAAACCTTGTAATTCGCTGAGCGTTATATGTATGATCTTACTATGTTGCATATCAACATGGAGGATATTTTATTTAAATTAGATAGGTAATGAGGCCGTTAGCTTACATCTACAACATCATTGTCAGAAGTTTGAGAAACAGCTGTCACAACGTGAATGACCATTACCGTGAGATATTCTACTGTTTCTTGCAAAGAGTCGCTCATTTTGTGAACTTTGTATCAAGGAGTAGTCTACATTTTACGTTGTCATCATAATAAACTAGGAAACTTCCAGTGGTTGTTTTTTTTTTTTCATATTTCATAATCATAATGCTGACGATCTTGCATTATACTCCAAAATGCGCCATGTGGGTTTATTTCTCCACCGATTCCACATAAACTTGTTGAGTGAGTCACAGCTTTACTGTAACTTTTTTTTTTTTTATTTCAGTCAGCAGCAGTGTATTTCCCGTTTCCGAATTCATAGAACAATGGTTTTGCCCACATCAAACTCTTGTGTTGTCTGCTGCTAAGCTGGCATTATATTTTTTTTGTTGTTGTTGTTGTTGTTTTGTAAGAAGGCTGGCGTGGAGAAAAATCTTTGGCATTGTTTTCCTCTGTTTAAGCGTTTTGTTTATCTACAAATGCCCGCAAATTTGCGTGTGCTTTGGCTGGTAATAACAGTGTTTAGTAAGTGTCGTACGCCTAGAATACCCGCGTTCTTGACTTCATATCATTATTCAGCCACAACACTCGATACATTTCTTGGCTCCCTGAGAGCAGGCAGAGTCGTTGGCATTTATAGATGTTGATTAGTAGCATTCTGATGTATCTCTCACTGCGCGATGCTAGTAATCTATTTTACAAATAGGTGGACTGAGGAAAATATGAGTGAAATTGTTTTCCCAAGGCACTTACAACGTGATCTTGGCAGGAACTGAACATTCAGTGCTATAACCATTCGGCTATGCTGCTCTGTATTACAACTGCATCAACGTGTCTATTCTACCTACGAGCTTGCTATGGTTTAGGAGCGAATTTACAGGGCAAACTGACTGTGTTATATTATATCCACAACATCACTTTGACCAAATGGTTGTGGCACTGAACTCATGATCTTAAGGTCGGAGTTCGATTCCCGACTACGATCAGGTTGTAACTGCCTTGGGAATCTCATACATAATCTCCTCAGTCCACCCGTCCATAAAAATAGGTACCTGGCTGATGGCAGCGAAAGATATTGTCAGAATGCTAGTGATCAACGCCTGTAATGGCAGCAGCATTGTATGCTTCCTGGGAGTTGAGAAAGACCTGGAGTGATCAGGTGAATATATAAACAGGTATAATAATCTGAAGTCACGAGGGCGGGCACTAGTCTTATAACCACATTAGTATCATTATTGTTATTATTTATTTTATTACTATTAGTAATTATTATTATTATTAAAAGAAGGGGGGGCACGGAACATGATATAACACTAAACCCCGGATTCAATATATTGGACCTTTGATTTTCGACATAATATATGATATGATAAAGAAACGAGGATTTGGCAATAACAAAAAGAAAAACTGGTAGGAATTTCCGTGTAAAATGTACACCTGAGAATATGACATAATTTCTTAAGACAAAAGAAAAAAATTTTGAATAAACATTTTCGATGTGCCTTGAGGGTGTATGTTAAGCTGCGAAAGCCCCATCGCACTCAAGAAAATCCACAAGAGAAACGGAAAGAAGACCAAACCGAAAGGCGAGAGAAAATCTTGTCTGGGTATGGCTTTCTACCGGGAGTGACAAATCGATGTTGTTTATGTGATGGCCATGGTCAGGTTGAAAAGGGTGGAGAGCCAAGGGACTCCACATCGCTCCCTTGCAAAAAGCTTCAGATCGGCCAGTGATTATAGAAACATCATTTGTTAATTAGACAGGCCTGCAATTGTGTCGGCCGACAGCCCTATTGGGTAGCACTTGCCGACCGTTGAGGGGTGTGAGGGTCTCATTTGACCCCCGTAAAGAAGCTTTTAATGGCCTATCCGATTCAACTTCATAAGGTTAGCCAGGGTCACTACATGGAAGTGGCCTCAATGTTTGGTAGTTCCCGTTGGTGGAAATGGTTTTGGTAATACCAGTGGTTAGCCTATTAGTTTGCAGATTTTCCTTAAGCGGAGAGTAAATGCTTACTTTTTTTTCTTTGGTGGGGAAAAGGGTGAAAAAAGAGGATGTTTGGAAGGAATTTGTGTATTTCATCCGTGTTGACTTAGTTGGTCATGTTCTGTAAAAAAGGCCAATTGCAAAGTTTGGTATTATCTTGTTTAAAAATTTAGACCGGTTCTGATGACGGTGTTAAAACTAACGTACAAAGTCAAAACTTCAAGGACTTAAGTTTATGAGGAAGCAGGTTTCATTATGGTAATGTTATGAGGGTTGCATGCAAAGCTGATTTTCCTTTAACCTCGCATTTTTCTTTCTTAATTATAGTTTAAAGGACTGTGGTTATCAGCATAATCCATACTTTAGTTAACGTATTGCGTTAATTACAGTGAAAACTACTGATGTTTCAGAAGTTTCTCGTGGGTACTGCAGTGCGTTAACTAACGTAAGGATTCTGTATAAGACACTAGTGACGAAATCATGTTTAACAGTGTTGCGCCGCTAGGGCGGGGACTGAAGGTATATTTCTACCGTGAGCCACTGGGGCAGGGGCCATAGAATAAGAAATTAATAATGACCTTTCTTCCACTTTCTACTTCCATTGCAGTTCCTAGTAATGAGTGTTCCACGAAAGGAATAGCTAGTGGAAGCGCTAACAAAAGCATAATTATGGATAATATAAACTAAAAATATTAACATTATAAACTACAAGAGAAAGTGAATTGACCTAACATACCTGTGGCAGCATGTATAATCCTTACGTTAGCTAACGTAGTGCGGCAATCGCGGAGAAAACCCGAAACATCGGTAATGTTCATAGTAATTAACGCGGTACGTTAAATAACGTATGGATTATGCATACGGCCTCAGTATTCGAATAACCCGTCAAATAGAGAGGGCTCATGTACGAGTTATGCACTGATAACAAGTGAACTAATAGTACTAACAGCAAGAAATATAAAAGGGAGGAAAGGAAATGTAAAGTATCACAAGGCCGGAAAGACCATGCATTAACATGAAATAACCACTAAGCTACTAATCATCTCTGTGGTGCCTAGAAGGAGTGGGAATTTAAAATTAAAAAAAGACATTAAAAAAATCTCCACTTTTTTATGGTATCCACTGTTATATATCAAAGTTGCCAATTTCCTTCCTGTATGACCATAAAGCTCACTTGTTTGCGATGCTGGGAGATAGACAGAGACGGGGGGAGAGAGGAGAGAGAGAAAAGGAAAAAAAAGAGTTAAAACCCTTTATTTATATGTGTCACATCTTCTGTTTCAAATAACCCTGGAGATCTCACCTAAAGGCCCCGAAACAACTTTTCAGTGCCTGATAAAAAAAATCAACTCAGTGTAACCGCTTTGGACTAAATGTATATTTGGAGATCAGGTGAGTGAAGGACTTGTGCCGTGACGTGAAAATTCCCCTCTCATCCTTCATCCCTAGATTATTCTCACAAGTGTTCTAAAGCGAAAATAACTTACTCTCTGAAAAGTGTTTGCTGGAAGATTTTACAAGTAACTCTCAAGCGGCAAGATTTATCCATAGTCTGGTTGCAGAGAGACAAAGTCCGCAAGAACATGCAGTTGAAGATAGAAGAGGACCTCACTCCTCAAAATATCTGCACACTTTGTGAAGTGCTCTGGCCCGAGGCTCTTTATTCTGTATGTCAAAGTTACCCAACAAAGTTGTATGTCAAAGTTACCCTTTGGATTCATTCTACAACTTTCCATAACTATTGTCTAGCAATAATCTAACCGATGTGGGTTCGATATGAACTGCGCAATACCAGGATGTCCTGTCTATCTAATGCGGGGTCTGGATTTGCCCGTGTGTTTCCCAGACGATACCCACTGGGTATCTATCTGTTTCCTCAACGTCTTGTCTAGCTCATGCTTGGGAAACTTACCTTTTGCGAATCAGCACCCCGCCCCCCACAAAAGAGCCCACATGATGTGATCTCTTTGGTACATATACGATTGTACAGAAAAAAAAAGGGTCTTGAGAGGCAAACATGGCGAGGTGTCACAGCAAAGCCGAACACTTCACCCATGATCTTATTTTCCCCATTTTCAATAGAGTTTAAACTTTCCCCGAAGACATTTTGTTTCCCTTCCATTTCTCTTTCACGTCCTCTTTTTACTTAATTCCAAGATGCCAAATTCACACCCAAAGTGGAAGTTTATTTGAATGAGTGACCAGACGACCGTTGAGATATTACCCAGCCTGCTCCCCTTTAATGGCGCCTTGAGCGCTTCCGTAATGATTTCCGCTCCACAAGATGGCCGTCTGCATTTGACAGCTATCCAGCCCATTTCCTTCCCATTCTCTCCAAAACCTTTCAAACACAGCTTTAGTTTTCATTAATTCTTCGCCAATGAGAAGGCGAAAAGACGGGAGGTGGGGAGCTGGGGTATGGAGAAGGGGCTTTTCGGGACGATCTCCCTGTTTTGATATGATGCAAAGTTAACGACTCCCCGTCGCACGGACAAGAAATGGAGAAAAGACGGCGAGAGAGTCAGATGGGCAGAGGGAGGAAAGAAGGGCTAAGGTTTTGAGAAAGAAGACAATAGTATGATAGAGAAGGCTGCAGTTGTTAGTGACAGAGAGAGAAGAAGGAGGACGAGAGAGAGAAAAATAGAGAGAGAGAGAGTATACAACAGAAATAGACAAAACAAAAACTTAGTTTATAGATACAGAGAAAGAGCATATTATGAAAGTGTCAGAGGTGAATGAAGTAAGGAGTTATAGATAGATAGATAGATAGACAGACAGACAGACAGACAGACAGACAGACAGACAGACAGACAGACAGACAGACAGACAGACAGACAGAATGAATAGAATAGGAGATTATAATATACCATCCGTGATGATGTACAAGGCCGTAATACTTTATTTGAATGACCTGGTTTACGACCTTATACTACATCAACAGACGATATTGATGTGCAAAACACAAAATGTATATCCATGCATTTGCAGTTATTTAGAATCAGACAGGCTGATTGAGATGGAGAGAAAGAGAGAGACCAGCCCACACATCAGAAATCTGCAGTACCGGATATATTATATTAGAATGAAACAGGAGAGAGAGAGAGAAAGGAGAGAGGAAGGAGAGAGAGGCAGAGAGAGAGAAAACAGAGACAGCTACGCAATTATTATACTAGCACCTGTCCATAGACAGATGGAGCCAAACAGAACACCTCCCTGTTGCCAACAATTTTATATGGTGATCACCTAATGCGGATCTTGCGCCCACAGCAATCAAGCTATAAATATAATGTAAGTCAAGGGTTTTCACCTTGGAGGCTCGGGACACCCACCCATCTACACACACACACACACACACACACACACACACACACACACACACACACACACGCACGCACACACACATCGTCCTCTGATATTTTCTACAATGGAAGCTCTACGACAAATGGATACCTGAGGTGCAGACCGGTCTAACCCGCAGTTGTTAAAAGTTATGAAGTGCACAAAACTTGAGTAAATGCGATTTTATCGAAAACGAATCTGCGTGGGTTAGATCAGTATGCATCTCAAGTATCCTGTCATTGATTCCAAATTATTATTTATTGTTTACTGTTCCCAATATATAAAAACGCAGTTCTTATGCGACTTTCAGTACATTTTACCGCACAGTGAGTGTAACTATGTATTCCTAAATAAACCCGGAAGTAAATCGCAAGTAAAAGCCAGAACTATGTTTGTTTAGTCTCCGTGGGTATAACTGCAGGGAACGAAAAGAGAGGTTTTTGTATTCTGGAGGTCCCCCGGAGATTCTAAGCAATGGAGGTTTGAGTCTCTAATCAAGCACTGCTTCACTGATGTGGAAAAGCTAGGAAAGAGTGTGCTGACCTGCCAATGGTGCTTGCTAGACGTATGTCTTCGCCTAATTTATTAACATAATATTTATATAACACTGATGACTCTTGCCACATCTTCCTCCGACAAGAGGCCGTTGATAAAAAGTTCCAGTAACAAATTTGAAACCGTAGATGGTGGCCATCATTGCTACCGAGCTCCTACTTTCGGTGTAACGCAAGAAATTCCAGATTTCCTAATTAATGTCTATGCTCCATGCACCTCCCTGTGGGAATATCACACGGGATCAAAACATGTTTTAAGTCGCAACAGTCAGTCAGAAAATCTGTCTTCACATGAAGCTGTGTTGCAAGGTTTTGTAAGAAATAAATTACCAGAAGAGAAAACACACCATCATCTTCAGGCTGAGGACAGGACACTATGGTCTCGGGCATGTTCACATGGGACTAATGTTTGAGAGTCTGCTTCCTATGACTTCGGAGCTGAAGGACAGAGGCCTGAACACCTTCTACAAGACTGTCCTACATAAGAGTACATAAGCAAAGGTTGAGGATCTGGTAGAGTGGATCGAATGTAAACTACTGCATAGGGTCAGCGACGATCTCCAGTACACGATCATATAATATGCAGCTCAGACTGGACTAAATCTCTAGCATGGTCAACTATCAAACATCAAAGAAAGAGAGGATGTAAGAGACAAAAATTATGGCAATAGAAATGTGTGAGCTACAGGACTCACAAATCATCAGTCTGAAAACCATTATTCATGGGCTTATATTGCTCTGTAGTGTACTGTTCTGTTATCTAGTCTACAACAAATTAACACTTTCCTCCCATTCGCTATTGTGGATGCCCGGCTCTGACGTTAGCGGTGTCCTCTATAAGGAAATAATATACATTATAAGCCCCGACTGAAACACAATCCAACAGTTAATGAAAGTAGTTCGTATTGTAATGGCTTCACAAGTTGGTAATTGCTGTGGTCGTAAATGTCAACGCGTATCATCCTGGCTCGTGATGTCTTAGTTTGGTTGTTTTGGTTTTTTTTTTATATTTATGATGATGATCATCATCAAATCAAAATAAATGAATGAAAGACCGAAAAAAAAAAACAACACAAGATAAAAATCCAATACTGAAAGTCTTTAACAATGGCTGGATTTCTAGCAAAACTTTAGAATTTTAGATGAGCGGACGATAGGATATAACAATTAAGTGTTTTTCGTATTGTAATGGCTTCACAAGTTGGTAATTGCTGTGGTCGTAAATGTCAACGCGTATCATCCTGGCTCGTGATGTCTTAGTTTGGTTGTTTTGGTGTTTTTTTTATATTTATGATGATCATCATCATCAAATCAAAATAAATGAATGAAAGACCGAAAAAAAAAACAACACAAGATAAAAATCCAATACTGAAAGTCTTTAACAATGGCTGGATTTCTAGCAAAACTTTAGAATTTTAGATGAGCGGACGATAGGATATAGTAATTAAGTGTTTCAAGAAGAGATCTATTCGCATCATATTGTGACTATCGTTTAAAGTTACAGCAATTCTAGTGATGTTGTTGTTGTTGTTGTTGTTGTTGTTGTTGTTGTTGTTGTTGTTGTTGTTGTTGATGATGATGATAATGATGATGATGATGATAATGTTGATAATGATGATGATGATGATGATGATGAATTATCTTATTGCTGCTGCAGACAATGACAATGAAGCAAGTGATATTGTGACCATTTCTGCTGCTGTTGCTGCTGCTGCTGCTGCTGCTGCTGCTGCTGCTGCTGCTGATGATGATGATGATGATGATGATAATGATGATGATGATAATGATGATGAAGATGGCGATGTCATCCTGGCAATATCATGTTCTGATGATGACGTGGATGATTATGTAGCGCTAAAATTTCCACGGACAAATTCGAGCGACATCTGGCACCGCCTAATGTATTTCACAAGCCACTCACATGCTTCATGACAATGAGGTATCACTGCAACGAGCTCATTATTTACGTCAACAGGAGCGAGACATTATTGAATGGGTTTCGCTAGAGGGAGAGAAGGGGAACTAACCATAAATTTGAAATTACTGTGTACATGTAAACCACTTACTAGATATGGCTATTGATTTTGTTCAGAGCTGTTTACTTTACTGATGGCGAGAAGATGATGACTGGTTATGATGATGTCGATTATGGTAGTAGTAGTGGTGGTGCTAGTCGTATTACTGACAGTCACGTGTAGCATGACTGATAATGGTAGGGTGTAACATTGTGTACGGTGGTGGTAGGGACGTGTGGTAGTGGTTGTGTTGGTATTGGTGATAGAAGTGGCGTGGTAGTGTTGGTGGAAAGTGTGGTGTGGTAGTGATATGGCAGTGGTGGTTGTACTCGAGGTTGAACTGGTGGTTTTTATGTTGCTGATGGTGTTGGTGGTGTTAATAATGATAATGAATATATATTCATAAGGAAATAAATGAAACGCTCTTAACAAGGTATAGACTTTATTCATTTAATAATAAGAATGATGATCGTGAGAGATGACGATGATGACGATGATGATGTCTCATTTAGTTCTACTGAAGAAGGCCTTTGCCGCAACGTTTAGACTATTAGACATGTTAGCTCTTACAGCTTTTTCATTAAAATATGATGATATCCGATTGAAGTAGTGTTTTATAATGATGGTGATGATGATGATAATGATGATGATGATGATGATGATGATGATGATGATGATGATGATGATGATGATGATGATGATGATGATGTTCGATGTTGGATATTTGTGTCTTTTCAAGCTTTTTAATTCTCATAACCATTGATCACAGTTTTTTTCTCTCTTTTTATGCCATTTCAATTTCATTCTTAGTTCATTGATTTTTTTGCATCTCATGAAGGATGCTAGTCTGAAAATTTGTGTTAAATTTGTTACATTATTATTGTTTTCTTTCTTTACTTATATCCAATGCGGACACATGTTTTGCACCTAATGATGATGATAATGTCCTGAGCCATACATCTGTCCATATACTTGTCTTTGACCTATCTGCCTGTTGCTTCTCCCATCTTTTTACCTATCCCTGTGTCCACTCACCGACTCATGTGCTCACCTGTATGTTACAAAGTCACCGGTCTATCCGCCTACATCTATGTTCCAAATTCTTTGTCATCATACTTCTTCTTTCCTCCCCTTTCCTCCTCCATTTCCCTTTCCTCTTTCTTTCTTTCTTTCTCTCCCACTCCCTTCGTCTCTTACTTCCAAATTCTCCTCACTCATAATACACAATTACTATCTTATACACACATACATACATACATACATACATACATACATACATACATACATACATACAGTACATACATACATACATACATGCACTCTCATGCACATCACAGCGAAGCCCCGAGCACGCAAGTGAGTTATGACTATCCGCCCGGCTCATTCATCGACATCCTCGCTCCGGTACAGGGTGATAAAACCCCATTACCGCTGATCAGGTCCGCTCCAGATGGTCCTGGCATTCGATTATCGCCCTGGCCAACATGCGCCCTATTCTCTTCATTACACGTGGGAAAGCCGTCGCCTTTGAGTAAATATTAGCCATGCAACATCTTTTACTACAAGGGTTCCCCCCTGGTGGACAAAAATGGCTTAAGTCAGAATCTTGTGCTTTGGTGTATAATAAAGGTGTTACTTACCTTTGTTTGATGAAGGCAAATGTGAACAGCATTTTCACAATGGGTGGGGGGTGGGGGGNGGCATCACTTTATGATTGGAATAATCTTTTAACTCTTCAGTTATCAACAGAGGCACCCAATAACATGTTACGGTTACAACTCTGAAAAAAATCAGCGTAAAGGTCGCACAATTTTTTTTTTTTTTTTTACATCATCTACATTTGTTATTATGGCGCTAGAGCTGTATAGCGAATGATCGTAGGCTTTAGACCTGAGGACTGGAGGGGCAGCTGCACCGCTGCAACCAGCAATGACTGTTTTATTAATTTCATTTGCAGTATTGTATATTTATATTTATAATGTGTATGATGTGAACTCTTCTATGTGTATGTCTTATGAATGAGATATAAAACACTGTGTGACACTGTAAAAAATAAAATTTCCGATTCATAGGAGTCTTATTTTCATTTTCATTTTTGTTTCCATTTCGAGTGTTTGTCAGAAGTTTGGGTTTGTAGAGTTTGTGAAATATGATAATGTAAATAAGGCTTGGGACCACAGCTCTGTAAAGAATGTGTATGAGTTTGAATACATGAGATTCGAGGGCTTGAGGTCTCACCACAGAATAAAAAGATAATAAATAAAAGAATAAAAAAAAATAGACTACAGGAGGGACAAAACTACCAAAGTTTTGATGTCAAAAAAATATTGTCGCCCTTTTGCAACTATGACAAAGACACTGTTTAGCTTCAGGTAATGTCACATTAGCCATTGTGATCATAGTCTAACGGAGATATCCGCAGAAAGAGGAAGATTCATTATTTAGAATTAATTAGTTTAGATGTAATTTTCGGTCTTAATTCTTTACTAGATTTTTAATAAATTCCGTGAATTAAGGTTGAGCTTTTAATTTTTCTCAGTTTTAAATGATTCACGTAATCGATCATAACGGATTTTTAACTCAGTCTTCCATGCTTGTCTTTTCTTTTTCTTCTTAATGTGGTTGCTTTTATTGTGAAAGTTATAACTCTTGTTTCATTCTATTGATAAAGGCCTTAGAGCCGAAACGTCTAGGTGTAATTTTCGGTCTTAATTCTTTACTAGATTTTTAATAAATTCCTTGAATTAAGGTTGAGCTTTTAATTTTTCTCAGTTTTAAATGATGATGATGATGATGATGATGATGATGATGATGATGATGATGATGATGATGATGATGACAACTACGATAATTGCTAGAATCAAGACTGCTGGACGTCACGAAATTATGACTGATCTTTTTTTGTTTAATTAATTTGTGAAATACTCGAATTTGCAAGATTTTGCAATTCCAAATAAATGAATTGGACACAAAGCAATACACAGAGTATGGGAAATTTTCGGTACCATGCAGACAATTTCTCGTCTAGTGCATGATTTTAAGGTCGAGAGCAGGATCAAAGCTCGGGGAGGATTAGAGGAATTTTTGAAAAAGCACGCTTGGGATAATCCTTTGACAATGTCATTATCTGAGAAAAGTGCGTACTTTATTATATTCTTCGAACGTTTAATGCTCCACCATGTTATAATTTTCAATGTTTGTGATGCATATACTTTCAAAGTCTGCAATAAATCCTTTTGTCATTGTCATTGTCACTGTCATTGTCATTGTCATTGTCATTGTCATTGCTGTCGTAACTCTTCCCCTACCCTGCCCTATAGGTAGGATAGCCTTGGATATTATCCATGTTCAAAGTTGTGACGTAATTCATGTACTGTAAATTTATATATTTCAGGTGTAATCATTATCACATTATTATTTCTTCTGCTACAAGACTACATATTACTCTGATTATCTTTGTTTTGCCATTTATGTATTCATTGTTTTTACAGCTGTCGTAAATTTACTGGAGTCGCAACCGTTCGAAAATCTAATGCGCAAACTATGACTCCGTGACGATATCACTGTCAGCAGTTAACAATGGCAACGGCCTATTCATACGCCTTCTGCCGTGCGACTGGTAGCGTTTGATTAGCAGATGATTAAAGGTTGGCCTCAGTTATAAACTGCCCGCATCTAGTCAGCACTGCTTCGAAAGCAGCTAGCGGTCGCGTTGGCAACCTCTGTCGTAGAAGATAATACATGTAATATTATGGCATTTTAGAGTCAACTTATTTAAAAAGCGATTTCACACGAAATGACAGCAGCATTAGAATGGAATGGAATTTGCGAATAGCTGCGAAACGTTAGCATTTCAAATTGTACATGATTTATTAGATTTTGGCGTCTAGTCCAATCTGAGCTTGCAGTTTGGCTATTTAATAATCTATCCCCAAGTTTAAACAAATGTTTGTAATAGTTTAGGAGACGAATTTCATGTCCTATCTGAGTGTGACTTACTGACATCTGAAAGACATATATTTATGAACAGAGAATTTTATATACGTTCCAATATGTAGAAGGCTAAAGAATGATTTGACTGCAAGAGGAAAAAATCTCCTAGTTAAGTTAGCAAAATTCATAGAAAGTGTGCTACAAAAATTTCAGTAGGGAGTTAATATACTTTCACGAATGGAGGTAAGAATAACTGCTGGGAACGAATGGAGACATGTGTAAGTGAATGTTCTGTATACATTGTATTGCGTAAAATGTAACATGTCATGATGGTTTATAATCTCGTCAATGCATCCTCCGCTTATGTATCAATGTTGTGCTCTGGGCTTATATTGAATAACGTGTTACACTTGTAAATAAAATCGCATTACTGTATATAACACGTCTCCTACTGTAATGTATGAGGGCAGTTCCAATCCCACATCGGAGAAAATTCAGAGTTTACAGCAGCTAGTTTCAGCTTATATTAAAAGACAGAATTAGCTCCTGTTATAAACAACAAAGACTAAATGATTTAATGTCAGAGCTTTTCAGTAACTAGTGTAATTGATGTGGCATCAGTGACATGTCGTCATTAGGCGCGATCCGTGCGGTGTCGGGTAGAATTTAGCAACAAGTATTTTAAGAAATACAAATTCTAAACCCAACCTAGATGTCCTTAATGTTTTGTTTTATCCACTAACTGGTTTTGTTTCGTTCATTACACAACCATATGAGACCTCGTTTTCTCCTCGTATAATTGGCTTGGTTGTCCAGACTATAATGACCAAAGTCCAAAACACACTTTTTGGTGAACATGCTCCGGAAAATCTGCACACTCTGTATGTCATGTAAACGTAGCCACGCACAATAGAAGCAGTGTTACCACTTGTACTTGTCGGGATGTTACCGTATGGTAGGATAAGATGGCATTACAAAAGTGATTTGAAGAAATCGCAAAGGGTTGGGGGTAGTTGGGACAAGGGGCGAGGAGTTGAACGGGTAGTTGTAGAGCCGCCACTGGGTGACATTCTACTGGAATTATCCATAAAAAAAATTAGCAAAGCACAGCCAAGAAAATGAAATGAACATAATTACTACCGTTAAGTTTGGCATGGAATGGTGGAAGTTTTCTTGTTGTCAGTATCTCATACCCATGATCTGGTAGTCTATGTACATGTAAATATAATCACGATAAGAAGAATGACAGTGGACATGGAAGACCATTTCGGCCCGAACAAACGCAGACACAGCAGCCCTTTAAATTCTGCCAGTACTATCAACCTGGACAAATTTGGCAGGTGAAGGTTTAATGTTACGTTTACTCGTCAGACTTTTCCAGATTCTATTCTTAAATTATGGGCGAATTGCTGCCCTTCCTCTCGTTTCCCAATTCTGAATGTGCTGTTAATATTTCGGACAAGAAATTTTGTCACCCTGTCGTTGAGCATGATCATCATAGTGTAGAGGCTGTTGAGCATCGTATCTTCAGGCTATTTTTACATTTCAGCCATTAAATCTTAGTATTGTCTTCAAAAGACATTACACGATACTATTCACAATATTAATGGGTCTAAGATACACTTTATTAAATATTTATAGAAAATTCATATTGGACAAGTCCTTAATAGAATTACTGAGAGATATACACGTTTGCGCCCATACTTATACCCTTCACTCGCACACATTCGCTCACACACGTGTGTGTGTGTGTGTGTGTGTGTGTGTGTGTGTGTGTGTGTGTGTGTGTGTGTGCGCGCGCGCGCGACCGAATATGTGCGCGTGAGGGGAATAAGTCTGTGTCTTAGCTGTTCTGGATATGTTCATGTGCTTATAAGTTAAAAAGACAATGTGCCTTTATGGACAAATAAAATTTATCTCATTTCATCTTATCTCATACGTTCACAACCCATCTATCTGCATTTCTAGAAATTAACAGAACGAAGTCTCCCTCATGCCGAAGGAGGGAAAGACCAATGGTATCTTTGGTGACAACAACATGGGCCTCTATTCGCTAGTTTTCTTTCATCGTTTGGATCGTAAATTTCACTACTGATTTCTTTATACAACAGGACCTCATTATCTCCTGCCATACCTACTCTAAAAACTCGCATACTCGTACGTTGTAATGCTGTGGTAGTGAGTCCCTTTCTGTCTTTATCAAATTTTACTTAACAGCTCGAATACTCTGAAGCTCGAAATGATGAATTGGTCACATAAAAAAAATCGCATTATTGAGGTTCTACTTTATATGCCTTGCCATTAGTCCTATGTCGCTGTACTAAAAACTGAGATATCAATGGCCGTATACATAAACCGTTCGTTAATTAACGTACTGTGGTAACCAGGGGAGACTCCCAAGACATTAGTACGATTCAATGCAGCTAAAGCTGTACGTTAATTAAGGAAATAAAAAATTTTGTGCACCAGGCCACAGCTTTTGAAGATGATATGTTGCAGAAAT
This sequence comes from Ellobium chinense, assembly GCA_033807755.1. Taxonomy (NCBI): domain Eukaryota; kingdom Metazoa; phylum Mollusca; class Gastropoda; order Ellobiida; family Ellobiidae; genus Ellobium; species Ellobium chinense. The sequence continues at coordinate 508,609 of JAWQUT010000170.1, forward strand.
CGAGAACAAAATCATTTCTGTACACAATATTATTGACGCTTCCAATTCTATAGCCGTTGTGTACAATTTCACCTATCCAAGACAGCCAGGACGAACGATCCCGTATTTCGGTGGCCTGAGAATGACGTTCGAAAGTGTGAATGACTGAGTTATGCATATAGCTATTGGTAAACAAACGTCGTGACTGTAATAGAAAGCTGCGAAGTAAATAAAAAAAAAAAGTGGGATTTGACTGATCTTAGTTTGGCCACGTGGAAAGCTGTATTCTCATCTCAGCAAGTTATTTTCAGTGTGAGATGAGGCATGAGACACTGACAAGGGATTCCCCAGTCCGCGTCCACTAAACTACGTCATTCCATTCATGTTTTAAAAATGACGTCATCCAAACGCGCTACTTTCAAGTCGTCAAGGCGATTGCCCACAACCAAGACGTTTTTAATGGCGCATCAGCAAGCAGTAGTTTTTAACAACTTGCCACGGTAAAGGATAATGTCACTGGGAAAACCCGTATGTTCAAGAATGGTTCATCAAGAATCTAACGGCACACACTGCATATATGGAGGGTCACCTGGCGTCTCAGTATTTTCATGGGCAGCATAGCTGACTTCCTTCCAGTGCTACAAAATGTGAGGGACTTACTAAATCTGTATCCATAATAATGTATTATAGTGCTTTTCTTCATAAATTACTGAATAAGAAAGGAGAATGAGAGGCAAAGTCTCGCAATGTGTGATTCGGTCTAAACCTAGGCTAGGATCAATCCAGTAAAATAAAAACATGGACGAGAATTCCTCCTTTTCTAGCATTTCGGAAAGGTCATTTATGCAAAAGGGCTTCAGAAAATGGGATTCCAGAGGACAAAAGCCCTGGACGTTACGAGGAGTTCGAGTTTGTGAATGAAATTTGATATGGAATATAAGTATGCAGGTTTTTCGATTACTTTAACCTCGTCGCTACGTCATATTTTGTAAGTGCTGATACCACCAAGTTACCATGAGTTCAAGTCGTACACAGACGTCATACGTAGCGAAAGGGTTAACTTCGAAGTCATGAGATCTTACTATACAGGCCTATTTCTTTTCCTCACTCCACTGCTGATGAATTTGGTTTTTATATAATAAAATGACTTTATATTTATTCCACAGATAAAACAACTCTTTTCTAAAAATATTGGGAGATCCAAGAATTCCCTTCCCTCCATCCCGTCCATTTTTTTGGTGTATGTGCTTGTGTGCTGATTAGATTAATTGTTTCAAAGTAATATTCGTATATCATAATAAATATATACAGTAGTAGCTGTGGGCGCTGTACAGGTTAGTTAAAAGTCATGATGGCGAGACACAAGCATGTTATTCCACTGTCACTAATATCTGCAAAAGAAATTCAGCGGCATAACAGTTGGATTACTTAAGAAATTCTTTCTGAGTGCTGGTAATTCTTCAAGCATAAGCCTTCTTTATCGCGTTCCTCTTCCTCACAATGTCCAAACTGACACTGCGCGGAGCCACTCCAGACGCATTGCCCATTCCTATTAACCGTTATAAATCATAATATTCGAAATCTCGAACGGGGAAAAGAAAGGGAACCGTTATAGAATGAAACAAAATGATAAGGATGACGGTTACGTTGACAGGGCTAGCTGGCTGGCTACGTACGAAACGAAACCAAACGGATATCCATCCATACATAGTTCCCACTGGGGGCGGAGCTGCCGCCTGCCAGGACAGTCCCCAAACTCCACCCTAAGGTTGTGCCTTTAGATCGATGGGTGGACGCCATAGTTAACCGGGAGGGCCGGTTGACTGAAAGTACGAAAGGAAATCTAAACGAACGGCGAATCCAGCTGACTAAAGAGCGCGAGACCGGCACGAGCACAGTGGGCGGGGAGAAGTGTCTCCAGTGCCGTACCGTTGGTCCCATAGATTGACAGAATACGGCTTAGGGAGACGGAGTTAGGGAGACGGAAACTTTACCACGGGGAAAGATTAAAATCATACTAGACTATAGAAAAACAACCAAGCGCCTAGGAAATGTGTTTTTCCCCTGCCGTGCGCGCGACACAAAGTAGCCGTTGTAGAAACGATTTAGATTAAAGGATACGCGGAGGTGAGATGATGTTTATTACAGCCTATTCTTCTGATAGGAGCACGGCGATTGATAACTCTTGCGAGGAAACGTTGAAAAGACGTTTCATTGTGTGACTGAAAAAGCCAGAGACTCACTGTGCTTCAGATAATGATTTAATGAACTTAACTGGTATTAAAACTCCTAAAACGCATTGTTACTCTGCCACGACTTGTGCCATTCCAACTGGAGACAGCTGTTTATGAGTTTAACTTTGTGTACTGCCAGGGTTAATCCTCAAAAGTTTGCTCATCTCTGCAGTTAAGCCTAGGGTTAAGGCTCAAAAGTTAGCACGTTTCTGCGATTACCTTACAAAAGGCGTGGTCTTCATAAACTAGCATGTAACTGACACCAGGTAAGTCAAGTCAATTTCTTTTAATACAAATTAATATTTAGTCTTTATCTAAGTACATGGGCTTGGAGTGGCCAGAAGAGGGATGCATGTAAGTCTCACTTCATGAACTACTCGAGGAAAGTTTACTCCCCATTGTTGTTGTTTTTTTTTCAGTGGTTGTTATCAGTAAACCTGGGATGATAAGTACGGCAGGAAATCATTTTGTACTTTTTTTTTTAATGTTCATTGTTTGTTCCTTTGTTTGTTTTCAAGTTTCAAACAAATGACAAAGATTTGGCTGCCTTTCATTTGTTTTTATTGATTTAATAAAACCTTAAAATATCCATGTGATTAGTTGAATACTCGTAAATCTTGATCCACTTGAACATTATCGTGGAAGGATAATTATTTTTTCCTTCACAAATGACTGCCGTAAGTTTCTGTCTGAATACAGAAAGACATATCTAGATAATTCTTTTGAACCGAAGAGTAAACACTGAAAAGAAAAAAAAATATATTATGAAAGATGGTAATAATAAAGTTTATAAGTTTATTACCCAGGCAATGCCTGCTTAACATTATGATTATGATTTCCCAGCAGGTCAGATCACACAACAGTACAGCTGTATTTGCGCATTAATGGTGAGATCTCTTGCCATCGCAAGAATTACGTAAACTCTGCATGTTGAGCGTTATCAACGGTGCACAGAGCACCGCTGCACTAATGTAATTCTTGCGATAACAAGAGATTGCATCGTTAATGCGCAAGCTCTCGATTATTTGTTAACATCTCGGGGAGCAACATTATTTTGCTAGTGCCATTATATGGGTCCTGATCATTGCCGGACAATACCTACCCATTTTTACGGCTTAAGGAAAATGCGAATGAAATAATTTCCCAAAGAACTTACAATAATATGACCATGGCAAAATCGAACCCAGGACCTTGTGGTCCTTTGTCCAACGCCAAAAACCATTTGGACTCAGCAGTGACATCTCTACACTGGCAAGCTTCAAACCTGAATTGTTTGGAAATTTTGCAGCAAACATTTTTTTTCTTTTTCCTCAAACACAGAGTGTCGCGGCATGATCGAATGATTAGCGGCATTGAACTTGGTATGATATGGTCATGCATTTGATTCTCTCCATGGTCAAATTAAGCTTATAACTGCTTTTTAGACAGCACTTATTTCACATTTCCCTCAGTCCACTAGTCTGAGAAATGGGCATCAGGCTATAGGCTGCACAGTGACAGAGCTTGTCAAATTTAAGAAATCTGTACCTGTATAATGGCATGGCCCTGTATGTTACTCAGGGAATTGATAAAGTTACTGAGTTACCTGGCCTGCTGGGGGAGCGCGCATTGCCTGACACGCGATTTGTAATGCTCACTATTACTATTACACTTCCCTCTTTTCTCCACATTAATGTGTTGTTGTTGTTGTTGTTGCTGTTGTTGTTGTTGTTGTTGTTGTTGTTATTGTTGTTGTTGTTGCTGTTGCTGTTGTTGTTGTTGTTGCTGTTGTTGTTGTTGTTGTTGTTGTTGTTGTTGTTGTTGTTGTTGTTGTTGTTGTTGCCGCTGCTGTTGCTATTGCTGTTGTTATTTTCAAGCATGCAAACTCACTGTATGCTGTATGCTGCAGTCAATCAGATGCACTTATTAGGTGGATTTTTTGCGCACAATCTGGAGCGTGAGAGACTCATCTATGAGTATGTGAATAAGAGAAATGAAAAGAGAAAGAATGTACAAAAGAACGTGTCGTGGTGTGGCTAAATGTTTGACTGAGACAAACAGTTGTTCAATCTATTGCCCCTTGACAACAAATGTTGTTTAAGCTCAATAAAGTTATGATTATAATTGCAAAACTGCAATATTAATATTACGCATTATTAAGTGTATTCTTACTAAGTCTTTACCGATCAATGTACGTGTATATAAAAGGACAAAGAGTTCAGAATCTTTCTTATATTAGTTAAGTGCCTTGCTAGATTAATATCTGTACGCAACCGGACGAAATGAGTGCTCTGTCGGTACTAGGGCATCCGATTTTTTAAAGAAAATCCAGCAGAGATCGGAAATTACAGAATACAATTGGGGAACCTTTTTATAACTGCCAGGGTTGCAAACGGCAACCTGGCTTAAACTTTAACAGGAGTGAAAACTGTCCATAATAACTTCGCGTATAGTCAAAGTCGTCATCTATTACTAAGGGCATTGATACGACGAGATATATTCCTAAGTGCTGATCTCGTTATATCCGAGTTCCATTGTACTGACTTCATTAGTATGGACTGTAAAGGTTTCAAATTTTATTACACACAGTAGCGCTGAATTTGCGTCATCTATTTCAGCCTTGCAATTCGTCTTTCAGTCTTCGGAGTTTTCCGCTACTAGTCTAGTGTATTTTGACACTTCCAAATTTGATTACTTAATAATAATGTAAGAAAATCGATGTTTCATCCATTGCATTTTAACCGACCTGGCTGTATCACATGTAAGTTGATGGCGCTCAGCAGATGCCATTCATCCGCCAAAAGGATAATTGGTGCCAAAACTGCGAAAGGACATACAGAAGATACTAGAATTCCCGCAATTCATATCATCCTAAATGGGAAATTCATTGGAGGTTTTGAACTTTTCTTTTGTTACTTGTTGAAAATCCTGAAACATTGATATATTTCATTTTTCTCTCTCCATTCTATCAACCCTATCAACGGAATTCTTTCGTTAATTAACATTTGACTGATTTGCTGCTTAAAATCATTTAAATTACTATTTATTGCAAATTATTTGTCATTGAAAGAAGTGCATTCCTCTACTCTTTTTTTATTCATAAAATCTCTAAATTCCCTTTGAAAAAAACATATAAGAAGTTTAATTCTTCTCTTAAATGCTCTACCATTTACTATCTGCATCAGCTGGAAATGTTTCTCAAACAAACCAAGAAAGAAAATAGAAAAAAACATTTTGTCTTGTTAATGACTGAAATTTTCAAAAAAAATTATTAGTTCTACGTCAAACACTGTCTTTTGTTTTTGTATATATTGAATTATTCCAAGTAGCGCTATGGGCCGTTCTAACTGCGAAACTGCATTTACATCCATATATTTTTCATGATTTAAAATGTAAGATATTAATTTTGGTCATGGACCAAAGAAAACGACAAACGAGTTTGGGAAGATGTTCTTCGAAAACGTCTTAAACGGCAAACATTCATTGTATCCCATTGAATTTAGGAGAAACAAATTAATTGCATTAATTTTTTTTTCTTTATCAGTCAATCGTTCAGACACTATCGCCAGTCCTATAAACTGATTCAAAAGAAAAAGAAAAAAGTAGACGATAATCCTACAGCTTTAGAAAACTGCTGCATGGGGCTGCATTGGTAAGAGCTGGTTTAAAGGGACAAATCTGCCAGTAGTTTCAGATGGAGGTGGTTATCCTCTAATTTACACTGAAATTTGTCAGCCATTCATGAAACCTTTAAGAAAAAGACTAGTTTTCAGTGAATTTGTAAGAATAAGAATTGGCAGATTTATTCGCCTCGAAAAGGATAACTTTTGGAGGAAAAACAAAATAAGTATGCTGAAAATGAAGTTTTAAAAACTGCTTAGGTAAAATTACCTATTGTTTATATCATATTTACATATACAGAGCAGAGAAGACAGGGACATTTCAAATACCAAAAATAGACACAAATCCAAATAGACATGACAGTTATCCAATCCTTCACATCTATTTATAATAAACAACATTTTATTTCATCTTCTTTTTTTCTCCTGCCTCTCACACATCCATTCACGCTCCGTCTTTCACATTCCTTCTCATCCTCACATCTTCACTTTAGTTTCTAGTCTACATCACATTTCTGGGGCTATGGAAACAATAGATTACTTTTGGACCAGAGAATGACCGTCACTTTGCTGAAAGCTCTTTGTAGTATTCCGTTATCACAAGGTAAACTAGCATTGCCAACATACTCCCTTCATCAGTTAGATTGGCCCTCTAAAATCTGTAAGTGCTTATTGATTTAATATGAAAATACTGCGGAAGCAGGTGCTGCAATTGTATTTCTGACAAATTTGCTCGGGAAGTGCACTATGCATCTAAGTTAATTAAGATCAAGAAACTTTATTTGACTCATGTCACAAGAACTATTAAGAGCTTCCAAGAAGTGGCTACAAAATGAGTAACAATGAACAATAGCGTAAAGTAATAATAATAACAATGGCAACAATGAATATTTGTGAGCTTGCGCATTAACGGTGGGATCTTTTACCATCATAAGATTTATTACATTAGTGCATCAATGCTGAATGCACCCTTAGTAGCGTTCAACATGCACCTTTAATGTAATTTTTACGATGGTAAGAGATATCCCATCGTTAATGCACAAGTCCTCCTCTATTCAAAGACAACAGCAATCCCATGAGGGCACTACATTTCCTACAGTATACAAAGAATCAAAATCATAGCTGGTGAGAATTCTCTTGGGAAGACATTGCCTTTAGAGTACGGAGTTCAAAGAAGAAATTTTACCACTTCGCACCACCAGTGACCAAAAACAAGCGAGATCTTTCACATATATATAGAAGTTGTATTTTTTTTTCTCTCTAAACAAGCAAGGACCGAAATATCAATATGTCCTGCCCTACATGCACACAATTCCTTATCATAATAATCGATCTTCGCTAGGCCTAAAACATAAACATAAATATAACACTACGGCGTCAATTTTTTTTTTCTTGTGTGTGTGTGTGTGTGTGTGGCTTTTTCCAAGCGCCATTCTCGTTTCCACTTTTGTCACTATGAAACACTCCTTCGAATTACAACCTTTTCGCCCTGTGAGTTCATTGCCCACAAATTATGAAGTAACCTAGATTAATTTCTAAAATAGAGCCGATAATTACCGGCTCATCAACAGGTACTGATTTACGCTAAATTCAGTAGGCAACAGAGTTCGATATCATAGAGTCGCTCACGTTCATGTGGTAATTCACAGAAAGTAAACCGATTGTTAAAAATCTCATCAATTCGAAATTTAGAAGACATTTGTATAATTTTGAGTCTTGGATATAAATATTCTTGTAGCTCGTGAGCAGTGTGGGATGTAGGAAAATATCAAAGCCTCGGGCCATTTCATACGTCGTGAGATCCTACGGCTCTTTAATGGCTGCAGTTTAAAGACGAGACCTGTACTGTTGCGAATGCAATAATAATTGAGGTATTACCAAGGAGTGATCATGGAATGATTGATTATAACGTGGCGAAGTAGCTGCCTCAATATGCAATCATCATCACCATCATCACCATCATCATCTGCGTCGTCGTCATCATAATCATCATCATTTAAATAAATATGATTCTGCCCAAATATCATCATCATCATCATCATCATTATTATCATCATCAGCAGCAGCAGCAGCAGCAACATTACTGTTTAGTCGGTACTGATGCAGCAGGAAACTCGATCACGGAAAAGAAGTCACAGCATTGCCGGGCGCTTAAGCATGTTTTGTGTGATTTTGCTCATTTTTAGCCCGATGAGTCACACATTATTTTTTTTCGTGGAAAAGGGGAGAGGGGGTCAGCAGTGGTGTTGACGCTTTCTCGGAATTTATGAAAAAGGATTTTTTTCGACCTATTCCATTATGTCCTTACTTGATACGTGGCGCGCTAATGCCTTCTGGCCAGGTGCGTGACAACATCGTTAGTAGTTTGCAGATCGGAGCTGCCAAGTGGCTTTGTGAGGTCAAATTCTTCAAATTTGCCATTAAAATATGTGGTTTGGCATTTTGTGTTGTCCTTGCCTCTGAGTGTTATATTTACTTACAATGACTAAACTGACCTCAATAATTACGATTTGGGCAATGATATTGATAATGCGTATGGAATAATATGGTTCGGTTGTTACCTTTCCTCAAAAATGCAGGTCCCTCTACCATTCATATTATTTCAAAAAAAAAGAAAAAGGGGTTTTCGTCGTCTCCCATGTGAGTTGTTTTCTTCACCAATATTGCTCTGATTTAATGTATGGGTCACAAACTGCTGGTTCTTTTGTGGTCACCGTTTCTACATGAAATAGTACCGGATTTATACAACATAGATTTTTCCACTTATGAACAGCCTGTTCCATTTCTTCTCATTGATAAGTATTATAAGGGCGCCACTACCTGTTGTGCTATCTGCGGCCCAGGGCTGCCAAGTTGATTTCACTGGACTAAATTCCGAAAAGTTAGGCTTTTCCTTTGGTTTGAAAAAAAAAAGTGTTATGTTTCCTTATAATGGGTTTTAACCTTTGTAACACTATGGTCGACACAGTTTTCACCTTCACATCACTACACTGGGTGAGACAGTCGAATACATTCATATGCCAACGCTAGCCGTGTGAGGCAGCAATCGAATTTTGCAGCCCGGGGTTAGCTGATCAAAGTGCAACGGTTATTATGCGTAATACTGGGTCACGCAGCCAGTCAGCGGCTGGACCCGAGGCGCCTCTCGCTACAAGAGTTTAACATAGTAGGCCTGCATGGTGCAAGGAGGGCAGTATGAATGTGTGTAGATGTTGCTAGGTGGTTCACACAGATACTTGGATATCAGAAAATATACCGAGTTATCAACTAGAAGGGGAAAATAAAGAACACGAATAAGAGAGAGACAGAGAGAGAGACAGAGAGAGAGAGAGAAAGAGAGACGAGGTTTACAGAAAGAAAAAAAGAGCCTTTTTGATGATTTAGGAGTCTTCTTAATTTTCTTGTGTGCTGTTCAGTTTTAGATGCCACATACATAATGAAATGCCTTTTTGGTTACGGTTGCCTGAGAAAATGTGCACCTGAAGTCGTCAGTTCGGCGTAGCACATCATGCAGAATTTTGATTCTCACTTCAGTTCGTAACCTTTAGTCTTAAAAGTGTGCTTCCGAATTAGCCAAATAAATTGTCTTCTTCTTACAAATCGATACACCTGCTGTCTGTGACGTAGTTACATTTGAAAACCAAGACATTTATTTCATTAAACTATGTTCTGTTTCCATGTTTCTGCTCCCGGGCAAAAATGGCACAGGTTGTAAGCTTATTTTGTTTTCGCAGGTTTGAAGGTGTTAACAGGATGCCAGTTTGCTCTGCCAAGGGAATGACAGTTGAGTTATAAGTACTGAATTCTGAGATTACTATCGTCCCAAGTCATCCATACCAGAGAAAGTTGAAACGTCTATGGTGCCGACAGATTAACCCAGCATCTCACCATCTTCCTAGACAACCGGAAGTCAGAAGACGTCCAACATGTTTCCTAACATGCTAAACCCCGCAACTCTGTATCAAAACATGCTTCGCTCTCCTCTTGCCCCACACTCCCACCCGGCCGCGTTAGGGGCAGGTTCCGCCTCTTTCCTTATGGAAAACTTACTTCGAGAACGCACAGCCGCCGCTGCCGCTGCCATCATGCCCCGCCCACATCATCCAGCTCTGTCTCCTATTGGCCTAGGACTGAACATGGGCGTGGCTTCCCCAGGAACTGGACACATTTCCCCAAATTCTGGTCACTCGTCGCCGATTTCAGACAGATCCCATGATCTGCAAAAGACAATGCTGTCCACCGTCTCCTCTTCGTCTTCATCGACACTCTCCCCGTCCTCACCATCCTCGCCACCACCACTACTACCACCTGCAGCCCACCTAGGATCGTCAGCAGCTTCTACAACGACAAGTTCAGCCACGAGCGGAATCGTCAGTATGGCCTCACAGCCCACACCTTTCCTGAAATTTGGTATGAATGCCATCCTGGGAAATGATATTAACAGAAAGTCTCCACAGAGTGGCTCGGGTAAGTTTTACCTCTTGTTGTTGCTATTCATGATGATGGTGATGATGATTGTGATGATGATGATGATGATGATGATGATGATAATGATGCCTGTGGTGGTGTGATGAGCATGTTTGTATGCCGTTGACATATGCCTCTAATGCCTGTGGAGGGACACCCTTATGTACTTGATCTTTCCCCATTTTTAGATTGCTGATACCACAGGCAACATGGGTATGAATAGTCTATGCAAGGTATTTTCAGCCCTACAAAGTTAGTGCATTTGTGTTAAAACCACGTTACTACTTGAATTCTTATTTTGAAGTTCGGATCTCTCACGGACTGTTGTGGCAGAGATAGATATGCGCTCATGGCATTTCCAGGTATTACACATTGTCTGATGCACATTTAAAAAATAGAACCAGATGTGAATTTCACAACTGGTTCATAACGTGTGATATGATCCTAACACCATGCGAATGTCTATCTCTGGCATGACGGTCCGTTAGAGACCCGAACTTCTCAATAAAAGCTCTATATACCCTTGAAATGATCTTGGTAGAGGAGCACCCAATGAGGTGCTTGAGAATGAGATGGAAGCTC
>JAWQUT010000170.1:519520-538520 GCA_033807755.1 Ellobium chinense
CCCCCCATGCTGAAGAAAAATTAAAAGTATGCAGTAATAATTCTTTCGAAAATATAGCTACACAGTATTGAATAAACTCTCCAAGTTCATCAAAAATGAAAACTTTGACAGGATCAGAACTGCATATAGACTGTATTAACTAAACATTTGCAGTTTGGCTTTCATTTTCTACAATGTCCACTTGTAGGAAGTAAAGTTCTTACTATGCTCACTTTCCTTGGACACGCTTGTGACGTCGAAAGTTATTCGTATATATATCGAACGTTGAATGTAGGATGTTATGTATTATTACTAACGCTCCCATGATTAAACTACAGACAGGAACAGCTGACCTCTAACGGTGTCTTTTTAACCTTTCCAGTGCCGCGGAACAAAACACCCCAGATCGGGAGCCATGCAGGAGCGTTTGTTAGCTTCTCTCCATCCTTACCTCCCTTGTCAGCCGGATGCACGAAAGGAGCATGTCCGTTTCCGGCTCATGGGCTCACGTGTACTTCTTGCGGGCCCAGACATCCGGCCTTCTATGACAGTCCCTATCAAGCAATGTTACGGACGCCATACTTCGGAGGTGAGTTCCTGGCACAACACTCTCACACAGACACAGACACACAAACACACAGACACACAGACACACACACACACACACACACACACTTATATATATATATATGAATATACTTTGTGTGTATATACATATATATATACACACACACATACACACACACACACACACACGCGCGCACGCCAGCGCGCACACACACACACACACACACACAGACACACAGATATACACACATACTTTCCGAAAGTAGTGTCATACCCCTACTAGAACGCATTTCATATTATTGTTCCCCTACGCTCTTGAAAAGAAGAAAGAGCATACGAGATGGGTTGAGGATGTTCTTCTCTCAAGCGTCCATGAGTTTTTGTCATTAACCGAAGATTACAGGCCTCCAGTGAAACTATACCCCCACATTTCTCCTTACTTCTTCCAAGTTACCACCGAATCAAAGGACATTTGAGGGGGCGTTTTGACACCAACCCTAATTTACTTTTGAAATGTAAGACACGATCCGATACATGGCGTATTCTCCACGAGAAATTCTTACGCTTTTATTGAGGAGTTTTCAGTTCTCCTCGAGCGTTGCATTTCTCACTTCTGGGCTTTTCAAAGTCACCCTGTCTCGTAAAGACTGATCAACAGCAGTGCTACTGGTGTCCTCAGAAGGGCTTCAAAGGGACATGGACCCCGCCTTCCTAATCCGGGCCCAGCGAGCGAGAAATGGACACGGGTTGCCAGACTTTTTTTTTTCCGAGCCAGAGCCAAATCTCATATGAAAAAGAGCCAAAAAAGAGCAAAACCGTGGCCAGATAGGACTTACTGACATCAGGATTTGACAAAAGACAAAAAATTCACGACGAACTGTGTATGTATAGGATAAATGTAGGCACTAAAATTAATATTAATCTACTGATTGTTAAATGGGAACAAATATCATTCTTTGACTTGTGTTCATCGGGCAAGTATGACAGACGCCCGATCACTTGAAATATCAGTAAGTGAGCAGTATAAGTACTTTTTTAAATAGGAAATTAGTCGCTTTAACCTAACGTTCATGGGGGAGGTGGGGGGGGGGGCAAAAAATAGCCAAAGAGTCAGTCAGTCAATTGCTTGGGAGCGAAGGACTCCCCAGTAGAGCCAAAAAGTTGGTATTCGGCTTCGAGAGCGCCAGATCTGGCAAGCCTGCCCAGCGAACGAGAAATGTACACGGGTATTAAGTAGCAGCGGAGAGGCTACATACTGCAAGAAAAAGACGAGCCATTTAACCACTCCGGCATTTTGCGACATTAGAAAAGGTTTTTCCCCTATAAATTTACGAATCCTGAAGGGGGAATGATGGAAAAGAACTTGGTAACACACCTCGCTATTCAAGTCTTGGTTGTAATGAATTAATTTTAGGAGGCGTTTCAAAACTTGGGGATCATAAGATAGGATACGTGACACCAGGTTAAACCTTTTTGTCGGCAGTCTGCAAGGCTTATTCTGACACCTCGCGCATTGGTATCAGATTCGCCGAGCGAGGGCAAAGCAAAGAAACAAATACCAATTTCAAGTCGTTTAGCGCGATGTCAGGCAGATTTATGCATTCATTTTTAAGACTTCATTTAGAAAGAGCGATACAAGAACCTGGTTCCGTGCGGGGCCCCATGTCCCTAAGCTTAGCCGGAGTTGTTATTTTAATGTATGTGATATATTTATGTCTTCGGATTTTCAGAACATAGGAGCGGTTTTCTTTCAACTGTAAGTTAACTTCGCATGGTTTTACGGTTCTAACGAGATTACGTTGGAAAATGCACCATCCTGTTTCTTGTAATTTGCCCGAAATACAATTATATCATGTGCTACAACAAAACTTTGTGTCGGCCCCCGATATCTTCTGTCTTTATCTCCAACCTCTCCCCGTTTCACATGCTGAATCATGGCTACCCCGCGCATGCACTGCCATTGAGAGAGAGCATTTTATTATAGTTTTCCCTCCTCATGCAAGTTTACGTCATAGTCTGAGGTAAACAGCCACTGGTCCAAGAAAGTTCTAAAGAGCAAGTGAGTGATATGACTTGAAGCAGTGTCAGCTATAGTCAAGGTATCACTGACAAAACATTTTGTCTCCATTGAGAGTTATCACATGGGATATTCTTGAGATGTCTTCGAGCCAAAGTCACATACCTCAAACACCATATCGCCTGCAACAGCTACAGAAACAAAATATGCACGCATTGCTTCCCTACTAACCTTGTAGAGCGAAGTCAATTCCAAACATTTCCCTATATAAATATCTTTCTTCCGGCAAGCTCGTGTTGTGGAATTTTGTCACAATTAATATTTTTAACAAAAAATGCGTAAATAATCCTAGCAGACCTTTATCATTATCCAGCTAGGAGCATTGAAAAAAAATTACGTTCAAGTGCTATTTATTGTTGTTATTCTTCTTCCTCAATACTGCAGCGACAAAGGGATATTTGTTGTGATAACGGTAAATAATGTTATAACGAGGTCTTAACAAAAGGCTCAGCCCCTTTCCTTGCAGATGACGGGGAGGCATGTCAACCCTCTCTGGGCGAAGCCATCTTTCTAGACACAAAGCGAGACTTTCGAGTAAAATTCTAAGTGTTTGTACCAAATAATTTACTTTATAACTGAGTCTCACGGGGTATCAACATGGTAGCCTACCTAATCTCTAGACAACCCACTTGGGAATTTATTTATTTTTTTTTTTTGGTAATATGCTACCACCCGCCGTTTATTGATCACTTAATAGAGTACTCGCAAATCGCAATAAATTAAGGTATAATATTATTATAATATTATTGTTTATGCATTCTGGGTGCAGGGAGTTGGATGTAGGGACTTTTCCATGATTTAATTTTTGCGTGTACGCGGATTGATCAACATCTCAAACTCTTGCACAGGAAGTATAGATCTCACTTCTGCATACATTTCCGAGCATTCATTCCTGAGCTAAGGGCGGCTATTATAGCGCAATATCCTGATAGAGCCAACAGCCAAGGGAGGCGATTACGTGGTTCGAACAGGTTCAGAATTATAAAATTAAGGTTATGGGTGACACTGATGAAGATTTATCGAAAGATTGCCTCTTAGGGTGTTTGGTTTTATGGTCTGCCAACTAACTGGAACGATATGTGTTCCTTGTTCGGGTCTTTGTTGAGAACAACACTGGCGAATTGTGCAATCTGTCTTACAAAAAATATTATCGCACAGATAAGGAAATGTACACTTCACTTTATATTCAGTATAACTGTAGACGTGAGGTTGGATTATCAAGTTAATAGAGGTGTATAAATGTAAACCTATATCATTTAAGACAACGGGCGCGTTGTGTTTGTGTAGTTATTTGTTCCACATTAATCTGCCGGGTACATTTATAGATGCCTAGGTCTATATAAAACGTGAGAACATTTTAAGCTTAGGCTAGCATGTGGAAAAATAAAAAGCACAATATTTTCATTATGGCATTACAGAGATTATGTTCTCACCATGGTATTGGTTTCAACAGTCGTAATCACTTGCCACGGAGGTTTACATCTGCGCGAATGTCACACCTGATGAAAATCGACAACGATCTGTATTCGCGAATTTTTTTTCGACACCACGCGCGAAGCCGCAACCGCTCCATTAAAGTGCAAGCGAATTTGTTTTCGGGTGTATGGTATCCTCTTGCGTTTAACTGATTTTTAAGATTAATTTTCTGCTACTTCCTTTTCCTCCCCCCACACAATTCATAGATCAAAATTTCATGCATAAAGTCAGTGCAATTTTTTTTTTGGTGAATAAAACTTATCAATTTGGCTATAGTAAATCATATAATCATAACAATAAGTTGATATATGAACGCAAACTGTCATGGCAGATACTAATTTTTCTTATAGCAGTAACGGCTCCTTCCAGTGACTTTACAATAGTACATTATAATCAACATATATAATCTAAGGTTGCTTTATGACTGAGATGCTTGAATGTTGAGGAGTAATCCGAATAAAAGAAAACATATGGATAACACTGAAAAGATTATGGATAAACTACTTCTTTTATTTTCTTCATTTATGTAAAAAAAAAAAAAATGCCTGAGGCGAACTTCACACCGAGCCCATGGGTGCTCGAGCCTAGTGTTCCGACTAATGAGCTATCGAGCTGTTGGAGTTCAGGGGCTAGCTGCAGACCTGACCAAGTATGCTGTGTGAGAAGTGAATAACGTCGTGGTTGCTATTTTAATCCGTCTTTGTAACAAGTGTACTGTAGATTACAGATTCGAGTCCCGTAGTTCGGTCGCTTTTGATTTGACCTTAGTCTTGCTCTGTCTTAGAACAGCAATAGTTTGTGCATACACGTCCCTCCCCCTCTCCTTTTACCTACCTCCCCCCAAGATAAGCTTTTGTGTGTTTGTTGGCAATTAAAATTAAGATCGCCGGTGAATGATGACATTCACAAAACTCAAGTCCCTATGGAAAAAGAACACACATGCAAATAACATGAATTTAGGTACCAGGGATTCAGTTCAGGACACCTACAAGTTTTGGTTTCTTCAATTCATCTTTCCCAAACACTGAAAACAGAATTCCACGTAGCAAAACCACGAGACCCACATGGCTAGAATTATGCGAGCCTTGCCAACTTTTATATACGCCGAGCTTTGTTTTCCAATTCTAACGTTTTGTTCACCAATAACTCCGGGCATTACTGAGCCATTGCTGCCTTCAAGCCTCAACTCTGAGCCTTCAAGCCTCAACTCTGAGGTGACAGCTAAAAAGAGATTGTTTGTCCTGGCTGGCTGATTCGGAGAGGTGAATTTTCATACAACCAGTATCTGTGTGACTGAATGGAAAGTCGGATGGGGGAGATAACGAGGGAAAAATGTACATCTCGGTAGAAAATACCATTCAGTTGAAATATTCTGTGAGTAGGTTCTGGCTGTCCAGCTAATATACTCACTCGGAAAACAATCACCCATTGTCGCCCGACATTTTTATATCGTCTTTTTCAAGTTTAACAAGTTTATTAGTAATAAGCCCACACCACAGATGTGATACATGGGCAAAATACAATATGCAGCAGGACAGCACATGAACATTTAAAGTACTATAACTATTAACTTCACACATGTTCACAATGTATTGGGACATTCACATATATTCACCACGTACACTTATATTTTACATATAACAATAACATGTACCACTCACTTTAACTAACACAGTCATTCAGACCCTAAACTCATTCTCATTTCGTCTAATTACTTAATAACTATAAACCTTTGCTGATATTTTTGTCTTTAACTTTGACGAAGCTGACCCTACCGGATCCGACACGTCACGACACGACTAAACGTCATGGCATAGAGTCCTCCATCGATAGACATACGCAAGCACAGCTGTATACCACAACATCTTTCGCCAGCAAAATGTTCTGTTACAAATGAAGAGAGCAATATAAACGTTACAATGGAGCTAAAACCATCATTTGAATGCCAATACAAAATTTAATATATGTGCATCTTTTATTTTCAGATTTTTTTCACTTCTTCGTATGCAATCATTGACAAGGGTTACTGCCCATTTAAATATTTAACAAGTAGTAATCGAAGATGCTTGAAACTCATATAATGCAATATGACCGTAGCAGGTGCACTGGAGCGAAACGATCTCAGTCTATTTTCATGCGACAGATCCTAGCCGAGAGCGAAAAATGAAAATTATTAAAACGTGGTTTGAATATGAAATATAATAAACTAAATCAATTTCTATTGAATATGTGACTGAGCTTTAACATAGAGATCAAAAATACGGAGAAATTAAANAACGATCTCAGTCTTATTTTCATGCGACAGATCCTAGCCGAGAGCGAAAAATGAAAATTATTAAAACGTGGTTTGAATATGAAATATAATAAACTAAATCAATTTCTATTGAATATGTGACTGAGCTTTAACATAGAGATCAAAAATACGGAGAAATTAAACAATAAATATGACCAATTCTTCGTAAGTCTACGAAAACCTGTAATTAGATGCAGATATATTTTCCTTTGAGGACCTTTAAATCTTTTGTTTTGCTTTTCGCAATCGAAAGTTACCTATCTAGATATAATACGAGGATTGTTCTAAACAGGACACATTTTATTACCATGCACGATCAAGTCCACACTCAGCCCACATTTGTTGTCGCTTACAATCCCGTCTTCTGTTTAGGCTTTTCAGTGACTCAAAGTGGCGTAGTGAAGTCTCAAAGTGGCGTAGTGAAGTACACTGCAAGCTATGAAAAATAGATGAACTGAATGATCGGGGTTGTTTTGTGGCAATCACTCTGAAAGACGAGGTTCATTTGCGTGTACATTTCTTTTCGTTCCATAATAAAGATGCACGACGACCGCATAACAAAGCTGAAAGCAATGAATCGCGGTCCGTGATGGTGCTTACGCTTGCAATCAATTAATTTATTATTCTTCACATCGACATATTTATCCAGCGGCTTTGCGGAGAAAGAAAATTGGCCCAGGGGGTTAAAGTTATGAAGTCTTTCATAACCTTTCAATGCTGAGAGGGTTAATGTTGCCATCAACAATAGTAGAACTGGTTCCTCTTTACCGCAACTCTTCCGAAAAGAAGCGATAAAATCAGGTGTTGTGCTACAGTGAATGTTGTAGAGGAAATTAGTCTTCCATATCTCCAATACAGTGCGATTAAGCAGAAGGTTCATTTAGGCTGATAGCGATTAAGCGAAGTCTATTATATCAATGAAATTATCATCGTGGAAGTGTGACAGACGAGAGTATTGCATGCTTTGCTAGAGTCAAAAGTACAGCAAGAAAAGTCCTCATTAACCTCATCAAGCCCTGGGCTAGTTCCAGGCACGAAATGACCCAAGCCCGGCTGCAGCTTAGCGCCGCACTGTCCACATCAGAAGTAAAAGCTGTTCATTTTTTCCTGTTTAGATATTGCTGCTTTCAGCGTCCGTAGGGTAAAGTTTAATGGAAGAAAAGAGACTATCCTCTTGTCCCTTGAACGAATTTGCTATCTACAATATAGGCTACGTGTAGTTATTTTGCCTCCATTAGGAAATCCTTTCATTTTACTGAAGTCGGAATAAGAGATGACATGTGGGTAGTACTGAAAATATTATGACTGTTTCTTTCACTTTACGCATTCATTAAAAAGAACAAAGCAAATAATGTCCTCAGTAAGGATCGAACACCAAACCCATGGTTCCCAAGCGCATGCTTCTCTTTCTTCTTCTTCTTCTTCTTCTTCTTCTTCTTCTTCTTCTTCTTCTTCTTCTTCATCTTCGTCTTTTTCTTCTTCTGTGTTCTTCGAGTCTGATGTATCAAATCGGAAGGCCAGTGACCTGTATAATGATGCTGTTCGTCTCAGGTCCTCTGTTGTCCCATGCAGTTTCAACTTAAGAGCCGAGTCTCCAGGCCAGTGAGTTTCTCTCTGTTGGTCGTACTTGGAGCAGTGCTGAAGAACGTGATCTGTGTTTTCTTGTGCGGTTTCACACAATATGTTCAAGTTTCTGTGTCTCCAATGCCCAGTGTTCTGACCACGGAGTTATCGAGCCGTTGGGATTCACGGTAATAGCAAACTAACGTCACAGTTGCTATTTTAACCAATCCCTGTCACAAATGCACTATAGATTGCAGTTTCGTGTTTCGTGGTTCGGTCGCTTTTGGTTTGGTCTTAGCCTTACTTTATCTTAAAACAGCAAGAGTTTAATCTTTAACCTCAGTGACGAACATACCTGATTGACTCATACAGAGCTTCACAATCATTGAGGCGTCACAGGAACGATATCAATGATTAATGATATCGGTGCCTTGGGCTTCCCATTAAGATAAGATAAGATAAGATAAGATAAGATAAGATAAGATAAGATAAGATATCGACCAAGGCATGGCTCTGTGTCAAAAGAGCAGTCTCTGACGCATTCAATCTAACAATATATATATATATATATCATAGTTCAAGGCTTATGCTAATCACAGGCTATACAGCTTTTGAAATGTTGAAAGAGTCAATCGAACACGATTCGAAACTGCATGAAAGCATGAGAAGCATAAAGAACCCTGTTATTATAATTCTTAATTTACTTTGCATGCTGTTTACAATACTTTTGTGTAAAGCTTCATATCAATGATTCTTTATATTGGAGAGCATTAGGAAGGATATATCTGTAGGTCCACTCCAGCGCCGGATAAAAAGGAACTTGTTCTATATTATGCTTTATACTCTACTGACGTCGGGAACACATAGAAGAAGGGGAAAAAAGACAAAGATGTCAGCCTGAAGAATCTATGATTTATTCCAGTTATGAAGGCAGATAATTAATTATGATGTAAAATTTACTGACCCTTTGGTTAAATGCTGTCAAAGGAATGTCAAAGTGATCGTCTCTTATTAATGGTAATTAGCAGAATATTTTATATTATTACTAGAACCAATTTCCAGTTACGTAAAAGTATGTAATAAACTTTTGTCATGAGGCGCTACATACCTTTGGCCTTTGACCTACTTACTAACGCATCGACTGAAAATTTCAACGCGGATGGATACATTTTAGATCTAGGCTGATATCGGGGCAGTATACAGAGACGAATGAGCAAGCAGATCCACGGTTGATGAAAAGTGAGAACAGAAGGCTGGCAGAGATGCTGTCTCACAATCAAGAAGAACAATGTTTGCTGTCAAAATAAGCGGCAGTGACGGTGTCCCAAAGGTAAAGGCGGAGCATCTATCGCCTTGCGTAAAGAAAGCATCTGGCAACATCCCACCTCCTGCCTACCGCTTAGTTTAGGGTTAGCGGCAAAGTCTGGAAACAGGAAGCGCATATGAAAGGGTTCCCAGAGAGTGATAATGCCATTTGTATTGGCATTCAAATGATAGTTTTAGCTCCATTGTAACATTTATATTGCTCCCTAACTTTGCAACAGAACATTTTGCCGGCGAAAGATGTTGTGGTATACAGCTGTGTTTGCTTATGTCTATCGATGGAGGACTCGTATGCCCCTAGGGTGCTTGTTTTTCCATAACCCTACCTCTAACCCTAACCCAAGCGTTAGATCGGAGAGTGCCAAGATATTTCTGCGATTCGGCGGTCTAGAGTTTTACGATGATTGTCAGCTGTTTGGATTTACTCTGTGTCGTGTGTTTATTCAGCGCAGAAGTTAGTGCAGAAGAGAACAAGGGCCATTTGGCGGGTTGAATTTATGAGATTAAAACTCATTTTTTAAATTCACTTAGGAATTCTATGATGAAGAGACTGTGAAACTCTTGTTTCTTTGATATCCGATTTATAAAATGAGTTAAATATTTATCGTATTAGATTTATGTTATAAGTTATGCATTTATCGCATTACGATAAATGCATAATCTATTTCATAAATCTGATATCAAACAAACTTTCGTTACAGACCCACTCTATTTCCAGTAAATTTCATCACGATGTAATTATCTCAATGCCCGATCTTTATATGTGGATTCAAATTAGCCCTTTTTTTTTTCATAATTCTCAAGCAGTTTCCTCTTTCGCTTCATCCACACTGTAAAGATCAGCAACATGGCCTGCTATGATTTGCTACGAAGCGGGTTGCATATGGGACAAGGTTTATTGCGTTTGTATTCTATTTATCTTTATTGCTACAAGCTTCGCTGTTTATGGCTTGCAATTATAAAGGTCTTTAATGAGAAAACCCTTATCTTAACTTCATTTTGAAATAAATGTATAAAGATTTGATGTATATCATGTTTGCCCCGTCCCAAGCTGTAGGCGAATCTGTTTACAATGGGTGTATGAAAGCTGTTTATATGGCTTATAGTTACAGGGGTTCTAAATAAGAAACTCTTATCTAAATTTCAAGGCCTTTATCGGAAGAAGATTTGACGTCGTATTTCATGATGTCCACGTCCCAAGTCTGTGTACATACTGAAATTGTTTACAGAAGAGTTTATGAAATTGTTTCAGCGTTAATTCGTATTAATCTTATTAGGAGAACGATAGTTTTTCATGAAAGAAACGATAACATGTAATGTATTTGTATTAGATAATGAAGTTAAGAAGTCACTTTCGCTTTGATAAAAGTATTGAGTATCTTCTAAGGCCTTTGATTGAGAGAGGGCTTGTGGCACTGACGTAGGTATAGATCATAATTGGATGGAGGCAGGGGCATAGAGAAGGGGGGAGGGGGTGGGGATATGTTGTCTGAAAGGAAAATTAAAATCTTTAGAAAAAAAACACTATTTGAGCAGCGGGTCTTTGCTTCGTGTTCATCACTGAGACTAAACTTACGTACCTTTTTTTTTCCCTCTCACAGATAGTAATGGCAACATTATTTTAAAAAAAAAAACCTCCTTATCCCTTCCCTCCCTCCTCCCTCCCACCTTTTCCAAAATCTTTTGTTTCCTAATTTGAACGTTTCCTTTTCCTCTGTTGGAGACTTTGGAAGTCTTTGAATGGGAGAGACATCTCCAAAAAGATTATTATGGCTCTGCAGTTTACATAACCTGGAAGTGATATCATGTAAAAATAATTATTGTGGTAAGTTTTCGTCAAAAACAAGTAATGGTCACTATATATTCCCCAGTGTTCTTAGTTTTGCCTGGCATTTTGAACTGGGCCCTTAACCGAATGTTATGACATTTCCCTCTTAACTGGTCCTTAGGCACAAGGCCTCACGTCGCCATTTCATATTCTATGTACAGAAAAAAAAAAATCATGTGCAAGTAAGTATAATCCCTATTAAAAAACGGTCAGAAAGTGCAGGGAATTTTCAGTCTTAATGACTCTTATCCTTGGATGCTGGGCAAGTTAAAAAAGGACGAATAAAATTTATAGGACTTCAAAACCCACATATTACAAAAGGCCTGTCATCTTTATCATGAAAACAAAACAAAAATAAAACTGCCTGGAGGAAGGAGTGTTAAATTGCCTGATATATTATGTCACACTGCGAGCGTATCGATGAGGGGAATTGTTAGCAGAGCGGATTCGGCCAAGCGACGAATGTATAAGGAGAGATTGTGAAGTAATATATTAAATAAAGTCATAAAATATTGATGAGGTTTAATACCTATTGAGCTGTTTGTGGGTTAGCATAATATTCAATTCTCGTTCATGTAATATTAAGCCCTCAGTGTTTACCCACGGACAAGAGCATAAGATGAAAGCTCGCGTGCCCTGTCACGCGCCATTTGCACATGGCTCTCGGACCAGACATTGCTTTTGATCAGTTAGAAAATTTTCTCCAACTAACCCGGGTTGATATTGTATGTGAGTCTATGCGTTGAACCTTTTGAAGAAAATTTCATCATGAAAAAAAAAAACCGCATTGAATTACTTCTCAAGTTTAACAAAGTATTAAGTACCAGTTACAAAATCGGCTGCGCTCCCACTGTAAAGGAAAAGTTGCAATTAAAATTTTTAATTCAGTTCTAAATTCTATCTAGACTATATTATGTATGAAGTATTATGAAAAATTCAAGTCACCACCATGCAGCTTCCTCCCCCCATCACCATCTGATGGTCTGATTGGGTTGCGGGTAGGGAGGTCCAAGAAGCATGTGTTTCCTGGACGAGGGGAATAAGTAATTATGTTCGTTTCTCAATAGAACATTTGAGCAATCAGCAAGAGATTGAAAAGAGAACATTATACTGTAAAAATGTGTTTTTAACCTCGTGGGACAACCCAAGACGACATTATTTTGGGCGTCTAGATATCTTTTTCGTGTCCGTGCGCATAGCCACGAGGCTGTACGTAAAATCGTCTTAAATAGATTTTTGAGTGTAATTCATGTCAAACTGCCTAATGTTTATACGGAGGGACACAGATGTTACACGTTCGCTTGCTTTATAGACATCTAGGGAGAGGTGGGGGAGAAGGGGGAGGGAAGGGTCTTTGAAGAGAGGTTGAGTGCGCGTGGTTTGACTAGATAAGAAGGGATAAATTTATTGATAACCGACATCACAGAGCTGCAGCTGAGAGTCAAAATTTATTGACTGATCATAATTTATACATAACTATTGAATGAGCATAAGGCTGAGTGGTTAACAGAGATGGCTGGAAAAGTGCATACATCCGAGTCGTAATGGGATCTGTTACCTTTCTTTGAGGTTGTAGAGCGGTTATGGTCGCAGAGGTCGCGGGTTCAATTCCCACTACATCACTTTCTTTCTTTCCTTCTTCCGTTTTCTCTCTGCATTTGTCTTCTTGAGCATTTTCCCTTAATCTTACTTTGTGTAAGCATCTATTTGCTACTGCTCCCTCCCCACTTCTAGAGTATTTATGTACTGCCTTGCTTTCACTGAAGTGCAGTTCACATGCCAAATTGCTCATCCGAAATGCGTTTTGCATCTCAGCAAGATGATTGTAGAAAAAGATCAAAGAAATTGTCTTGTCTACCGTGGCGCTGACGTCAGGATATGCACATATACACATCTCATATCAAGTACGACGTCACTTCATTCATGTGTACAACGTCACCTGTGGCATTACATTCTTATGGGCTTTCATTATTATCATGAAAAAAGACATCCCACACCGTCTTCTGCCGTCTTTACACTGAGAGAGTCACCGAGTGCAACGAAATTCATGAGTATCACAACTGACTTCCAATGTTAAAAAATATAAAGGCTGATAAAATCCTTAGTTATGATTCAAATATGTCTTTCATTCACATGAGTGAGAAAAACAATCCTCATCAGTGTTTCCTTTGATGAACATACTGATCCCAGCCTTGATAAAGACCGAAGTATCACTGCTCGGCAGAGCCTTAGTGTAAATTTCGGCTGTGATCAGCCCACCGAACAGAAACACTGACAAGGATTCCCCGTAAGTCCTGCATTTATTTTTGTCAATGCTGTTTGACTATATGACACAACATTTAACTACTACGTCAGATTGCATGGCAGATTTTATAGCTGTAATGACCGTTGGCACCAGCTGAATGTGCGCTTACACCTCTTTACATAGGAATTTTACATATCTAAAATTTTTGCAAGGAAATTTTAATAGACGCACAACTTATTGACCCAAAAGCTGAATTCATTCGGTTACAGTGTTCTTTGCTGATTCCGAGACCAGATCTATTCTTGACGACTTTAAGAGGCACAACGACGTATCATACAAATTTCTTTTCTGTATCTAGGACACGATACTGCACCTCTTTAGTAAGAATTTCAGAGCTTAGAAGCAGAAACTGAAGCTAAGACCAGCAGACACTGAACTTAAAGGTCTGCCCGGGGTATGGAAGGAGAGTGGAGAAGAGCATGACGGAACATTTCACAACTTTGAATTTAAATGCATGCTTCACACAGGAGTTTTTTGTTGGTTTTTTGGGGTTTTTTTGTGCGAATTTCGTAAGTAAAATTGTTCACACCGCTCAGAAACTTTGCAGATCGCTAGTTAACTTTTAACTATATCTCCGAGCGTGATATGTCAAAACGTCTAGTATTTGAAATATGAAAGCAATTCCACCTGAGTCGAGGAAGTGTCTAATGCCATTTGTAGGAGGGGCTTGCCTGCGACGCTAGCGATTGGATGGCGCAGTTTTAACCGCCGCCTTGTACCTCGCCGTTTGCGAGACTATCTTCTTGGCATCTTATCAATCAAATAAGATAGTATGAGCTCAAACTTCATGTGCACGGATAACCAATATGCTCACTGTAGTGGTTTTGTCTCGACTTCCATTATCTTCTTCATACCTAAATTTACTTACGAAGTCGAAAACTTCACAACCTCAACATAACTTCGCGGCTTGGATGCAAGAGGGCGATAAAGAGCGCCCTAACCGAAATTCGGGTTTT
Organism: Ellobium chinense; assembly: GCA_033807755.1. Taxonomy (NCBI): domain Eukaryota; kingdom Metazoa; phylum Mollusca; class Gastropoda; order Ellobiida; family Ellobiidae; genus Ellobium; species Ellobium chinense. Next base: position 533,888 of record JAWQUT010000170.1, read on the forward strand.
GACGTCTTTAGATTGTCTCTAACGCTGCGATTATTATGTCAGAACTTCAGATCTCTAGTTTCAATGGTTTCACGCTTCGATAAGAAACTACGAAATATTTTCTTATATAACTTACCAGTAGGAAGACTTGACGGAATATTGAAAGCACTTTTTCAGGCATTTTACCAAATGTCATTAATCCAAAAGTTAGTGGTCTTATCCTACGTAAGCCTATATCGGATTTTTCACTCAATGACTAAAACCAATAAAACTCTATTTTTCTATCCTAGATCTGTGAGTTATATTACACTGCATTCATGAAGCGATGATTTGTCCCCTGGTGTCTGAGTTCAAGAGGTCTCGCTGTGCTCTGGCTGTAGATTGTAACGAAACCGCTCAACCACTTGTCTTTTCTGTTCACAGCCTCGCCGCTGCTGCCAATGCCCAATCCCTTCACGTTCTTGAGCACTATGCGAGGCAAGCCCAGGCGAGGGATGTTGAGAAGAGCTGTCTTCTCTGATGCCCAGCGGAAGGGTCTCGAGAAGATGTTCCAGAGACAGAAATACATCAGCAAGCCAGACAGAAAGAAGCTGGCGACGAAACTCGGCCTGAAGGATTCTCAGGTATCTAAGGCGGGCGGGTAGACAGACAGACAGACAGACAGACAGACAGACAGACAGACAGACAGACAGACAGACATTAATATTAATTGCTACATTTTTCAAATGGCATATTATGATATTAGTGTTTCCTACCTAAAAAGATAATGTCGATTTCTCTATTGTTGCGGATTAAGAGAAATCGACTATATTTCCATGACAGGTAATTTATGCCTTTACACGGATTCCATATCACAATTCAACTGAATATTTCATCTTGATTTCTTTATATGAACAGGTAAAAATTTGGTTCCAAAATCGACGAATGAAGTGGAGAAACTCTAAAGAAAGAGAACTCCTGTCAACAGGTGGCACAAGGGAATCAACTCTTCCTAACAAAAGTAATCCGAATCCCGACCTCAGTGACGTTAAAGAACCGGATGATTCCAGAAATCAGTCCAGGGAGGACGGCTTCTACGATAAGGAACAGTCCATGTCCCCAAACGGAAGTCCTGTATCTAGTATGCCCTCCAGCCCTGTGAATACCCACCAGTCTCTTCAACATCAGATGACGCATGCGCAGGAAGACGAAAGTGATATAGACTCTGACGAAGAGATTACAGTGTCATGACGTAGTATGTTGACTTCCGGAAACGTCATTTTTTCTTTGATTTGTAGTAGACACTATTGTAATTTTACTAGATCTAGATTATAGATGTGTAAATAGTTTTGTACAAAGATCACTCTTTAATGAAGTTGTTAACTGGCATTGCTTTATAAGGTGTGTATAACTTTTATTACGAGCTTTGCGCACACTGAATAGTTTTGTCTGTGCGTCTGTATAGATGTGCGTGTAATAATGTGGCATGGATGGAGTTAAGGATCTCTTGTCAAAATGTTGATTCCGAGTTAAGTTCGAACTTCCGCACTAACGATCAGGATCTCTTACCAACGTAAAAATTACATTAACTCTGCATGTTGAACACTATCTGATGCACTCTTCACCGTTACCAATGTAATTCTTATGATGGTAAGAGATCCCATCGTTAAAGCGTAAACTCTTAATCAATTGTTTGTACTGTCGATAGTGCCCTGATGAAGCTTTTATTTTTTTTTTAGTCCATCCACACATCTATTAAATGAATAACTGGCCACTAACAGGACCATAGAAATCATTCTCCGAATACACGAATAAAGGAAGTGGACAGCACTGTCAAAATAGCAACGGCACTCTAGACCTATGGAATCTTTTCATAACATACCTACAAGTGCATTTTTGTTTTTGTTTTTTTAAGACAAGATCGTAGTGAAATGCCCAGTAATGAGGAGACACTTCATACTTTGTCAATCTATGAACAGTCGACCCTTTCTTAATTGCAACTCGTCGAAATCCAAGAAATGAGGTGCTAATAAAAGGAATTGCAAATATCGATATAAAATACATGTTCAGTATTCCGTAACTTGAACATGTTTGTTAATAAGCGAAAGTTGCCATGAAACTGACTGCTGTTAGTTGAAACAGACTGTGCAAATTTTACTCAAAACTCTCTCCGTGTTTAGTCAAAATGCTTACTGTTCAACTGTGATTTGTTGTGTGTCTAACCCTGCCAGCCCAACGTCGGTACCAACTTGTGGGAGATCATTGTAACTTAAAAGAATAGCCGGTGAATAAAATTGTTTGGTAAAATGGAGAGGAGTGGGGGATGGGGAGGGGGGAGGATGATTAATATACTAAACAGACATCTTGTAACTGTCTTGAAGAAAGATTCCAGAGAGGATATTTCACTTAACATTTTTTATCGTTTGCTCTGGTGGGTTATTTTGCTCTGAACGACAAGTAATGACATCAAATGCATTATGTCTATATGCTTTATATTTTGTTTTATGAAAGCCCTGGAGCGCATGTGATGAAAATTGTACATAATGTATTCTGTTAGATTGTTTGTTTGTGCAGGAAAATCCAAGCACACTTTTTTCCTCTCAAATTTGTAGGCTTGTGTGCAGAATGGTTCCTCTCTCTCTCTCTGTCTCTCTCTCTCTCCGTCTCTCTCTGTCTCTCTCTCTCTACTCTCTACTCTCTCTCTCTCTCTCTCTCTCTCTCTCTCTCTCTCGTGACCACCAGTGTTAGGGCGATATCATGAGTGAGGACGTCAAACATTCAAGACATGGAGGTCAGTAGTCTATGTACTGCCAAAGTATGAAGAGTGACCTACACGTGCTTTATTATCTCAAAAATATTAATCATAATAGTATTATTTTACCATCATCATCACCATCATTCCAACGATGTATTTTACAAATGGGCCAAGATGGCGAACTCGGACTTGCCAGATGGTACACGAAAATGTTTCACTAGCGCTCGCTGTACAATTTTGACATACGTACGTAGTAATGGTCGAATCCTCTTCAACGGCACTCCTCGAAAACGCTGCAAAAATTCCAGTTGACCTTTCCGAAAAAAAAAACCCACAAAAAAGCTTTCCGTTTGGCAAAACTAGGCCAGCTTAGTAGTCATTATTGTGCATAATCCTGCCGTGACCACGGGAAACTCCCAAAATATTAGCAATACTCACTAAAGTTCACGGAGGACACTAATTAAAGTATGGGTTTATGCATACGACCAGGGGCCTCCACACGGCTGGAATTGGTCGCCGTAGTGCAAGAGTGGACCATCTCACATTTCTGCGATTTTGGCGGTAAATGATTCTATAAGTAGATATTAGCTCAATCTCGCTATAAACATCGGTTAAATTGCTATTTTTGGCCTGTGGGGACTTCTAACACCAAGTCTTTTTAGCAAGTCTTTATAACTCAATGGCAACATAAACTTCATACCTCAGTTTCTCAAAACGCAGCAAATATGGGATGGTCCACTCTTGTTCTACAGCGACCAATAAATAGCCAATGCTGTCCCAGTAAATCCCGTTTTTATTTACTTCCCAGCTGTGTTTTTACAATCACAGTGGTTGTTTAATATAAGCATTACTTCAACAACACGTTTTCAAGCCTCATTCCGAGAGCATGGCAGATTAGGGATTTATTCAAGAAAGGCTGGCTTATTCGGAAAGTTAAACGAAATTTCAACTGCTCAGAGACTTTTATAAAAGAAATTTAGTATTATGTTATTTGAAACGTTTTGCGTTTGAGCAGTAACTGCGAATTAAGCAGATTAAGCTTTAATAATTCTTTGTGTGAGCCGTATGCTTAAGTGGATTCCTCTTAATCGTAAATTAGCCGGAGCACAGAGAAAGGGGAGATTAGTAGGAGGGTTCTCACACTGTGGTGTGACGTGACGACTAATTGATTACGGCATTAGACTGGATGCCCCACCACAGCTGTACAGTGAAGGCACTGGGGAAGTGGGGTAGATGTGAAGCACTCGCACAAAAAGATATGGCAGACACAAACTCTCTCCCACTCTCTCTCTCTCTCTCTCTCTCTCACACACCCACACACCCACACACACACACACACACACACACACACACACACACACACACACAGAGCGAGAGAGAGAGCGAATAAATGAGTAAATCACATGTCAAGCGCTTGCAATCGACTCCGCATTCTCGCAATCTGTCGGAAACATGGACACAATCTCTGTGTAAAAGTGTTGTATATATCGTGTGCCCCCCGTTTATCTAAACTAAATCGAAGTCTAATAAGTGCAAGTGTTAAAAAGACACTGGGACGAACTTCAAGGCACATTAGTAGACTGGTCTAATTCATAACTAGTGCAAATGACACTGACTTAGATCTAGATCTAGATGCCGTACTTTCGCTACAGTACGAAAATCACATGTCAAATGTATATAATGGAAAACAAGGACAAGTGTTATATTAAAATGTTGCGATTAACCGAGGTTGCGTCTAATTGCGATTAAGCAGAGTCGACTGTATCTTAACCCAGCACCTTCTTGCTAATAATCAGATCCATTTCATCATCCTCCTCCACACTCGCCCTAAGCTGCGAAGCGCCTACACCGAGGGGCGGTAGGAGCGGTACTTATTAGCATTGTCTTGGTGCCATTAACTTGTCTGCCCTGTGCAGGACC
>JAWQUT010000170.1:549488-670017 GCA_033807755.1 Ellobium chinense
GTAATTTCAACACCCTTTGCTTTTTGTTATTGTGATTTGTGGGCACAATTTTGCCCTTCTTTTGTGATGTTAAATACATAGAAAAATGAGCAAAAAACCATCACAAACAGAAGTTCAACGAGCACAAATAGTGGCATTGAATATGGAAGGCCTTTCAGAGCGTCAAATAGCAGAAAGACTAAGAGTCAGCAAAAGTGCTGTTCATCGTGCGAACGAAAAATTCAAAGTTTATGGAATTTACGGTGACGTGAAAAAAACTGGAAGACCTCGTAAAACTTCATGAAGAGATGACAATGCTATGAGGCTGACAGTGGCGCGATCCCTAATTAGTTCATGTCGCAAAATATGGGCTAATTTGCAGAAAAATGCATTAGCATAAGCACCGTTTTATGGCGTCTAAGCAAAGAAGTTGGTCTCAAATCGTACAAACCAACCGCAAAACCTCGTTCAGCATCAGCTATGAAGATTAGCATTTGCTATGAAACATCTTGATTGGACTGTGGAAAAATGGGAAAGAGTACTATTTTCAGATGAATCAACTTTACAGCAGTTTGTAGTATGGAAGAGATATGTTCATGTACCCAAAAGTCACAGATATGATGAAAAGTACACAATCTCTACAATGAAGCACCCGCCACGTTTAGTGATTTGGGGAGCTATGAGCAAGAATGGGACTGCTGGACTGTATTTTCTTCCTCTAGGTTCCACTATGAATGGTCAAAAGTATGTTGAATTGCTTCAGGAAAAGCTGACATTGCATATGGAAGTTCACAACAGATCTGTTTTCATGCAAGATGGAGCACCATGTTATAGATCAAAGATTGTGCCAGAGTCTCTCAAGGAAAACAAGGCAGAAGTTCTTGACTGGCCTGGGAACAGCCCTGACCTGAACCCAACAGAGAATTTATGGAACTATATGAAAGATAAAGCGCCAGAAAAACAGCCTTCTAGTGCTACAGCAATTGTCACTTCCATAAAAGAAGTATGGTGAAGCAAATAACGGCTGAGTATTGTGAATCTCTCGTGAACAATGTGCCTTGTCGCCTCAGTGCAATGGGTCAGAGCAAAGGAGGACATACAAAATATTAAAGAAAGTTATATTTTTTGCCAATTAGCATTTTTTTCTCCTCACATCACCTTTCTCATACATTTTCATAATGTTTCATGTTTAATAGATCTCATTTATCAGAACTTTTAGTGAGTTACATTAGCTTTGTTACAAAAACATCAAAATTTGCTAGGTGGTCCCATACTTTTGCAAATGACTGTACATTCTCTCCTGATTTTATAAATTAAACCTGAAGTTTGGGTCATTCGCTTCGGTTTCGGTGTGGCCTTCTCTGCGGAGCACTTGTCGTTAAGGAAACTGGTTAGCTTGTTTACACCTTTCGATGTATCGGTTCGCAGCTCGAAAACGAACTGCAAGATCTATATTTTGAACATCATTTTTAATAAGCTCATTAAATTCTGCAAATAATTAAAGAAGACCTAGAGATTGTGGACTTTCTTGCAAGTGACAGTAGAGAAAACAGTTTATTGGCTCAAAGAGGGAAATTGGATTAGGCTTCTGTAACCATTATCCACGAATTATTGCGGTCTCTGAGAAATGTGGCGATTGAGTGAGGAGTGCGATTAGACGGATTGCAATTAGCAAAACAAAACAAAAATGGCAAAAATAAATGCCTTAAGAGGTGTTTTATCGCGCCATGTGGCTGGTTGTAGATTTCTCTGAAAACGAACAACAACAAGAAGAGATCAGATAAAAATACGGTAAATTTTGAAATCGTTAATCACATCCGGAAGAAACAACAGATGTTGTATTCATTCTGTCATTTTGGTCCACTGTATAGACTAAATGTAAATATTGCATGTTCATAATGTTAATTTTGACACATTAATTGTCTGTATTAATTTATATACGATTCTGATGTACCCTGATAGGCTTTCAAGGTCGAGCGAAAAAATATGAATTTCCGAATTTTAAGGTTCCTTCACAACTGACAGTGCTAGGCGAGCTATCCGTCATCTGATTCATCAGAATTCATTTTTCATCTGAGCATCGCGTATTATCCTAGCTTATCAGTTATCTTTTGTTCAGAATGTGTAGATAAGCGGCGTACACAGCTGCCTAATGGAAATTAATAATGAAGATAAACAGGGAAAGGAAGCAATGGAAACGTTGGCGATCTTTCTTGCAAATGTGAAAAATATATCTTGACTATTATTGTTGTTGTTGCGATAGTTGTGGTGATGGTGGTGGTGGTGGCTGATTGTAGTGTATATATGTGTGTGTGTGTGTGTGTGTGTGTGTGTGTGTGTGTGTGTGTGTGTGTCTGTCTGTGTGATTATGTGTGTGCTTCTTTCTTCTTTCTTTTTTCTTTCTTTCTTTCTTTCTTTCTTTCTTTCTTTCTTTCTTTCTTTCTTTCTTTGTATGTCTAGTTGGCGGGTAATGTTCGGAATGAAACTGAAAGTAAGAGGCCTATACATCATCCAATAAAACTGGAAGTTTAAAGTTGCAGGTGAGATGATGGTCATGGGCGAAGGCATAGGTATTTCAGGGAATTTCACACCACTGGCGGTAATTTAGAGTAATCTAACACAAACATCTCTAAGTCGCTTTACTGATTGTTAAATATGCAGGAGTACCATATTATACGGGACAAGAGAGGCAGGGACCAAACATGGGGCTTTGTGTCTGCACATCTGTGAGGTATCACACCAGACAGCGTTGGACGGTCACGGAAAGAACATCCCATAGCTTCACTTCGAAACTCAGTGACAGCCAAGGTCCGTGATAAAAGACATTTACCCACGGAATTCGGCTCCGGCACGACACGGAAAGTGTGACATAGCGCACATAGATATATTTCCTTGTGGGATGACGTCAAAGTGATGTTCCACCGGTTCTGACCTGGTGGGTTCTCAGCTTCGTCCTGTTTACAATGAGAGACAAAAAAGACGTAAAAAACAAAATGTCGTGGCGACAGGGTGTGACGGATCCAAATCTGGTGTTATCGCTGAGACAATCGTAAATTGTTTTCCATGTGAACATAACTTAACTGTTAAGACCTCAGAAGACAATCTTCCATAATTCTTCTACCTAGTGCCCCCTTCCTTCCTGTCTTCCATCCTTCCTTCCTTCCTTCCTTCCTTCCTTCCTTCCTTCCTTCCTTCCTTCCTTCTTCCATCTCACGCTTATTCATCTTTGTTTTCCTTCGCTAATTTCGTCACTTAGAGTGCAAATATTTATTAATTTGTGAGCATTATTTCTTTCTTCCTCGGTTCACGCTATATAACATCTAATAATAATAGCTGGAGTCAGCAATGGTCTTTAGACCTATCTTTTCCACTGCGACAACTGACGGAAAGTAAACTCCAGGACAAGGACTGTGCTCACTTGACACAAGGGTCTTTAGTGAAACCCAATTAAATTGATATTAATTAATCTAAGCACTCTGATAAACTCGAATCGACTTCAACTGCTCGGACCACCAGCTCACCATATTTGCCAAGACGATTATGACCCTTTGTCTTGCTTACAAAAAGAAAAAAAACGGGTGGGCTGCGGGAAAGCGAAGCATTATTTTCCCCGGTGGTAAAATAACAAGATTAATAGGCGAGAAGCGGTTAGATATAGCTCGTATTTACTTAATGGTTTTCAAGGGAGGGACAATTTGCAGTTGAATGTTTGCTGGAAAGCATAATAATACTAGAGCGTGGACTGCCCATCCCACTCTGTACAGCTGACCAAGGAAGATTTGTGGAAGGCAAATATCTTTTCATAACTGATTGCTGTAGAAATCAACGTGGTTTTCGTCACAAGAGAGGGCCGTTACCACCTTGTTAAAGCACCCCCCCCCTCNNNCCCCCCCCCCCTCCTACGCTACCAGCAAGGGATTCGAATGCATCCCTGTCCCATTCCATTAAGATATTAAATTCATTCAAACAGAATTTTTGTATGGTGTCTACGGTGCTTCCGTAGGGTGAGTGGGGACCCGGGAATGATCCTACAGCTTTGTCAACAGTATCATGAACCGCACAGATTTCACTACGGAGGAGGTAGACGTGGAGAATACCTTCAGCTGATTTCTTTGTACAGTATTATAATAACATCTGATGCATGGAGTTTTGTAATTAGTGATCGGATATTTCATATAATTAGCGTTGGTCTAGATCTGGATAGTGTGTTATCCTTTGGAGCCATTACCACTTGGGTTTACGCACAACTGGGTGGCCTAATGGTGATGAAAGTTAAAGGCTGAGGTTATAGTGTTGTTTTTGCTGCTGTTGCTGCTGCTGCTGTTGTTGTTGTTTTTTGTGGTGGTGGTGGTGGCAGTGGTAATGGTAGTGGCAGCATGGTGATAGTGATCATAGTGATGTTGGTGGCGGTGATAATAATCAAATGCTGATAGGATGATGATGACAATGATGATGATAATGTTGATGATGATGATGACGACGATGGTAATGATGATGAATGGCAGCGGTCATTGCTTTCTGTGCTCGTGATAATAGCGCTTCAAGCTACGAACGTTCCGATGCAGTTCATAGACCTCTTCCGGGGTTGTTTGCCTTCCTTTAGGTCTTATTTGCTTTCCCTCGAATTTAGCAGGCCACGACATTGTACCTTTTCTAAAAGAGACAAACGTTGAGGAACCAAAGAGAGAGAGAGAGAAAAAAAAATGACCACAAACTAATCACTGCTCTGGTAAAAGTTATAGGCCTAATGGTCAACCAAAGCGCGCTGTGTAAGGGTCCTGGGATATAAAAGGCAGATTATAGAGCAAGTGATTCGAGTTGATAATTATTATGCGAAAGTCCGGTTTTGTTATAATGTCGTCCATCGCTTCCAATCTCTCGCGACAGTTTGTTGATCGAACAATTAGTGGACACAATCAAAACGAGTGCTGTTGTGGACTCGCCTACGGGCTCGGTCGCCCGTGTTTTCTTTACGCCGGAAGTGCTTGTTTGGCGAGGGCTTCTGGGAATGACAAGGGGTCAACCGACAAATCTGTCCCCATAATGCTCACACCGTTTAATAATTAGCGGAGGGTGGCCGCAGACGCAAAAGACATCAATTTTAGGGGTGGGTATGGGAGGAGAGAACATTGGCGTGACTGGAAAATGGGAAGAGTGGGGATGTTCTCACTCTCCCCGCTCCAAAAACTCCCATCCATAATACAGAATATGGGAGCCAGCAGAACGATTTATAAAGATCCGACTAAAAACTTCCCCTTTCCCACACAAAAAAGACAAACAACTCCCCCCATCACTTCCCCCGGCCCACAAAGAAGATCTGAAGTTATTTGATTTGATCACGCCTCTGTCAGGACACTGCCCTTGGTACTCTGTCCAAGGTTTTTTTTTTGTTTGTTTCTGCTTCCTTTGACATGGCAGGAAGCATGCACAAAGCGCTGTAATTAAGGGACCCAAATAATCATGAGAGCGAATTATTATTATTCTCCTGTGGTCATTGCTGGGCCTTTAATAATGCTGACCGATGCGTTAACTGGCGTATTTGGTATAGTTTAAGTGCAGAAGATATGGCCAATTATACTAACGATCATCGATACTATGGTTTCCGGTTTTAATTAGCCATACAACTGGCAATGGTGATCAAGATCATGTTCATTTGCCATTACCTATTCGGTTATAGAGACAGGCTAAATTTCGATGCCCTAATTAGACAAAGGCTAGATTAATAATGTATTCCGTGAATCTTTGTGAACCATTAAGTAAAACATCTGTCTTCTAACACTCCTACAAATTATTATCTATCCTTTCCTGATTGTGTAAGTTCATTCTAAAGCTTGAGATTTATCTAAATAAATAAGTTGATAGAGGACACGGTTGCAGGGTATCTGTTGTTCATTAATACCTTCGGTATTTCCTGCAATTTCACTGAACCCATTTTACCTCTAAAATTTCGTGATAACCGTACAAGTACATATTGCATGTCTATTGTATTATTAAGAGTCTTTCATTTGTTTTTGAAGATTGTGGAAACGGTATCGTATTAAAGAACTCTTTGAGGATCTGTTTGTTCACGTATGTGACGAGAACATCCCCTCACTCACTCTTAGTCATACACTAAGACTTCTTCAAATCTAGGTTGTATTGGGTTGTGGAAAGAAACGGAAACGTTTGGGATTGAAGAGTTGTAGGGCCTTTAACCAAAATAAAATTGTTGTAATATCATTGTGCAGCAGCTGGCTGAAAGCACTTTGTTCAAAGCCCCAGATAGAATTTACGAGATCAGTGAAATCAGTGAAAGTTGCAATAATTATAGATTATTGCAAATCTGTTTGTTTATGTGCTGAAAATTCTGTCCTAGTTTCTTTATAAATTTCGAGGTCACAGGACTGTGGGATGGGCGGCGGGGCGGCACCCGATATATCAACACAGTCTGTTCAAGGACACATCGCTTACATATTGCCATTTAAAAGACTCGTATTCTTCGGTGCTGCCGTGTACGCTATAGCTGGAGCTGACGAGAGAGTACAGTCATGGCACTGGTCATAATATACCATCTGGCTACACCAGCTGGACGACCAGCTTTGCAAAGACACCCTTTTTTTATATATATAAACACAGTCCTTTTAACCGTTAACGGACACTGACCAGCCCACAAAAGGAGCATGATCTGCCCGGAAGATGATTGGAGGAAGCAGGCAAGTACACACTGTGTCAATGTTGATCTTTGGGATCGAAGTCACCTCAAGTGGGGTCCGTGAGCTGGCTTGTCATCATTAACACTCCTATCGTGGCCAATAGCTGCTAGAAATCCGATGGCTGGTATCACAGTCGTTAATCCCTAGCGCTGCTGCCGGGTGGTTTCCGTTTCTGCTTCGTTTGAGCTACGTCTGCGAGAGTACATCGTCCTTTGTATGCCTGGTTGACGTGGAAACGGTGTTAAGAGTGGTCGTTCTTTTCGAATTGAGATCATTCGTTACTCGTGTAGGACACAGCTTTGGAACGATCGTTCTTTGAGACGCTCTTTCGCACTAATTGTATTGACACTGTTGTGCCCTCGATTGTTTTGTAACATCCGTCCCCATCGCTGGGCAGCTGAGCTGATGGACAATGGTCACCAGACTGATACTGAATACTAAATGTAACGGTGATAACGAATCACAGGTCCAGTGTGGAGTGAAAAGTCTTCTTTCAGTAATTTCCTTCTCGTCGGAAAATTTGATATGATGTGACCCAATCCATCCATGATACTCAATTATATAAGAATGGTATCTATATCCTTTCCCATTTCCCTCGCCTCCCTCACCCCACTAACCTCCTCCGCCTTGACAGCTTGTGAGAAACGGGCCTGCTTCTGTGTCGGTTTTTATTATGATTAAAATTCTTTGGTCTGAGTGGGAGCGAAGGAGGCGGGAGGATTACATTAGGAGAAATCTCTGAATTATAACGCCAGGTGCACAGATAAACGAAATGGCCATCGAGGGCATCATAAGGTTATTTTCAGTTAGGTTTGTGAGCACAAAGAGCGATGACTGCTGTGAGGATGGCGGTAACGTCCTCATTCACAACCATAGCAGTAAGAAAAGTTTACATAAGACAATCCAAGTAGGCTACAGAATTACCTACGAGGTGACCAGTCCACAGATGCCACTTTGCGAGGTGTCTAGTAGTTACATGTGATAGCTACTTTAAAAGAGAAAGTGCCCGAAATTTATGACTCTTAGATCGACACCAATAAGCCGCTTCAAATATTCACAAAAGAATGTTATTACATATATTTGTAGCTTTGCTTTCTCGGGCACGTGTCATGCGCCCGTGCGTTAGATCGCGGGGAAGTGAGCGAAGCTTAGACATTAGTTAGAAAATTTCGATTTTTTTTTTTTCAGAAGAACAATACCGGAAGTAGGAGCTCGGCAACAACGGCGTCACCTTCTACGGTTTCAGATTAAATCTAAAATTTAATCAACATTTCTTTTTTAAAGAATTACAAATTACAACTTGACCCCCAAAAAAAACAACATTACAAAATTACGAAAAAAAATTACAGATCTGAAAGTTACAAATATTGTCACTGAAATTTTTTATCAACGGCCTTGTGTCGGAGGAGGATGTGGCAAAGAATCAGCGGTGATATGCATGCTAACAATTTATAAAGCAAAGACATAAGTATAGCAAACACTACTCGCATGCCAGTGCACACTTTTCTAGCTCTTCTGCATCAGTCGCAGCCATCGTGGCTTACATAGAGACTCATACTTCTCTGCTTAGAATCCCTGATTTGCTCACAGAATAAAAGGGCCACCTTTTTCATTCCATGTAGTTACACCCGTGGGGTCCAAATGGCAAGTGCTGGAGCAAGCTTTAGATATCAAAAAATTCAAAGGATACACCAATTAATTGTAATTAACACTCTCCATTATATAGTTTTTTAAACGCCGTAATCCTATACTGTTATCAATGGGGAAAATACAAGACAAAATGGTAATTTTTGAGTCCACTGTGGTAAAACTTCTTAGAATAGAAAGACGCATCTCTCTCTGATTTCTTTAAAGGTCTAATTTGAAGGGGCGGTATGCACAATACAGTCTAACTTCGCGCTCTGGCGATGACCACAGGGAACATCAATGCTTTTGGGGGGGATTCCCCACAGTTACGGCCGGCAGGTAGAGTCAGACAGCATTGTGCATACGCTGCAGATTTGACTATTATAAATGCAAAGTGCATGAATCTGGGAACTGGCAATACAGTTATCCACGGTATCGTTCAAATAACGAGGCTCCACGATCCTAATTTTACCGAGGAAGAGATTTAGGACCCTGTCTTGTTCACTATGTTGAGTGTTGTGAGTACGTCTATGTGTTTGTCTTGCTGAGTTTACCAGCTGAAGCTTAACGGCAGTTGGTTAAGGCGGGGGTGGGTGGTGACTGCTAGTCTTCTGTTCGACTTCGGGAAAGACCCCGGCCATTAAGCCACTCTTTTGGAGTGGCGGCGTGGTCGTGTATAGACGTCTACCTGATTCCAAACTGACGACAAGGCGATGGGTGTCGACGCAGAGGTCGCGGGTTCGACTCCCACCGCATTACTTTCTTTCCTTCTTCCATTTTCTCTCTGCATTTGTCTTCTTGAGCACTTTCCCCTTTATCCCACTTTGTGTGAGCATCTGTTATGCGTCTGCTCACTCCCCACTAATGGGTATATGAGTATCTTTGGCGATCACGAGGTTCAAATTCGCTAACTCCTACACTGATTTGAAGAAAATTTCATGGAATGCTTATATATATATAATTATATCAAGGAAAATCCCTGCTAAGTTTTGCAGGATGTCGTGTTTCTTGATAAAGGTTAAGAGTCATGTGCCATTCATTTTTTTGCCGCAGGCTTCTGGGAATGTATTCAGATAGGAAACAAACTGGTCTCTATGTTGTTTTAATTTCTTACCGTTTCCATTACTTTGACAGCCACTTTTACAACAGTGGCCTGTTTGCTATCAAGAAATCACTTAATGAATCGTCAAAATTTAATTTCCTTACATACGGGAAAGGATACCTATTCCGCTCAGCGGATGTCGGAGATTTAGATAAGCCAAGATGTTGTCGTTCACGTAAGCCCTAAGTGTCTCTGTCAAAACGAGGCATTTAGTGTCATGGTGGATAATCTCTTCTGCCGGAGGCGGCTGTCAGAGTTGTTTGGAATTTGTTCAATTCAATAATTCTTTGTAAATAATTGTAGCAATGTGTGGATGAGAGATTGAGGGAGAGGAAGAAAGATGAGAAAGAGGGGGAAAGGAAGAGGATAATAGTTAACCCTCTAAGTTCCAAGTGTAGAATAGTTAATATAGTGAGAAAGCCAGTTCTTTTAGAGTAAGTGGTTTAGATCTCTTCAACTTAACTTTTATACCGTTATATAGTATATTATTGTTATGTAGTAATATTGTACACTGGTTCTTTTCCACATAGTTATAATGTCATTGTGTTACGGAAACACCAAGCTCATGTGCCATATACGGCACATTGGGTCTTTAAGGGTTAAGACAGTAAACCAATGTAAGATGAGACACGTCACTACGCGTATAATTCAGTTATAATTCAGTCTTAAATCCAGTCTCACTCCCCTGTATAGAACTTTGCTCAAGCGGCATTGCTCATGGTAAGATGATCCTCAATGAAAGACTGAATCAGGAGAGTGACACTGGGTGTGAGAGGAGGAAGAGGAGAGAGAAGGCGAACAACGGAGAGGAAAAACTGCTGGTGGATGAGGATCTAATTGAGGGTAGAGGTGGGAATGAGGGCGGAGAGACGGGGATAAAAAGAAAGACAGTAACAGATAAAAGAAATAAAAATAATGAGAACCACTTGGAAAACACTCAATGGCCGCTATTTAGCACAGCCTACAATTATCAAGCAACATGATGGCGATCGAGATGCATAAACATTTCTAACATTTCCGTTACAATCTCGGCATCTTTCGACCATGCGCGGAATAACTCGGCGGTTCTCAGGAGATAATTTTACAAACATCCTTGCATCTGTCACGTGACAGGGTTATAAATAACCTGGAAAACGCATCATGGGATTTAATGGTACACTCCCATGCGGCGGGAAAGGCCATCATAAACAGTCTCACCTCATGCTCTTGAGTGCACCTGTAAGGATGGCTGTCACAATGCTGTGGAGTCTTGACCTACGACAGTTGTGGAGTGTGTATGTGGGTGGGAGGAGGGAGGAGGGAGGAGAGTGCTTTATTTATTATTTCTGAAAGCGGGCGTTCGTTCTGGGACATTACAGGTTGCGGGAGCTTAATTGATCCAAAAAAAAAAAAAAAAGAATTATCTAAGTCTGTAATGGCAGAATATAGAAATAATCGTACGGCATGAGACCGAGCTGCAAAATTGCTGAAGTTCAGTGATGAAATTGTAAAAAAAAAAAAGAAAAATTAATTCTTGCAGGCAGTGTTTCCCTGTGGTTTCAGCGAATTTCATCTGTGTGGGCCTGTAGTCTGCAAAAGAAGCCAAATTTTTAACCAGTTTTCATCTAAATTAAATTATGAAATATTTAAATGAAGGACCCCGTTGTCAACAGTTTATAATTTTAGTACAGTGGTAATACCAGACCTGCGGACTAGTCTTGGTCATCTCGGAACGTTCCTGTGGTTCGAGAAGAAAATTTCATTAAATGGCTCAAAAAAGCTTTTACAATTTGGCTCCTGCAACTTCAAATACGGCTTCATCTTCACAGTTAATGCCGCAAAAGCCGCTCACCATTTTGTTTTAGAGTCTGTAAAGGCCTATGTAGTTTTAACATTTCTGACTGACAGCTCACGTTTCTGATCCTTGTTCGCACACAAATAAGTCACACTGTAGAGCGCCCTTTCTCTCCTTTCCGCTCTGGCAGTATCCTGGCTTTCCCTGGTGGTAGTTACTCTATGCTAAACGAAAAATCCGAAACTGCCAACGTCATTTGAGATACGGAGCACGAGAAGAAAATTTGGTGTATATTCGTGTTTTAAAACATTAAAAAAAAAAAAAAACCAGTCTGAGAGGTTTGCAGATATAACTTATTGGTAGACATGTGAGGGTTGGTAAATGAAACAGCAAATTAAAATTGTGTGAATGAGCCGCTTCTGCGGCCGTCGTGTAATCAAGAAGATCAGAAATTGTGCCACAAATTCTTATAAAAACTGAAAATGTAAAAGTATTGGTTTACACTGTAACAGTTCATTCTTTCGCTGTCCATATAAACCAAATCCAAATCCAAATCCAAATCTTAAATCTAAATCCACTATGCGTCCGCACAAACTACATTTGGCCAACCAATTAGAGAATTCGACCCTCTGGTCACACGTGTGGCAAATTGACCTGACCAACAGCACCAAATCCTAATGGCATAATTCGAGACGATCATTACAAATTATTGAATTATTTTGTTTATTTGTTGATACAGGCCGTGATCCAAACACTTATCAAACACCAACAAGGTGTAACTACACATGCAGATGTAAGAATGCGTCTGGTGTGAATTTTTGACAGTTTTCTGTAGCTCCTTCTCAGTATTCTCATTGTCACAATTTTGCATCTAGTTTTAGACAGACAGACAGACAGACAGACAGACAGACAGACAGACAGACAGACAGACAGACAGACAGACAGACAGACAGACANTTGACAGTTTTCTGTAGCTCCTTCTCAGTATTCTCATTGTCAGAATTTTGCATCTTGTTTTAGACAGACAGACAGACAGACAGACAGACAGACAGACAGACAGACAGACAGACAGACGAGAAGGGAGGAAGGGACTTGGGAAAGTATCGGAATACTGCTACAAAGACTGAATGATTGATCGGCATTCATCATAAAACTGTTGCGCTTACTTTCAATTCTCGGCGCAAGAATAAAGAAGTAGGCCTAAGATTTTGATAGCATAAATACACCAACAATTAAAATGTTCATTATACGTGTAACTATAAGTTATTATTAAAAACCTAATCAATATTATTCTTAATTTTAAACGATCCCTGGACCGGTTAATAACGTCTACTGGAAAAACATTTGTAACATTATTTCCTCCTTAAGGTATGAAGATGCCAATGGTTTGTTGTTGTTGTTTTTTTTTCCACTGTTGGCTGTATAAAGTTTTACACCTCTCATTAATTTGTCCAGGGGTCCCAAGCCAAAATACTTTCCAAACATATTGTTGAACTTTTCCTCCAGATTTTGACACAAAGAAAAATGCTGAGAATTTTAGCAGCGAAGCAGGCTACCTAGTATTTTAGGCCTCTTCACTCAGTAAACAGGATAACTTTATCCACCTTATAGCAACAACCACAAAGTTTATACTTCAGTGGCTAAACCTCACCTATTCTGAGTCTACAGAATGATGTATTTGCACCTATCTATACTTTTGAAATTCAAAGCCAACCCCTTTACCATGACCAGTTCTCTGGTTTTATAGGGACTATTTAAAATTGCATATCAAAATGTCAGGTTATATTGGCATCTTCATACCTGATATCTATTTCACTGTAGCAGTCGAGAGACAATAAAATTCATTATCGGTAACTTCTCGGCTGAACATGAACCGTTCATGCATTGTTTTGGGGTTTTGTTTGTTTGTTTGTTTGTTTGTTTGTTTGTGTGTTTTGTTTTGTTTCCCTTGCAGACTTTTTAAAAAAAATATTTTTATTTACTTCTTAAGATGGACAGGCACTGGTCAGAGGCCCATGCATGTCTGTCCTTACAATAACAATCGAAAAACTCGCATTTTGAAGTGGGCATATCATGTACATGACGTTTCATCATCCGTCCAGTCATGGTACTCGAGAGTGATCATTTTTATGCAATTTTAAAATTAATGGATGATTATCACTACGCATTAGAATGTAGACTCTACCAAGTTTTAATATGAGGGTAATAAATCGTCACAAAATGTGGATAGAAAGCTACGACTGGACACATCAGCAGATACATGGACATTCAGACGAAAAAATAGACATTCAGAAAAATGGACAATCAGGTGGATGGATAAACATATTATAATCATCCTAACTGGGAAAATATTTAAGCTATATATTAAACACGTAATTCAATATCGTTGCAAGAAAATTAATGTTGATAATAATGGTTTGGGGCAATTTGCAATTCCCTGCAATTCATGTAAAATGTCCAATTTTTTTGTTTTTTTAATTGGACGGAGGGTGTTTTACGAGAAGAGTATGGCTTTGACAACATTCACAATGTTTTGCATTGTCTCGGGTTATATATAAATGAAGGATTTTTTAGCTTTAGACATGGACTATATTATCCATAGTTCTCATTTTCAATGGGAGAACGACACGCGACTGACATAGAAGCCCTCATATTCATATTAGACTGATTTTCCCAACCATAGGCTTGACAGAGGATAATGAAGTTACTGACCAGGCCAAATTAAGTTATACTTTAAACTGAAAGCCTTTCAATAGTTTCATTTGAGATTTCGAATTTAACAAAATCTGACAGTAATCATAAGCAAAAACTGTATACTAGTATATAATGAACATTTTAAACATATGAAAATACGATTTTTACTTACCCAAAAGGGAAACTGGTTTAAAATGTCATATAATGTTATATGTTCCACCATAATTCAAATACATAGAAGAACACACATCATAAGATTAAATGAAAATACATAATATTATAAAGCAAATAACACTGTTGGTGGTCCGCGATGCAGCGCCCAGGTCTGTCCAGCTCTCCCCAGCTCTAAAGCATTTACATCTGGGTTGAGTGTGGATAGCCAGTTACTCATTTACACCTGCGAGTCAAATGTGAAAAGGAAAGTGCTGTGCCTTTCCCAAGGACAAAACACAATATAACTACCCAGCGAGCGAGTCAAACACACAAATCTTAGACTTGACAATTTTCAGTTTCTGCGTTCGACTCACTAACCACATGGCCATGCTGTCTCCCTTATGACCTACAAAATTATAATTTGATATCATCTTTAGAAATCTGCTATCACCTCAGATCATCCTTGCTTGTACATTCCCTAAGAATGGAATGCATGTCAAATATTAACACACATTAATTAAACGTGAGTTTGTTTTTTTTTCTTATTATTCACAGATAGTGTTGTAAGTAAAGTTAAGCGCGCAATCTCAGGCGCCCCAGTGTGACTTATTATGGCAGTAACACTGTTTCCACATGATCGCTGAAACATGTTATTACGATTAAGTACAGAATAGTAGAGACATTGAAGTGGTTGGCGGAAGACCTGCTAAAGAAAAATTTAGACGCTTAGACAGATAACTCCCAAGTGCCGTGATTGGAAACAGTGGATGAACTTTCAGAGTTTATTGTTGAAAAAAGAAAAACCCAGATCACAACGTGGCATGTGGCATGTGGCTATGTTGTGGGCACACATTTACAAACGAAAAATGACGGGACAAATAAAACATGAAACAGACATGTATCAGTGAAAATCAATCAATCAATCAAGCAAGCAAGCAAGCAAGCAAAACAAGCAAGCAAGCAAGCAATCAACTATTGACTGGTCAGTTAATGAACCAGCCAAGCTGGGTCTCTGACCCCTGTTTGTTCTACAAAAAAAAGGGGAGGTCAGAAAGAAACAACAATTTAAAACAATTTATGATTCAGCAATGGTAAATTTAAGCAAACAACAAAAATCAGACATGAACAAAACAATTGAAGATTGAAATTCTTTAGTTTATTCCATGAAAACTGGAATCATGTGCCCCCCCCCCCTAAATGATTTCTTAGAGGGGAATACATGTAGATGTATACCGAAATAAATAAAAAAACCAACACATGTATTTGTCTTGCTGCACTGTCTTTTGATTACACAGATTAAACACGATCATGACTTCTGTGACACTGACTTTACAATTTGCGCTTCAACGAGAGTGCATGTCGAGACCTAAAAACTTGAGTGATGTTTTTTAGTGAAGTGGTAAACAAAGGGTTAAAATCAAGGAACCTGATTCTGCATCGCAGAGAGTCGGTGTAGCTGGTTATATTGTGTGTATCCCCCGTTCTGACCTGCACTGGAGTGCCGCAAAGACCTTCCCTTGAATTTCTGAACCACACTTTACGACCTTTTTAACCTTTAGGCCTACTCTATGGCCGGATAGAACTGTTCGGAGATACCCCGCCCCAGACTCGAAAAATGCTTGATATCACACACACACACACACACACACACACACACACACACACACACACACACACACACACACACACACACACACACATACATATTTATATATTTTTTTTAATGACTATTAGAGGCTCGGACAGGACTGGGCGTCCCTTCCCCTCCTCACAGCTATCGGGATCAGAGCTGAAAAAGATGGTGGTCATCCTTCTAACGCAAAACGACGTATCTAATATGTGAGTATTTTACTAGTATGACGACTCATTCTACTGTAGAAGGAAAGACTTTGTATTTGCAATTCATTCTAGCCACATTGCCTATGACAATCTGACATAATTATCAAGTGAATTTTAGGAAACCAGTAATCAGGGCTATGATCCCACTCTTGCTGAAATGAAATTCGATGTCATTAGTGTCGGTCTCCGCTGCGCCACAGAAGTAGTCGGTCATTTTCACATTATACACAATGTAGAGCAATGAATGTATGGTTGAATAACGCACCTGTTCTTGAGCTTCACAACAAACTTTATATGAAAACATGTTGGGTTGTTGTTTTTTTTATATTTGCATCGTTGAAGATGTTTT
Organism: Ellobium chinense; assembly: GCA_033807755.1. Taxonomy (NCBI): domain Eukaryota; kingdom Metazoa; phylum Mollusca; class Gastropoda; order Ellobiida; family Ellobiidae; genus Ellobium; species Ellobium chinense. The sequence goes on from JAWQUT010000170.1 coordinate 565,697, forward strand.
GAGAAAGGTTAGTAAAAATGACATAAATCCGCGTGTAACTTCTTGAAACAAAAAACTACTAGGGTGTCATTCCACCTTTACAAGGCAGCATTCTTCCTATGAAAGCTGCAGGTATAACCACTAGGAGTTATTGCTTGCAAACTCCTTTTCTTTCCCTTGCATAATATCCTGCTTAGGTCACGAAACAGATCCTAACTCTACAAGCTGCCACGCCACTCATATCTTTAGAATGTAAATTAATTTCACATTGCCGTTAAAATGCTAATGAGTTTAACTTGCATGCACAGTAACGTGACTGCATCTGAAGTCTGAGCGAGCACTTTCTTGATTCATAGTATCGAATCTATGAACACGGTGCATCTCATAAATGAAATTGAGTAAAATTAAAAGGACCAGTCCTGACCAATGAAATGAAGTATTATATTTATGCTGATGGTATCGGGACACTATGGAAAATTGCTATGCAAGTTTCCACCGAAACCTGTAACATACCGGCAATAATGAAATCACTTATGCTATAATAAAATCAGTTAAGAACACCTCCCGCAGTCAAGATAAGAAAACGTAAGCCAACTCTTGCGCGATGGAGATTAGGCTATGGGGACCGGCCGACTACGATTCCAATTCTCAAATCTTGATTCCAGGCCAGTAATCGATTATGATCTGTTCCAACCTTGGAATTGAATCAACAAGTACTTCTTTAAATAGATCCCGATTCACTGAACTCTAGTTATATATTATAATGATTGATCTTAAATATTTGGCACATTTTTTTTCCTTTATGTAGTATTCTCGTAATAAAATATCAATATATATTTTTTTTTCTTACAGTTAAAAAATCGCATTTGGCTATCACACCAAGGTAATTTGCCAACTCTGGAAAAGCAGGTTACAGTTTTGTGCGACTCGATGGTCAAATCTTCACTCTTTGCACAGACTCAGCAGATTCATCAGTCAAATTTTCTCGCTTTATCAGTCTCTAAATCGTAAGTTTTCTTATTGATACCTAGCCCCGACTTCGTATCCGTATTGTGAACCGCTATATTTGACAAGCACTATAATTTGTACTCGATTCTTCTGATCGGGGGTCAACTTACTTGGAATCAAATCGATTTCAGAATTTGTAATCGCCCATCCCTCTTAGCTTCCTAATGTGTCGCTCGCCATTCAACTTTATCGCGGTTGTATTATTCGTTAATTTTTCAAGTTTTCTTTCAATTTTATATTCTGGTAAAGCGGAAATCTGTTAAGGTGCATTACTGAGGGGGAAAAAAACCACCAAGAAATAAAGACTGACAACAATTTATCGATTACAGGCAAACTGCGACTTTCTTCACAAGCTATTGATTTTTATCACAAATTTATGCACACTGGATACGAATAAATTTAAGAGCGTGTCTCGAGTTTAAAATAACTTGTTACAGGAGAATGAAAGCCAACACGACCAACAATTGTCTACAAAATGTTTGTTAATTAATGTTTCTTAAACTATATCAGGTTGCAAAGAGTTGTACTCAATACAATTGTATTTTGTATCTCATTGATAAGTAGACTAAATAGTCTATGAATGTCACATGCACGGTTTCATAATTATACTATATGTTTATTATGTCACTGAAGAAGGCCACGATAAAGTCGACAGTTTGGAAATACATATCCAAAGCGTGTTTGGTGAAGGTTTCTTTGTTATGGATTTAAGGGTCAGGAAGACCTTTTTAGTAAGGACAGCTCGTTAATATAATACTTGTCAGCTTTTAACAGCTTTTAATATTATACTTTTCCCCATGCACAAAGGCATTATTGTTCTCGTAGGCTGACCGTATCATGTGGGCGCATAACCTACGTCTAAACTGGATAGTAATAGAGATTCACCCCATCGAAGTCGTCAATACAGTGGGCTCCATCTATAACTACCACGGTTGTAACGGTAACCCGGCAGTAGTGTGCAATATCTCAATCCCTGTTTTTCTCTCCTTTTTGTTACCGTTATAATAGGTTTTTGTTTTTTTTTAATAACACGACCGGAAGAACGAAGCTTTGGCTGTTTTGGCGTAACTGTCTCACACTAGCATGAGGTTTTTATATGAGTATGAGGACTTGATAGTCGTCGATGGGTAGATGACATGGCTTCATCCGCCATTGTCATTGTTGTTAGTTTATGCTGTTGTTCATTGTTAAGTATTTTATAACCTCGTTTAGATACTCCTATGCCGTTGTGATATGAGCTTAATAAAGTTTCTTGAATCTTGAATTTTAAGCCACTGTTTACAGGCTGACAACCAGCAGTTACATCAGCGGTCAACGATGTGTGTATGTACATCACGAAACCTCAGTGTTGATACATGAACCAAAAGAATACGATTAAAGCAGCTTCTCTTGTCTTCGTATCCTAACTCGGGAATAACGGATGCGCGGTAAAACTAATAACAATAAAAATTTGAAAGTCCCCACCACCCCGTCGTTATCGAGTTTCAGTCGAAAATCCGTCCTAACTTGGAAGTCTGTTTTTGATTACTAATGCGTCCTCTCTTGAGTTTGTAAAATGAATTTGAAGTTTGACTGCAGTGAGAGTAGCCATGTGAGTAGAACAGCTGTCAGTAATGAAATATTCACGCATATTCTATTCCCCTTTGTATTTTCTTGGACTCGTTCATATCTCGAAAATTCAGTAATGACCACACATTTTTAACAGATGTATTCTATCAACTTAGTAAGATGCAATAAATTTTGTAGAGAGAATTCTAATGTGGTTTCACCACAGTTTTAATCGATTCATCCGTCCCATTGTGTGTGTGTGTGTGTGTGTGTGTGTGTGTGTGTGTGTGTGTGTGTGTGTGTGTGTGTGTGAGAAAGAGAGAGAGAGAGAGAGAGAGAGAGAGAGAGAGATGGAGGAATGGGGGAAGGTAAGGCTGGGTGACATGTAAACTAAATCTTTCATGTTTTTTCAGTTGTTGTTCTAGTGTTCCAGTTAATAGTACACTGTCGAAAGTGATTGTTGTCAATGTTTGTATTTTCGATGTTTGGCTTGAAGCCTAACAAGACAGAAACTTGAGACTTGTCATGAGTTTATTACACCCACACGCTGTCTAACACGATCGTTGGAGCCAGGACAATAGTGAAAACATATTCTCTCGACTGTTACTCACTGCATTCGTTTTGTTTTTTTTTGGCTTCTTTGTTTGTTTGTCGGTGGCTGCAGTGAAAATAGTTTCTTGACTCAAAGAGGAAAATCAAGAGAAATAATAATAGTACCCTCACCTTAAAAGTCGGTAATGTACCATGAGAAGCCGAAGAATTGCCATAAAGTGAAAGAGTGAAACAGGTGCGAAGCTTTACAAAGTGGCAAAATTTATCGCTTTGTCACTTTGTAAAGCTTAACATCTGTTTGTTCTTGTACAATAACGTGCTATGATGTGGACCCGTATTACGTTTCATAACTCCATTTAACAGAAACCTCAGGCGGCCTGTTCGCTTTCTTAAACTGTATTTAGTTATATTGACTTATTAAATTATCATATTGTGGAGTGGCGTGGCCGAATGATTGCGGCGTTGGACTCAAGATCTAAAACATCGTGGGTATGATTCCCGACCACGGTGGTGTGGTAAGTGCTTTAGGAAAACATATCATTCAGTTTCCTCATTCCATCCGTCTGTAAAAAGGGTACCTGGCTATAAGCAGTGAAAGTTATTGCCAGAATGCTAGTGATCAGGTCCTCTAATTGGTAGCGGCATCGTATACTGTACTTCCCAGGGAGTTGAGAAGATCCTGAAGTGATCTGGTCTGCCGCGTGAGCGGGCATCAGCCTAGTTACGAGACATAAACCGAATAATTATTATTACTATTATTATTACTATTAGATTCAGTGTCGAAATTCAGATGTCCTATTCAGTTTCTTATACTGTATTATTATTAAATTACTGAATGATTATACCACAGGTTACTGTATTTCTATTATTAGACAGACCCTTTATGAAGTAGGCTATCCAAAACTCATGCCAAGGCGTAGGGATGTAAAGTTATTCTGAGTACAGTCAATAAGCATAAAACGATTTGTAGTCTAAGTAAAGCCTACACTCCTGGTAAAGACGTGGCCCTTGTGCTGCAAGTAATACGGTACATCCTTATGGGATAAGGATAAGAATCCATGGAGTTCAGCTGCGTCACAAAATACATCTACACTATGTACACACACACACACAATGACCTACGTGTTAGATATTTGGCTCGTATAATATACATGTATAATATAATCTAGGCTTCATGTTTCATAATTCTTTCATGACATGTGATATCTGCGAGACTATATCTGGAGTTCGTTGCAAGGCTCGGGCGAATGCAGACTGAGCCAGTTGGCGATGGGCCAAGAGGCATTTTTTGCGCCACAGATTTTTCTTATGTATTTACGCCAATGAGGCATGTAGACAGAGCCAGTCTGTAACATGATGCTAGTACTTTCTTTTTCGGTTTGGCGATATTGTGAAGTAAAGCATGCAACGTTGTGATCTTTTTTTTTTTTTAATGGTAACTGTTGTTTCTTACTCAGAGGCCAACAATGTATCCCTAGTAAATATTAAGTTAATTGGAATGTATTCATGGCACTGTAATTTGACTGGTTTGCTGTAATTGTTGTTAGCACAAAATTGAGATATCGGGTGAAATTTGATACAGTATATCTAAAGCAAAGCAATAGATGCATTTCCTCCCCAGAATAAAAAAATGTATCGTTGAACTGGACGAAGTCTGCATGACATGATCCTCAATGAAGATATTGTCTACATGTGATGATAAATGAAAAGGAAGGTGGTCAGCAAGAAACACTATTGGGATTGCTCATTGTTACAGTACACTGTTTTCCCACAAAAATTATACGCCACTTTCAGGGTAATCAACGGAGGTATCCCCTACCTCTACTACATAGATACCTCTCCCCACCCTTTTGGCGCAATTTACAAGCACCGTCTCACGCAAAGACAGTCAAAACTTCAATAATAAATATGCCTAGGAGTGTTGAAAAACTACTTATTGTGTGAGGATGCTCAATAGCAGGGAATAATCAAATAAAAGTAATCAATGTAGATCCATATTGAATAGAATAACAAAGTAAAAACGTGGTAAAGTCGGCCTATTTATTATTGAGGTTCCACTGTACAAGCTTGTGCTGACTAACTACAGCTGGTTGCTGATGTCACAAGATGTTAACCTGGCTCCTGAACACACATCAACATTAACAACAACAATCAGTTTACTTGCGCAGGTACCAAAAGTTCAAATTAGCATATTAACGGTAAGTATTGTGGATACTATTAAAATTTGTAATACAATATTGTATCTGTCTCTGGACCATTAAGTCATATACTTACAAACCTACAGGCGCAAAACTCACGAGAATACATTTACATCTTTCAGACTTATTAGTAACTAACTGAAAGTCTATGATTGCTCAATTAGTTTCAAATCAGTGCCTGCAGTTCCCTTTAGCGTAGATTTTTTTTTTTTTTAACCCTGTCAGGATCTTAGTTTTCGCAAGCCCAAGCTGATGGCTTCATAAGGCCTTTATTGTCACTCACAGATGAGGGCTAGGATTCAGTATTTGTTAGGTCTTAACCAGCCTTCAGATATGGTAATTATTAAAGATGTCTTAAAACTAATGAACATTGCAGTGGGAGTGTGGGGAGGAGGGTTGGGGGAGAGAAAGAGAGAAAATAATAATGAAAGATGAATAGACGAGAAAGACAGAAATTATCAGATGAAGAGAGAGATCTCCTACATCAGTATTATCACCCAACAGTACAGTATCTCGCATGGTTGTAGTTGAATGCAACAATTGTATTTTCTCCGTTTAAAATTTGGGGTCATGGAAGGCATCACAATATTCCCGGAAGATTGATAGAAATAATGCGCATGGATGAGCAGAAATGTCAGGTATTTTTCTTTTGTTTTCTGTTGCTTAATTTAATATGTGTGATGACATAACTGAAAATTGCCAACAGGATTAAACCTAATGAATGAGAGTGTCTCGTTTTCTGGCTGGGGTCAGTAAGATTCCCTCCCCTCTCCCCAAAGTATGGCACATAAAAAAAAAAACTGAGAGCCAAGAAATGAGTTTTCTATCAGCAGAGCAGTTGGCTTAAATCTGGGAAGGGGTTGGAGAAAAAAAAAAGCAGAAGTAATGGAGAGTGAAGAAGAAAGCAAAGGAATGAAGATGTTTCTGAGATTGAAACGCTGTATGTTTAACAGTATGGTCGCCCCCATCATCTGTTCTGAACCAGTAACACATCCATTCACACCTACACTGCAAATATTGGTAATATCCTTTATCCCTTTGCCCTCTTCCATGTTATATAAATTTTATTTCATAGGCATTTTTCCTTGGTCTTTTAGGTAAATGGCAAAAACATGTCTTTAGATGTTTGGTTTTTAAATATTACATATTCCAGTCTGTATTTCTACCAACACATCTGCCTTATGATATGCGCATGATAGTTTTTAGTGCTGATTTTAAGTGCATGCTTTTATGGAGTATCCAACCTGCCATGAAGGAATACCTGATATGTTCATCTACTTTCCGGTTTCCCCTTGAGTGTCTCTGTGTTACAGGTTTTTACCGTAGTTTGAAATATGGACTGAGGTCCATCAATTAGGGAATTGATTTCAGCTTTTACCATCATAGAATATTTTTTAAGGTTCAAAAAGTATGCTTGAATCATGCAATGCCCTGATTACAGCTTGATTGTAATTATTGCATAATTACGTTAGGAAATTCAATTTTTTAGGTGACTAAGTAAAATGTATACAATCTTTGGGAATTTACTCTATTTTTGCCTTTAGGTACAGCACTTTTGGAACGATAACAGGCATTTTTCTAGTCTTGCGAGTCAAAATTCAAAGTTCTGGGTTGAGACATACTTCACAAGGTTTAGTTACGCCTTTTTGAGACTAAAAGAAATAAAATAGCATGATCAGCATGAATTTTCTGAAAAAAGTTTCTCCTGCATGAATTTGCTGGGAGCACTAGTGTTAAATAGGGAGGGAAAAGTGCTGATAATCTTAAAGATAAACACCTTCACAGCTGTTGATCAATAAATTTTATTTACTGGTATACTTGTATTTCACATATACAACTTCCTAATCTCTCATCATGAACAAGCTCAGTCATATCTTCTTAATGAGCTTCCTGAAGATCAACAGCAAATATCATCGTTGCTGAGAGCAAGAGCAAAGGATATAAATACATGAATAATATATCCATATACATAATATAAAGAGTGGTCTTCCAAAATTCTGCTTGTCCATTATGGTTGAAAGTTGGCAATTAAGTATTTTGAAATGCAACTGTTGATTCATTTTGTCATAAGATTCTGAACTTTCAAACATTTCCTCAAATGTTAAATCATTCCCAGGGATAAACATAATATTACTACAAAGAGTAATTAGCCTCATGTGTCTCTGGGAAATAAAAAAGAAATGGACTTGCTGGATTTCAGCTGACCTCTCTTTGAAATATATTTGGTCAAACCAACAACCTTTAATTTAAAAGAAAATGCCACCACCTTTTAATAGTAATAAATCAAGCAGCCTGTTCATGTTAAAAAAGCTTCTCTGTCTATTTAAAAGAAAAACGGGTGATGCTAATTCAGTTAAGTTTCTTATATGACAGACTGACAATCTTCATGTCCAGTGGAGCTTGGATAATGAGTACATCTTGGGACCAACCATAAGTGTATTCATTAACAGAAATACGTATTAACTATTCAGGTACCCTTAGAGAAGAAAAATCAGGACCCAAAATATTGTACTCAGTATTCAAGTTTACGCTCTATGCATGTCAGTATCAAGTGTGCTACACTGTATATGGGGTCAAAAAAATTGTCCAAAACCATATTTATGTCATCTGGTTTTCTCAGTGTGAGGTAAACTTTTAAAAGAGTTTGGGCAGATGAAGTCAATCATGGTCAACACAAAGAGCAAGACATCATTCTGATGAATGCAAGTGGGAAGAGAAATAAGAGAGAAAACAACATACACTAGTGACTTTCTCTTTCATAATTCAATGATACAATCAAGTTTAGATGAAAACAATAATAAATTATCAAAGAAACCATGGAAAGGCATTACGATCATCTTTAACAAAATAAATTAACAGGAAAAGCTCCACAAAACATAGTTTTGCTTGAACCTGACAGTGATGATACATTCACACATCTTCCTCAAGTTTCACTGAAATCAGCATTTGTAAATTTTCTGCATTCTGACTAAAGACAGCAAACCTGCACACTCAGACTGGGTCTCCCAGCTATCATGAAGAGTCTCTTGTTATGACTAGGATTGTCTCTGTCACTGTTACTGTCACTTGTCTCATTTCGAAATGCACATGCAACTCTCATATTATCTGCACGATAAAACTTAACATAAACTGATCTTGGAAATTTTACAGAAGGCAAAAAAAAATGCCAATCCACCTCCAAACCTGGACAAAAAGGTTTGCTTGCTAGTGAGGAGAGGAGAGATGCACATAATAAAACCAACTAACGGGTAATAAGAATTTATCATGAGGATTTCAGGTCAGCAAACCTGCTAATCATGTGAAAGGCGTTTCTAGTCAAAATTATCAAGAAAATACATTAGGTAGCATACGTCTAAAAGCAAAAGAATACTTATGAGAAAAGTTCAAGTTTATGGGTCCTATCTTTTGGTACAAAATCAGGTTTTCCTTCTCTCGTAAAATCTCCTCACATCTGCTGGCGGAGCACCTTTCATGCATGATTAAACTTGCTGAAGACTTCAGGAGGATTGATTGTGTGCTCTCTCTGTACATGATATATAAGGAGCTTCGTGGCCCAAAATTTGTAATTATTCATTTTTCGTATATATAAATGGAGTTTGGGTTTTATATTAAGTAAGGGAGTGAAGAGTGAGCAAACACGAAGTTTGTAAGATTTTATCATAGAGAAAATGATATGGACATCTCAGCTCAACCAACAACTTTTTGCAATAACAGCTATGACCAAAAGAGGTAGATATTCTGTTAATAGCTGTGACAAATGGCTGCAAAACTCAAATTAAATAAAACAGGTATGAAATTTGTTTGCAGCAGGTGAACCAAAACAAAATTTACACTTTGAAGGATACCATTCATTCATATTTTCTTAATGCCTAATACATTTTAAAAAATGCTGACTCAGGGTTACAGAATATCTAATTCACATTTGGGGGGCAAAAACCTTGTCAACATCTTGTAATCAAAAAGGATAAACATCCTTAATGAAAATTAATAGACCACCTACACAACAGAACAGACATAGATCTTAAGCTCATCCCCTGATGGTAAACTGACGTAAATTCAGACGATATATTTTGTCGTGCCACTGAGTTTCCCCATTGCTTCACTATACTTTGAAAAAGCTGAAACGACAATATATATTTTCAGCAATCGCACTCACACAGACAAAATGCATAGATCATTCATTTTCACTTTGCATACACTCATGGTCTGCAACAATCATGAATGGAGGTTTGCAGAACTATCTTGCTTGAAAATTAAACCCAAATAAATGAATATAAGGGAATCCATACTCCTATTATTTTTGCTGGTCTGACTCAAAATGGGCTGGGGTGGTGGGGGAAGGTTGTGTGGGAGCAAAACATATCAAGCTTCAAACATTTGTGAGCCTGTCTCAATTTACATACAATGCAGTTAAAATCTCTGTTTTTCGCCATCATGTTTAATATCCTATTTTAGTTTCTCTTTCAATTTTGTAAAATGCTCTTACACAAAACTGATGAACCAACGTGTACTTTAAAATGATGTTTGTGTATGCTCACCCAAAATGAGCATGTTCAGTGTTCATACTGAACTCTGTCCATTAGTTGGCTGGGGTATAAGCAGACAATAAAAAGAAGTAGTGAGGAACAAAGGAATATGTTTATCTGTCCTACCAGTCTTCAATATAGTCCTCTAATATAATCTATTGCCACATCTAGACATCCCATCTCTGTGCAGTCATCTTATGTTGTGCCCCAGCCTGGCCATATGTGTCAAGTTCATCAAAAACTGCCTCACACCTCGATTTACTTTACACTCTATGCTAGAAAAACAAAATTCAGCATAATGCTATTGAAACAGAGATGTAGGGCCTACGCTTTTATTAGTCAAGGGAGAGCATACTGAGAAAAGTATATTTAGGACAGAGAGTTTATTCCCATGTTAACTGGTCATCTGATATTTTAAATCTGCCAATATCAGGTTGTCCAATTCAATTAAAAATGTCCTAACAAATAATCATCCAATACTTATTTCCGTCCTTTCTTTTTCTGTCCTTTTGATGACTGCTGTTGTTGTTGTTGCTGCTGTTGTGACTGACTGGAAGATTGAGACTGCTGCCTGGACTTCAGTTTTGGGATGGTCTCAACCAGATACATCAAAAGAGACATTCCTGGGGGAGAAAAACAAGTATTTCATTAACGCTTTACGCATGGGCTAGCACTCATCCAGTTTTGAGGACGAGAAGAAAGAAAACATACATGCAGCTCTGCAAAGCAATACATGACATAAAGAACTGAGCCTGTGGATGCTAAGAAGAACTGTGAAAGTATGAATATTCTACATAGCTACCAGTTAGGGAACATGTTACTCATTAATTGCAAACTTACATCATACAATTTAACTCACATGAACATGTAGAGTAATTTCCATCTGCCTATACTTAAAAGAATCAGATATGATTTCCTGTGACCAGTGTTACTCAGTACTGTTACCATGAATGTGCTAAGAATTATCAAGCCTGTAAAATCTGACTCTCACTGATTCTAAAAAAGATCTAAGAGAAACGTGACAACAGAATCTGCTAAGTGCTATGGACTAAAGAACCTTACAATCTCAAATTCCCCAGAGATCTTACTGCAAAAGTTTTATCCGACCTCTATATTTCTGTATTAAATCTACTTCATGGTCATAAAATTTCACTCTGCTCCTATAATATTCAAGATTGTTAGGTTCTACTTTATTTTATATTGTTCAGTTATCTGATTAGATAGTGATAGTCTTTCCCTCTTTGTGACTAATGGGTATCTGATATGCCATCTAGTGTTACTATACATGTATAGTATGCAAACAAGCAAACTGCATTAATTTTATAGACAGTGGAACCCGCTTAAGCGGGACGGCTCCGTTCCCGACGAATCGCCCCCCTTAAGCAGGCGTCCCGCTTATACGGACTATCCATTATAAAGTGATTTCTTAGCTAACTTGTGCGTTTCATTCAAGTTAAGGGATATCATTACTTGTTGTTAGTGAGGTGTGACAACGAAGTCAGATTTAAAATGTATCTGTACTGTTTAAAATATACTTATTGCAGCCTAACTGCATTTTCAGTAGACTTGCAGAGCATATTATTAGTCATTCTTTGCGGACTACGGAATTTTTGGTTGGTGTGATAGAAGCACCTAAGCCTTCTCACCACTCTCCTTTGAAAATTAAAAAACAATTTCTTTTAAAGACCGAGACATGTCTACATCAGAGGGAGAGAAATAATACATGTTAAAAAAAAACTGGAGAGAATATGAAAGGTCTAACATCTCTGAAGTCGAGATGTTCGCCAACCCCCGTTCAAGTGATCAAAAATAATTTGGGATCAAATTTACATGATCGTAAACACCGGCAAAGATAAACGTCACACTTCTCGCTCCACATCTGGCCAGAGCGCGACGCGAGCAGCGTGTGTCAAAAAGCTTTTACACAACACGAATGATGGTCATGCCTATGTGAACGACACCCTGGCTGAGTGTTGTGCCATAGCGCAGGTAAGGCTCGTAAGTGTCAATCACTGCCTAAGCTGAAGAAAGGATAAAGTGTGGCTGACAGGGGGCAGGGCTTACTTAATCTTGATCCGTTGATGCTCGCGCGGGTTAAATGACCAGCGGCTAGGATGTCCGCTCTGATTCGTCCATGCGTGCGCAGAAGGGTCAACTGCCTGACAGAAGGCTATGGGGAGGTAGTGTCAATCACTTCTCACGTAACGTAAAGGGGGGTAATCAGGGCCGTCGGTACAAGCTTCTTTGTAGGTCTCAGGTTTTCAGCTGATGGGCAAAGGTAAACAAGCACTAAGACACAGTACGATAGTGACAATTTGCAGCATTCCTGTCAAAAACAGCGTGTATATTACGGAAATCTGGCTCCAAGTCGTCTCGCTTAAGCGGGTTGCCGTCCCGCTCACATGTATAGATTTAAATAGCAAAAATTCCGTTCCCCAGGCATTCGTCTCACTTAAGCGGGCGTCCCGCTCACGCGTGTCTCGCTTAAGCGGGTTCCACTGTACTTCTGATTTTCTAATTTTGAATACTGAATAATGTAGAAAATCAGCTCTACAATGGCCTGTAACATTTAAGTGAGATAACTGGTTCCCTCCTCCCCACCCCTTAAAAAAATAAATATATCAGCGAGTAAATAAGTCTTCATTTTATCCTTACAATCTGGCAATCTGATAAATGTAGAGCACTTTAATCAGGCAGTCCATTTTTACCATGCTGTCAGAGGGGAATTTTGAAAACAAGCAGCTCTTTCTGCTTTGGTAAGTAAAGCAGGAGATCAGAATCAGAATATCTGTTATTACAGTATTTCAACATAGCAGCTAATTACTGAAAGGAGGAGTTGACAGCAACAATCACACAATTCCACTTTATATAAAAAAAATGGAACAATGTCTTGTGCAAAGGTATAAGATGTACTTAACGGTTTGGGAACTGAGGCAACGCTGGTGTGCCATCCTCATTTTTCAACTGAACTCTAACACGGCCTCTGAAGCGCACATCTCTGGGATCAGCTTCACGAGGGAATACCTTGTTCTGAAATTTGAAAAGACAACTGTTTTGTATTAGAATCTAAATCTGCAGCAGGTAAATTATACCAATAAACTTCTAAGTGTCTAATGAAAGTACATTCTTGTATCATAAGTGATGCATAGTTCTCATACCATGAGAGAGAAAGTTACTGTTTGCTGTAAAACAGATCACAACCACAAATCTGAACTTTAATTTTCTTCCTTCTTTAGCCACAAACTGGATTCAGTTCATATAACTTTACCATGGCAGTTAGAATTGATGCCTTCAATGTCCCAGGTGGATAGCAATGAATTTTCAAACTTATGAGGAATGTGATGTTATAGAAACTCAAGTTAAACCTGGAAGTCCAATAAACAAATAGAGGAAGTCGACAACACAATGTTCCAAGCAATTTATCTATGGGATACTTCTATAGGTCTAACATGGTTTTCTTAACCTGCTGCAAATGGCAAGGACATCAATTTGAAGAATATGTATGCTGTGGGACATCAATGAAGGATATGCACACTGTGTACAATCCATGAAGGAGGGAAAAGCAGTGGTTGATGTGATAGGAAAATGCTACTGAAGCCACTGAAAGACAGGGGCCCCACAAAGGCTTTATTTGACATTGAATGAAAAAAGTTAAACAGTCAGATGTATACAGCCCCAGTATAAGGCAGTGTTGAATATGTTTTAACCCATTAATGCCCACATATAGAAATAGTTACTTAATGTTTGTGATTTTTGCACTTTTGTGACAAATTGAGTTCTGTCATGACATTTCAATTTGTTTTTCACACTACCTGTGTACAGTAAGGTTTTTGTCGACTGCAACCTAGAGGGGTGCCGATGGCACGAACTATTTTATTCATACTTTTTAGGTAGTGATCTTCGTCCACCTATTTGATTCACTTTTGCCACCACAAATATTATCACCACCATCACCCCCACCACCACCACCATCAACAACAACATTATCAACAACAACAGCAAGAACAACAATTAGTCTACTGAGGGCATGTTTTTAGTCTAATTTATATCAGTAGGAGTGACATCCTTTGTTTTCCATGTTCTTTGGGGCATCTATGTGGCGGCCATCATTTTGTTCCCAATGCATTCGCTTGCGAGGCAAAGATACATAACCCGAAAGGAGAAGGATTGCCATGAACACGTTCAGTTCGTCAATGTCTACACTCCACCTATGTTCACCCTTGTCCCTCTGTGCATATTGCACTGTTACGTCAATGAGAAATTCTATCATGTCATCATCAAAGAACAAGCAGAAAAAATCCACCGTGCTCAGGCCCTGGCCCAGAAACGCTAGCTTTCTCTGTGAACATCTTTCTTCATCCTTGTGGAGATAAGGGTGGATGTCTGTGACCCTCCAAGGCCTGTCTTCCTTTCTTGTTCGAGGATATTCTTGGGCTGTGTTACTGGTATCAGGAACAGTCTCATCTTCTTCATTATCATCATCATCATCACCATCACCAACCCGATGCTGAGTTCCATCATCTAAATGAGCCACATACTCAGCCTCCGCACAACTAACTCGGACCAAGATCGTCAAATATACCGCCATCCTCTTCCCCACTGTCACCATAGGAGTCAGCACCAGGCAGTGTCAAATACAACTCAGCGTGAGCAACGTTTTCATCCTCTAACATGGACATGACCTCATGGGCAGTGAATCTGAAAAAGACATAAAACATCAAATGAAGTCCATGCAGATAAAAACGAAGCACAGGCTCACACACTTACTCACAATGTGCAATCAATGCATGCCAGGATGGAGAAAGTGTGTGCGGGGGTGGGGATAATCAAGTTAGGTAAACTTAGAGAAAAAGCAAAGGCACAAACAAATATTAGAGTATACATATTTAATAAGTATCTCATTTAGGAATTTGTGCCTACTGTGCAGGCTACACATTCATTTTACATTAGATCTGCCTTTTATTTGACGAGATTGTCTAATTGGGTGGTATCAATACCACCCACCTCTGTGTAGCTAATCAGCATTAAAGCACAATGCTAGATCTGATCCACATTCCATTCACCAAAGAACATTCACACAGTTCTGCACTGGAAGTACTTTTATCTCTTTACAATAATCCAACCTTGAAACTGACAAGTGCCCTCTCACGCCACCCACACCCTCACAGGGTGCACACTTTTGTGACCCAAAAGTTCAATGGAAAGTTATGGGATTTTCTTACGTGATAAGATAGTTGAGATCCTAAATATATAAACTTCTTATAAAACTGCTTTGTTCTTAAAAAAGCACTGAATAAGTATTCTTCACTTACCTTCGTGTACTTGTAGTCGGTGCTGACATGTTTTATCTCATCTACACAAAAAATGGCTGCCCCAAAGCACGTGGAAAACAATGGATGTCACTCCTACTGATATATATTAGACTAAAAACATGCCCTCAGTAGACTTGAAGCAAAAAAAAAAAACCAATAAATGTCTTCTGGGGCAAAATAGCGACTGGAATATGTTTGCACCCTATGATGGCATTAATGGGTTAAGTTAAGATTTAGATTTATGCATGATTTAAGGGCAATATATTGGGATTGATCCAAAGGTCTGTTAAGACCAAGGATCAAACACAGAAATCTGGCAAATTTCAGAAACAAATATGAGAAGCTGATACACTTTTGAATTTATGCACACTTATTGGCAAAAGGGATGTGTAAATGCAATCCTGTAATTTACACTAATCTTTAGGGTTATAACTGACATGAAGAAAGGTACAAAACAATTGCATGGTAAATGTAAAGTATGAGTGTTAAACCAAGGGAAGGAACTGTAAAGACATGGTTATGGTGAAGTATATTTGAATCTCCACCTTGTGGCAATGAGAGATTCCAAAATATATGTTAAAAATGTTGGCTCCCAAAGAAACAAACCAAAATAAACTATCCCTTCCTGTAAAAACAAAAAACTGGCTCCAAGATTCCAGATGCATAGCGTGAACAATTGATCAAATTTACCTCTCGAGGCAATGATGAAAGCGAAAGTCCCTAAATTTAACCATAACACTAACCCTACTGTACATCAAGACAGGATCCATAATTCTAATGTCCATCAAGATGGGGTCCCTTATCATTAATGCCCATCAAGAAGGCTAACCCTAATGCCCATAAACGCCATTGCGGCTGAGAGTAAAGTGAGCCAAACAATTTAACAACTTCATAATAAAAATGCAATAAACGAATGGTACAGACTTCACTTACCTCAACTCCAAGGGTGAATCCAGCTGCAGCACATACATCTCTTATTTCTGCACATGCTGGATTTTCTACAGCCTGAGAAAAAGTTTATGCTCACATAAACAGTGACAACTATTATGAAGTGAATGTCAGTGTTGAATAAACAGAAAACTTCAAGTTCCATTAACCCTTTTCTTACTGCATCACCTTCTATTATTATGCCGGCTTAGCATCCAATAATTTTTAACTACTAGTATTATTATTCCTCTCTAAGTCTAAAGAATCATATATATATGATATTGCATGATTTCTTTTAGCAGAGTTTCAACTTTCTGTTTTCATTATACTTCTGCGTCAGGCTGTTGTACTGTGCCATACAAGAAAGAAAATACAACCAAATATGTAGTCTTTATGTTACAGGACTCATGTTCACTTACAGCCCAGTTAACTATATTATAGCAGGAGATTTCCAAGCAACTTCACCTATCATTAAAACTGCTTTTAACAGTTCACCTCAAGCAAGTCTCTAGTCTGATCATGCTGACTGATCACCGACAGAATTATCAAAGAGAAAACATGGTGAAAGAAAGGTCCTAGGAGGAAAGCAGAAAAAGAAATGGATAAACTACCTTATTCTTTGGAACTCTGCGACCCTCTTTCAAAGTTTTTTTACTGTTTATGTAGGCTGGGTAAATGCAAATCCATCTGAAATGAAAATTATCAGTCAGTGCATAAAGAAAATTCAGACCATGGCAAGACTGGAAGAGACACTGTCATATTAAGTCTAAAACCGGCCTGCCAAGAGCATAAAGCATGGCCCACAAAGTTATTACAGGAGCACACAGTGTGTTTTACTGCTCAGTGTCATGCATTAGCTATCAGGATGAAACATGGACCCACACTTTCCATATGCCATCATTTGATGACTAAGCCCTAGGCTACAAATCTGGCTCCCTTATGTTGGTACCGGAACTACTTCTCTCTAAACTCCCACCTCAATCTTCCAAAAAGATACTTTTTTTTTTCATCAAAGAAAAAGCCAGCACTGCCGCTATATTATCCTCCACGCATCGATTCTCGTGCAGCCTGTGATGTCGTGAAGATATGTGTTTATCTGGATATTGTGCCCATGTATGTGTACAGTGTTGCAGTTTTCGTGTGGTTTATGGTAGTATTTTTTCACTTTTATGAAAACTTGTTATTTCATGGATTTATGGACTGTTAAGGTAAAAAAATGACTTTTCCAAATTTCAACCCTTCAAAATGGCCATTTTTACTATTACTTATTATTTTTTTGTTAATTTTTTTTTTTTTGGACTTTTCTTGAATTTTCTTGAATTTTACCCAAGTGCGAGAGAAGGTTTCGTGGAAACTACTGGTGAGGTCAGTATGATAACAGAACATTTGGTTGCAGTTTTATTCCAGCAGAGAGCAGTAGCACTCCTTGCGTATCCTTTGCAAATAAAGTTTATGCACTGATTGTAATTTGCAGCGGATAATCAATATGAACAGTATAAATATTTACTCTCTGATAGTCTTTTTGAATCTTTTTCAGGCCTATTTCACGATCATTCTGTAGTTCACTGCTCATGTAATTAAGTCACACTGCGATGTTTTTATGAATGGACTAAGAATGAGTGACAAACATGTTTGTTTTGAGCATTCTCAATGGTTGACTATCTCAATCTGACCTCGCCAGAGGACGCAAAACTTGATCTGAATCTGAAAAGAATTTGTATAATTATCAAGTCAAGTGATAGATGGGGTTCTTTTTGGTACACTGAGCACTTAAACGGTCCATACCGCCTATAAAATACAGTCTACTTGGCTATCTCTAACGACAGCACCGATGACACAGTTCATTTAGTTGTAGACAAGTCATGGAATCGGTGCTGTCATTAGAGAAGGCCGTCTACTTGACAGAACAGCCCAAATGACATTAAGACAAACAAAATTGAAAAATGGCTGTTATCATCATGTGTTCCTTGTTTCTATTCATAGACAAAAGAATGATCTTTTGATGCTGCATTAATAGGCACTTGGATAAAAATTTCAAAACAGTTATGGAAGGTAATAAGCTAGTCTAACTTGTAGGGCTTGCCGAGACAATTCCAACGGTACCAAGATCATCTCTCTAGCTTATATAGAAGCAAAGTTATGATTTTTTCAGAGATTAAATTTTTTCTTTATATTCCTTTGCATTTTATTGCTCATTTCTGTCACCTTGAATTGGTTATTATGTCACATACACAAAGATAATTTATCTCACAATAAAGATAATGCCGAGAAACTTTCAGGGATTATGCGGAATCTATAGAGCAGTAAGCCCGAGCATAAATTACGTTATTACATAACGTATCTATATTACATAACACCCGTTACATAACACAGGTAAGTCCTCAACTCGCTTGTAAATGTATAAAAAATTACATAACTTTGTCTGTAATTGACGTACAGGTACAAATTTGGTATCAAAATGAACGTCTTGGAGAGCACTACACTTTGAGAACAAGATAAAATGGATTATGATATTTAGGAAAATGTCATTTTGAACTGAAAACAGATGTGTAAGAATGCCAGCCATAATTACAGAAAGAGTTACAGGGTTATATATAGTGCAGGATGACATGCTGAAATGTAAAAGCTTTCCATAAATTCTTGTAAAGTATTTAATGCTGTTATATTTGTTAATATTTTGTTATTTACATATTCATGCACACTTACCTTATCTTTATAAAAACAACAAGTCACCTAGAAGGATGTCGGTGACAAATTCCTCCCATTTCAATTTTGAATCTTCCGCTTCATCTTCCCCCTGCTCCTCTGTCCAGTAGCTAATCCAGATATCAATGTTTTTCTTCCCCACTTTCACCAAACGTCCAGAGTAAACTCTGTTTTCCCCCTCCAAGTTCCACACATGGCTGATTCTTCTGCCGCAGACCTTGCCTCCTCCATTATGGAAGACATCATTTAGGTCTTCCAATAATTCCGGTGACAGCCCTTCAAACACACTGTCCCTCAGGCCATGTCCATCCTTTGAAAAGGCAGCCTTCACAGTCTTCCCTAATTTCTTCCTGGAAGTCATGTCTTTCTTTTGTCCGCGGTCCTTCATCCGCTGCCTGATGGTTTCTTCGACTTCCTTCATTCTTTCTTTCTCTCTCTTCCTCCTCTGAGCAGCCCCCTTCACTGCAAAATATATGAGCTGCTCTTGCTGGTCCAGAGGCATTTTGTCCAGCCACTCCAGCGTGTGGTTGACTTTAAATTTGACTTTGCTGTCAACAAACAGCATAGTGGCATTTGGTGCTCGGTGCATCTGTGAATCAATCATGCCTAAGCACCTTTCTGCCCAGATGTTGTGAGTGGGGGCGGCTGCCGCACATTCCCTCATATTGGCATCTGGCGTAGACAGTGGTCCACTGAGGTATCGCTGCAGTTGCCTGTTCAGGAGAGCCTTGAAACTGCCCACAAGAACTGTAAGTGTGTTGAAGAGAGAAGGGCTGAAGTCTTGTGAACGAAGTGCCTTAACTGTCTCATCCTCGACAAGTGGCTTGCCGAATATGTCCACTTCTGATGAGACGATCAAATCCGGCGATTCCTCCATCAGACTTAGTCGTTCCAAGCACACCTTTATGTGATCAACCTGTTCAAAATGAGAACAAAAATGCCAGTTTAGCATGGCCAAGGCAACATCCTGATGAATGAAAGCTTCGGAATTGGATTTAATACCAATGTTTTATCATACCTGATGAAAAAAACAAAAAAACAAACAAATCCTAAAATGAAATTTAGTGGCTTGTGCTTGGTATATATGCACTAAAGCTGATGACAAAAATGTGTTTGTTATTTATGTCAGTCAAAAGTCGAATACAAAATTATCAGGAATGTCAGTAAAAGTGTAAATAACAGGTGTAAATTTTGAATCATGCATTTTTACACATCTGTAACAGCATCTTCCCTTCCACACTAATAATAATAAACTTCATTCAGACTTACCATNGCCTTCACCGAGTTTAGACGGTTGAATGCATGACCACTGAGCAGTGTATTCCGCTCTAAACTTCTGAAGAACTTTCTGCTTCTTGGGTGGTGGAGTTGTCATGATTCGTAGTGATCTTTAAACACGTGGAAAAAGCAATCTGTATGACTTGACTAGGTTGTCGCTTCGCTCAGATTCGCGATTACCGGAAGTCAAAGTATTCTTCAGTGTCAGAAAACGAAAAAGAGACCGTAAGGAACTCTCGAGCTCGCGAGACGATAATAAACATCATTCTTTATTTGTAGCCTTCGTTCAGCTCGTACTTCGGTGTTTTCTTTTCAAATGCCGCGATAAGTATTAAAAATCGGAATTTGTTGGTTCCCGGCGGAATCGCGGGATGGAAGCGGAAAAAGCGGAATGATTCCGCGAAAAGCGGAAGGGTTGGCAGCCCTGAAAATGATACCAAATTTGTTGCGATTGGTTAAAAATAACGAAAATTATGGGAAAATCACTGAATCAACCCTTTACGCTGGGCTCTCGAGGCGGATCACGATAACGGGCAAGGGCGCGCGGTGCGATCAGTCGGTCAAGCGCTAGCTTATCCAAGTGCCTACTCCTAGCATTAAAGATTTGGCACAATTTGGCGCGAATCACAGTAATTTTAACTGCGAATCCTACCTTCACGACATCCAATAATGCATCCAGAATAATATATTGGGGATATTATTATTATTAGCTTAGCGGTTTGGACTTGGTGGTAGTACTCGTAACTAGTAGTCCTAGTCTAAGTAGTAACAGAGACCAGAGTAATGGTAGGGGCAGGGGTGGGAATGTTGGGATACATTCAGGGATAGGAACAGGCTGGGATAGAAACAACACCTTTGGCGAGTTCCAAGATATAGCCAACGATAATTCAAATGTACCTTTCTCGATCAGTAAATTTGAAGGCCGGATTCCATGGCCTAGCTTGATTCGAAACATTGGGACCAGCTGTGGCAGCCGCCATGTTGACACTAAACAGGAAGTATTTCTGGATCTAATTTTTTCTTCGGTTAGTATGCACTTTCAGTAGGAAATTCCGTGCCTATATTATCTAGCTGAAGTTATGTGTGTTTATACACACGGAAAGGAGCATTTTAATGAGAGTGTGGAATAATTAAATTTAATTTGAAACAACCCCACAAGCTCACGAGTAGTTCGTGTGGAGCAATTATTACTATTTCTTATTTCATAATGTAGAGGTCCCAAACCCCGGAATCAAATACCAAACTCATTTTAAGATAATCAAAGTTCATAATAATTGTCCTGGAAATATTGTAGAGGGACCTCACTGAAAAATCGGACAGAAAAGATAGCTACATTTCTGTGTATGTATACATCGCATACTCATTGATTGGTATCTTCTCTGGCGGTACAGAAAGTACAGACTTGCAAATTCCTTTTAACAATATGAGGCAACTATCTTTCTCATGTGAAAAAAATGTCTATATTATTATGTAACTATGTATTCCGTGGTTTGTGTAAGAATTTTCCTTCCCTTTCTTTTTGGTGTTATATCGTTCATAACTACCAAGCTGTATTGGTTTTAAATGCGTCCGAAATACCATTTTGCACATCAAGAATATAGGACCATAAGTCCTCTAATTACATTTATATTTAGCTATAACATCATATTTGGTTCTTTCCTGAGCCATGCTTCAACTTTTCTTCTTTGACAAGTATCCAAAGTTAATCGTTGGGGTTTTTTTTAGTTACAAGAAGAAAATGTTAGATCCAAACAATCGTATTACATACATTAGCCATTATGTTATATATGAGAGTCGCTTATATGTATGTATTCGGTTTTTTCATACAGAAATACGTTGATATAGGTAAATCTGTAATTCCGCTCCTCCCCCACCCTCACCCCCCAATCATTCGTGAATAAAAATCGCCAGTAGCTTTGGCAACATGTAGTGACCAAACACCATTCTGGCTTTATTAATATCTATTTTTTGTATTATTTACGTGCACATAGTCTTGTAGGTTGGCAAGAAATAAATCAACAAAATACGAATTAAAACTGAGCATGCTGCAAATATAATACAAAATGCTGTACGTGTAATGAACATAGTCAAATGTGCAACAAAATGTATAGTGCCTTACACATTTTTGGGCCTCTTAATCATAAAACATACAAATAAGTTGAGATATTGCTTCTTTTATAGTCGATACGTCTACCTGGACGATTCCTCGACTGCGCAAAGCCACTTGCGGTTTGGTGAAACATATTAAGTAGATCTAGATTATCTGGATCCATCATACAGAGACAGGCACATTTTTTTAAATATGCTTCTCGATACACTCTCTTGTACAGATCAACTCCAAGGCTACTAGAAAATACAGAAGTACCGATAATTTCAGATGTGACGTCAACATTTACTTTGCATAGGAACGGGACTAGACTTTTTTCTTCAGTATGTAGACTAGTCTATCTGTTCATGCACCTATCGGTTAAGATGGTATAATAATATTAATTTACGTAATTTACGCAATTTACGCCAGTTGATCGCGGCAGTATAGAAATATCCTCAATGAAACGCTAAAGTTCGGCCGAAACTGGGGCAGGCATCTAATGTGGAAGTGAACCGCGGCCGCCATCTTGGTTCAATCAAGCTTCAAACATACACTCATCATACAGCGTAGGCATAGGGGCCATAGTCTATCTAAGGGTCATCACATATTGGTACAATCCTGGAACAGCACCGCTGGTAGGCCAGGCGTTAGACTAACTGAATGACTCTGGCCATTCATTTCGTCTAACGCCTGACCTACCAGCGGTGCTGTTCCAGGAAAGGCAGGATTGTACCCACAATTTAGACTATTCTAGATAGACTAGTAAGGCTTTGAATTGCAGTTGGTGTTCGCATCTGAAAGGGCATAGACGTCTAATCCTTAGACTCTTGGGTATTGTTAACTCTACCCTAGCTCTGTTGACAGTGAAGTCCACTGTGCAGTTTCAGTTGAGATGCAGACACCCTGTAGCCTGTAAAATAAATTTTAAAAAGTCTGGCCTGGTTTTGGTCGCTTGCGGGGCTAATTACTCTCATGAAAATAAAGTAAACATGTCTGCTATCCTTTTTGCAAAGCATTATCATCTCTAAATCATAAAGTGATAGACTAACCACAGTAATAACACCATGATCTTAAGTTTTTTAATCACTGGACAACACTGAATGATTTTTCAATGCTCAGTTGAATTTTTCACTCACTTCTGTCCTGTGTATATTTTACCAGAGACAAAGTCATGGGCCGTTCATCAAGCAGATCAAAGAGTCGCAGCCGCAGTGGAAGTGGAAGTAGAAGCCGCAGCCGTAGTCACAGTCGCTCAGCAGATAAAGACGACAAAAAGCGAAGGAGTTATAGTCGCAGTCCTGCATCTGATGATGAAGACAAATGCAGAGTTCACATTGCCGACCTGGGCATTGATCCATCTAAATCTGAGCTCTACAGAGCCTTTGAGAAATTTGGGCCCTTGCGAGAGATTTGGGTTGCAAGAATCCCACCATGTTTTGCTTTTGTGGTGTACAAATACAAGGATGATGCTGCAGAGGCTGTCAGGAAGATGGATGGAGAGTAAGTATGTTTTATATTTGATTGATTGGTAGTGCAGGTTAGTAGTGGGGACCAGTTATGATCAGAAGCTAAAATTCTAATGTTACTTGAAATTTCTGATATCTTTGTGTGGATCCATTTTTATAAAAGTTTGTGCTTCAAGGGAATATAGAAACCAAGCCATATGCTACATCAGATTGTTCAGCCTAGCTTCCTGTTATTTTCTGTCAGTTTTACCAAAGTTATACCATCAAGTACTGCTGGGCATGCTCAGTGTTATAGTTAAACTTGTTAAACAGATGTAAGGGTGGGTACTGTAAGTAGATACCTATGAAGATGGCTTGAATCATGTAGATACTAGATATCAATACTCGTGACTTTCCTTGAGTGAGTGGCGAGGGCCCATAACCATCTCCTTCACCCATTAAATTTTGTTACTGTTTTTTGTGTGTTTTGTTTTGGTATGTGTGGGTTTTTCTTTTAAACAAGGAACAGCACTTGACCATGTAAACAGCCAACTTTTGCTACATGGTAATATTAGATCCAATAACAAATTTACAACCATCGTGTTCTCTCTTTTGATGGGCGGCGACCATACCATGATAACCTCAGACAGCCAGAATTTACAGATTGTTGCAAAGAAAATGGATCATGCCCATTTAATTCAGTTGTAGAATGGCGTGATCTTCCGTCATCTGTGTGAGACCAGTTGCCCTGCCTTTGAACACAGGTGCTATAAGTAAGAGAACTGATGTTACAGCAAGATATAGGTACTTTGAGTGCCACCCTTCTCCTAACTTTGGAACAGTATTTTTTAAAACATAGCTAAAAATTATTTTCACCAAATTCTTTAGTAATATAGTCGACTTTGCTTAATTTTAACACCTCAGAATCACAGAAGAAGTTGTGTTTAGGCAGAGCAATTTTGAGCATTTCTTGTCTTGTATTTATTAGGATAATGGGGGGGGGGGACTTTTTTCCTTGGAGTTTTCACGGACATGGAGCCAAATGATCAATCATGATTCTTGGCTGCATGTAATTTAATGCCTATGATCAATAGAGTCCACCCACTACTGTGCAACATGGCAACATGTTCATTTAGAAAAAGATCTTTGATGTGTTGACAAATGAATCAGGTAAGGGCTCAGAGTTGACAGTGTTGTAAGGGGTTGGCTAGAGGAAGGTGATCCTATTTCAAAATCGTTATAAAGGTGTATTGATCTCAGCAGCCATTTTCATAGTTGGATGGTTTTAATATAGAAAAACATTTTGTTTCCTGAGAAAAGTTACAGTTAAAAGCAGAAGGCAGTTATGCTGAGTAGCTGTAGTAGTCATAGTGTAATAGGAATGTTTCATTCTATAGGAACTGGCGTAACTCATGCCTAGTTCCACACAGATTTTCTCTGTTGTCATTGGATGCTATCCAGATTCCTGTAATCTGATGAAAATAGAACTCCCATTAGTAATAATAGTGGCTGTGATAGATAACTGTCAAAATCTCACATGCCTCAGCCTCAGAGTTAGGTCAGGCCATTTCCTGTTGGAATGCAGTTGAACCTTCAGTGCTCATACTAGATTCAGTTTTTTTCAGTATTTCACTGATTGATTATCATTCTGATCTCAGATCCCTGAATGGCAAAAGAATTCGCGTCTCCATTGCCAAGCCACGCTTGAAGGGCAGAAGTATTGGAAGTGCTGGCTTGAGGAATCGGCGTTGTTATGACTGCCTTGAATTTGGTCATTTGGCTCGTGACTGCGTGAGAGGCCGTCGTCGCAACAGGTGAGTGTGAGTTTTGGAAAATGGAAGGGGAAAGGATTGTAATTCCGTGCTGTATTAGAACAAGGAATGCCCAGTCTAGTCCAGAGTTCATGAAATAGATTCATGATGCAAAATCGTAATTTTATATGAATTCAGATGGCCAGTTCATCCACCCTGCCTTCATTTCAACAGGAAGTATAGATGGAATTATCAGTGCAGTAAGGTTGAAGTTTTGCTGGCAAGGAATGTTGTCAGCTATGCTTCTTTAAACATGGTGAGCTCTGAATTTCAGCATGAGTATGCACATAATGCAGTTCCCATGTCTAATGGAGCAAGAGTAAAGGCAAAGACCAAGACTGGTTTGAGTCAAATATTTATACTTTGGAGGCTGTAATCAGTAACTGGTCTCATTGTAGAAGTACAGGGAATGCTCACAGAGTGTAGAATTCTCCCTTTCTTGAACTCCTGACAATTTTGTAATCAAAACAAAGGACAGGAATGAAGAAAGGCTTTGTACCGCTGAAGTTTTACGTTTACAGCCTTCTTTTTTTGAAGGGGAGTTCCTAAGATATGAATTACTTCAGTTTTGATTTTTCATTTCCCAACTTTGCTTAAAGGGATTTCATGCATTGCTTGACAAGAATGACTGAATTATCTTCCCCTATCATTCACTTTTGTTGCTTCAAATATTTGCACTCAATTTGATTCTAACCTGTTTGTTACAAATTTAGATGCTCAGTTGATAGATGTTTCTGCTTTTTCTGTTTAAAGAAATAAAATTTATGATGATGTTGGTTGTTCCAAAAAAGATAACTTTTCATGACCCATTTTAGAGAGAACTACATTATTTGTATTCACGCTTAAATTTATTGCCTTATTATTAGAGAGAGGGCATATAAAATTAATGAACCCATTTTTTACCCATTCAAGGTACCATTTATTTTTTGCCATAAACAACAGAAATATTATTAAAGCTGTAAACATTATTGCAAACATTAGACTTTTTGGGAGGTTTTAACAAATTTCACCAGCAACTGTTCTTTCATAGTGCAGGTCCATGGCTTTCAGTTTTCTTCACAATTGATGGCAAAAAAAAATACTTTGAAAATATTACTTGGAGGAAAACATTATTTGGGTTGTATTGACTTCAGTAGCATTTGGAATGAGGGACATCAGAAACATAATAATGCTTAGCTTACAATTGTGCAGCTTGTTAAGTTTGCATGCTCTGATATTGCACTCTAACCACAAAAGAAGCATAAAGACGATCCGTGCATTTCAGCATCATTGCCATGGTATGTTGAGAAACAGATTATTCATGCTATAATAAAACCCCTATCCATAGGTGAGAATTTTCCGCCAGATGGTAGAATTTCCGCTGGATCGGTTTTGCGTTTCCGCCATTCAAAAAATAATTCCGCCAAACGAAACAGTCGTACCTCTTGCCACTGCCGTCCAGCACACAAACCAAGGGAGAAATAATTATGAAGTAAAGAACGAAGGTGGAAGTTGCCGTTCGCCTAGTCATAGATTCCGGGCAGTATCGGATAATCATTGGCAAACTTTTGTATCGAACATTGGTTTGCAAGTAGATCAGTCTGTAGATCTACTCAGTCACCCAATCGAAATGCAATTAAATGTAATCGCCACATGTGTACATATATCTAAGATCGAGAATATTGCATCCTCTCATGCGGGGTTGCCAGACTTGGCTCTTTCGAAATCAATGTCAAATTTTTGGCTCAAACGGAATTTAGATAAAAATTGAATACTTTATTATCGAAAGTACATGCTATTCTCTTAGACTTTTTGGTATTTCAAGTGACTGGGCTTCTATCATTGCCCATTGAACACGACTCAAAAAACGATCTGCCTGTTATGATGCTCTAATGCTTCTAGAAAGATCCTAGTCCTAAAACTCACATATATCCAATACATTGACAGTTCATAGTTAAAAATGTTTTATTATTATTTCAAATCATGACCCCAGGAGCGTATATGCATCCTAGGAGGTCCTTTCCAGTCCTGCTTAGGTTCTTGCATGCGATTTGGCACGGCTTAAAAAAAAAAATCTGGAAACCTCTTTCGTACGTTTAGCAGTTTCGCTTTTGAACAGGAATGACACTATCAGCTATGACTAATTACTCAAAGAAACTGGAGTGAAATATATAATTTGGAGTTGGGAGATTTTGTAAGAAAGCTAGATACTTTTGGTGGCACACAATGCTTGCTCTACGGGAGGTAAATTCCATGCGGATCCAAAGACAAAATCCATAGCAACTAGCACAAAAGTAGATTAGCATTGTTGACTTCTTCGGCAAACCTTAAAACTCCATTTAGGAAAGAACTGTGTGTATTTTAGGAATTATTCAAGTCTGTATTGTCTCCCAAGCTTTTGCATAGCAAAAATGTGGATAAACTCTACAGTTACATATCCTGTATCCTTAGCTTAATTAGCATAAAAGGATTTCATGTCAGTCATCACAAGTATGGAAGTATTGAAGTCCAACTGTCTTTTTTCTGTGTCAGTAGTTAACAAAATGAAGCTATTCAAATCAGTATAAAAGCTTTCCATTGTATCTCCTTTGTCTTCGTGAATATAAAAGGATATAGATCAAGGTATGATGGTACAATATGTAAACTATACAATAGCCTTTCACTTACTGCCTTTCGGCCTCAATTGACATCAATTGCATTTTGAAT
Source organism: Ellobium chinense (assembly GCA_033807755.1). NCBI lineage: Eukaryota > Metazoa > Mollusca > Gastropoda > Ellobiida > Ellobiidae > Ellobium > Ellobium chinense. The sequence continues at coordinate 593,761 of JAWQUT010000170.1, forward strand.
GTAAAGCATAAACAAAACACCAACATTTGATATGCCTAGTATATCTGAAGGCTTCAAAGTGCCACGTCACTCTTAAGAGTTACGCAATAAATTATCTGCGCCGCTCAAAATTCTGAGCGCCAATGTGATTTTTCTTCATTTCCACTTTTGCCAATTCTCACCTATGATTTGCATGATGCGGTGCTGCAGCTTTGGTCATGGTAAAAATTTGGGGTTCTGTTGCCTTCCTAATATTCAGTGTGCTTGTGTCAGGAAAGCATGGTTTAAGATGCTGACACAGAATGGAGAAAAATGTAGTCAGTATTGCCAATTAAGAACTCCTTGGTAAAAGCTCGCATTCAGTAAAATTAAAATAAAATTCCAGTTCAGCTCTGTAGAACTAGAGGTTTATCCCTCTATCTTACCCTTCTTCTCCCAAACCCCCCAAATCAATCCCAAGCCCACTTAACAGCTTTTGCAAAATTGGCATGGTTAAATCTGCCACCTGCCCATAACCTGTAACAACATGCAAGTTCACAAAAATCTGGCTTTGTACACATCTTCCCCTTTGCATGTATTTTATTCTGCCACTGCTGAGAATTTTTTTTTTTTTGGATATTTGCTTTTGATTTTTTTGGCAAATTGTGACAGAAAATAATTTATCATTCCCTGGTTACTCTTATTTTTTGTGCAGGCTGTGTTTGGAGGAATTGGGTTGTGTTGGTTTAAGCTTCACCGTGTGAGGGGTGAATTGAAGATGGTCTTGATGATGATGGTCATTATGAAGATGTGTATTGGATGATAGAGCTAGAGCCAGTGTGATGATTGGTCAGTGGGTAGGGCACGGAGCCCTGTGAGTGACTGAGCCATGGAGCAGTCTGATTGGTCAGTCAGCCTCTGACCCCCTCAGTGACGCAAGGGCTTGTGATTGGCATAGTGACCCTCTCTGAGAGGTGCAGCATTGTGTGCACTAGTGAAGACACAGCGGGGACTGGCTTAATGTGTGTGTGTTGTTGTTGGCCAATATGGATCTCAGGGTATAATTTGTGCAGTTGTACTTTGTGTGTATATTTTTGATCTTATACATGCAATGGCACTTTTAATATGTAATAGCTAATGGGCACGTGCACTCAACACTTTTAGAGCAAGTCATAAGGTTTACAGCTATTAAGATAAGTGTGATGTTTTTGACCATGATAAAAAATGATAATTGAGTTTCAGTGATGGGTCAAGTTTTATGATTTGCCTTCTGAACTTTGATGTTATGACGTTTATTGCTCATTATGTCTGCTCCTTGGTTGTTGAGGTTTTTTTGTTTCATGTTTGTGTGACCTCCACACTTTCATTATTATTTCAAGTAATTTATTTTGATGAATTTTCAGTGCTTAAAATTTATCTCTTTTCTCTCAAGATCCAGGTCTAGATCCCGGGACCGCCGGAGATCAAGATCCAGATCTCGTAGTAGAAGCCGTTCCCGCAGAAACAGGAGTCGTAGTCGCCAGAGGGATAGAAGTGGAAGTCATGACAGATCCAACAGGAGGGATAGTAGGAGAAGTAGCAGTAGGGACAAGGGGAGAGGCAGAGATAGAAGCAAAGATCGGGCTGATGAGAGAGATCGCAAGGACAAAAGGCGTAGTGATAAAGAGAGGGAAGAGGGTGGAGAGGACAGGAAAGAGAGAGATGGCAGTGATGGTGAGGAAGTCAATGAGAGCGGGGATAGAAGGAGGAGTGGAAGTGGGGATAAGAAGAGTGGAAAAAGAGAAAGTAAAAGTGGCAGCAGGGATGAGGATAGGATTAAGGAAGACAGTAGAAGTAGAAGTAAAAGCCCAGAGAGGAAGAGGAGCAAGGATAAGAGTGGAGATAGGGATGAGGAGCAAAGTAGAAACAAGGATGAGGATAGGAAAAGAAGCCGGGATGAAGACAGGAAAAGGAGCAAAGATGAGGACAAGAGAAGGAGCAGGGATGAAGACAAGAGGAGCAGTAGGGATGAAGAGAGGAGGAGCAGCAGGGATAAGGATAGAAGAAGGAAGGAAGAGGATGAAGACAGAGCACTGAGAAGTAATGATCAAAAGGTGTCCAGCAGCCGGGAGAGATTGAGTGGTAGCGGAGACAAGAAGAGAAGCAGAAGCAGGGACAGGAGTGGTAGCGAGGAAGAAGATTATGATCAGCCAACAGACAAAAAACGTATTAAAGAAAGAAGTGGAAATGAGGAGGACTACAGGAGGGATAGCAGCCAAGAGAGAAACAGTCAGAGCATTGACAGGTGAGTTTCTGCATTTTTACAGTACAGTGATCTAGGGCTTTCCATTAGAAATGGGCATCTTGAAATTATCACAGCTTCCTTGGGTAACAAAATACTTGTGTTCAAATTTACAAGCAATTACAGATTGTGAAGTTTTGTTTGTAAAGGAGGGTGAGAAGGCAGGGATCACTTGCAGTTGCCTGGATTATTGATTGGCACAGCAATTTACCCGTGCAGGGTATGTTTCATCGTCAAGTTTTGTGAAAATTTGTGCCATGTGAAGTCAAGGAAATCTTTCACGTCTTTCACTGTTTCGTTAGCCTGGCATAAACATGAATATTCTGGGGCTACTTCAGTCAGTAATCTTATAATTTGTCTTACTGAACATTTAGCAGCTCAGATGTCACTGAACTTAAGAAACTGAGCTACACTTGTCAAGTTCGAATGTTTGGGGCTGTTCAGTAGTAACATTTACAACACCGTGTTGGTGTCAGTGATTCCTTGTGTATTACTGCTTTCCATTGTTTTGATGAAACACTTTCAACTTTCCACAGAAGAGAAAGCTCTGGAGAGCCCCAGGATTCATACAGAGACAGTGACAAAGAGGATGAAAACTAGAGACACTCATTGGAGGGTACGCACTATCATTTTTCGGGCATAATGTGGAGGTGTGATGCAGGATTGATGTTGTGTAATATTTTGTGTTACAACCTAACTTTCAAGGGTAGGTAGATTTCCACTGTTTGAAGAAACCCTGCAGGTTTCAGGCCGATTTTTTTTTTTTTTAAACTGGAGAAATTTATGCCCATTAGAGATAAGTGTTGTGACAGAATTGCATTTTTTAAAATTTTTCAAATTTCAAGAATGTGATGTTTCAGGTTTAATTTTTTCCAGTATTTTGTAATCCTTCAAGTTTCAGAGTTGAAGGAGGGACATGTCAGAAAATTTCAGGAAGTTTGAGGAATCTTATTTTTGTTCTGCAGGTGAATCCGCAACATGTGAGGGTATTTTTGTGCCAATGTGTCAGGTATCCGACTGGACTTTCAAGGCCAAGGGTTACAAGCTTGGCATCAAAAAAGCACCTTCAACCATATAATTTACAGCACAGTGTGCTTATATTCAGAAGGATGATAGTTTGTGAAAGGCATGATAAATATGGATTGAGTGAATAGTGAATAAAAAGGACATGAAGATTGGATTTAGGTGTGATTTGGAAAGCTGGTGGTGTTTTGTTTTTTTCAGTCTACCTTCCTAGATCAATAATTTTATGGTATCTGTGTTATCTAAAGCTCCTGGGACTAAAACAAAAAACATTTTTTAAAAATCCCACAGTGCTCTTAATTTTCAGGTTTTGAACATACCTCTGTTGTTGGGGAAAATATCTGTTATCTCTCGTTTTATTAAAAAAGGAAATGAACGACATGCATTCATTATTGGCTTGCTTTGCAGGGCTTTATGGGGCATTAAGTTATCTGCACCCTCTTTTTAACTATCTTAAAGTGTTGTGTCTAAAAGTATCCAGAAATGCTTGGTGCGTAAATTAGTAAAAGTATTAACAATTGCCTCAAGGAAGTGTCAGTAAGTTGCCATATAGAAAGTGTGTGTCCTTTTCTATCTATAAATGCCTCCTGTTGAATTCTCTGTGAAGAGTATGGGTAACTTCCATCCCCATGAGTGCCCCAGAAGGCAGGGGTGCGTTTGTTTCCATCATAGTGGTCTTGCTAGTCTCAGTGGAGTTTAGACACTGTTTGGATGGAGCTTAGATGTTAGTTAGTTTTGGATTATTTATGGTATCAGGCTTTTGGGGATGGCAGAATGCTAGGAATTTCCAGAATACTGGAAATTAAATCTGAAAGGTTGAAAATTATTTTAATAAAAAACAACAGATACTTCTTTAGTTGTGAATAGAGACCTCTGAAATGACATGGTGTCCAAAACTTTGCTATTTCTTGACTCTTATTTTTTAACCCTAGTAGTGGCAGGAGTGTTTTCCTAAGTGGCAAGGTATATTTTGCTCAAAATGATGGGTGGTAGTAAAAAATTAATTAAAAATTCAAATTTAGTTATAAAGGTACAAAACTATTTATCATTGGAAAGGTAATTGGACAGACAACTTGACAAAACAATTTATGAAAGCATCGGTTATATTTTTTTGGGTCACGTCTTTGAAAAATAAAAATGGCCGCTGGTGACGCAAAAAATTATTTTCAGGAGGTGCACAGAAATCCAAGTATTTTTAGAGTATTTGCAGTTTGAACACAACTATCTTATGCACAAATCTATTATCTTTCCAAAAATGTATAGTTTTGCTTACATATTTTTTCTGTGGTCATTTCTTTGACCAACAGTATGGTTTATGATGTAACAAAAAAAAATACAAAATCAACTGAAATGTCACAAAAACGTTGCTACAGCGAAGAAAACAAGCTTAGACAAGCTTTCCACTGTAAGAACATCACTTCTAGTCCAAATAAAGGTCAAGGGACTACGGGAAATAACTAAAAAAATGGGACGGCGATATAGCCGATCTAATCTGCGTTGCCACTTGCTCACATGGTTTATTGGCAATTGCCACTATTAGGGTTAAAGAACCTCAAGCTTTTCTGTCTTTTTGTTTTTATTTTTCAGGGTTTGGGTCATAATTTCAAATCCATACCTTTATGAGCATATAAAAAAAACAAAAAAAACTACTGTTTCTAGAACCTCCTGTTCTCATTGTCTTGCTGACATATGAGGTCATATTCCACATAGCTGAAAAAAAAGTGTATGATGTAATGTATCAGCATGACAATAATATCATCTTACAGAAATTTGGGCATAAAGACAACCTAGTTTTGGTAAACTCTGACCCATACAGAAAAGTACAAAGCTTGAAATGGCACTTCTTTCATGTCATGCTTTTTTTTGTTCCCCAGATAAATACATTTCCAATAAGTTCACCACCATGTGGTTTACAAAGGTAACACTGTAAGGTGATTGGTTCTTATGTATCAGTATCAGAATCAAAATCTCATTTATTAATAATTAGAGATATTATATGCTTGTAACTTTCATTTCCTATTATTTGAGGTATAAAATCATGGTTGTTGTTTTTTTTTCTGTGCCTTCATTGTCTGCAAAACTAAGTTTCAGTGAGAATGTCATATTTGCTTCATGAATGATGTGCAGGCTGATTTCTGAAAACTTGAAGTTACGCTGTCAGTCTGGTGTTGTATGAGATAAGAGTCATTTCATTTACTATAAGATTCGCAGCTCTCATTTGCAAAGGAGCTTATGAGCATTTCCAAGGGTACCTTCGCAAATACTCTCCATTATATGAATTATGTAAGAGAGATCAGGTATTTGTGCAGGTACCCCTAGATTTGTTCTCATTTACTCAGAATCAGTTACAGATTTCAAGACTTGATTTTTCAATGGATCTATGTTGAATTCTAAATAGCTTTTCTTGTGGTCCAGTTTGTTTATCATTGACCATTTCATTAATAATAAACTGCATTTTGTACTGTTGTGTTTTGGAAGTTATCTGGATGTTCAGGGAGATTGAGTGACATTGCAGTATTTTACAAAAATGGGACTGGCCCTGGTTAAACCATGTCAGATTTTGCCTTCAAAATTTAAGTGACTGTACCTTATCTGAGAAATAGCCCACATTTTCAGTTGATTTTTTGTTTTCCTTCTTGGCCTGGTTTCACCCTGCAGTTTGTCAGTACAGTATCACACCAAGACCAGGGCTATTCTTCTTCACTTGAATATTCAGATTGCATTGTTTGTTGTTATATGGTTTGGTGTTGTTTGTTTAGCAAAATATATTTTTTCTGGATCTCCACTCAACACCATATGGTTGCCATGTCACAAGTTTTACAAGTTTGATGTTTGCTTGTGGCTTTAGGAAACCATACAATCCCTATGAGTGGGTAAGAGAACCAGAAAGCTTTAAAATGCAACTGACAGAAATCAGGAAATTGTGCTGTGCTCACTTTTAGCACATGTTGATTTCTGATGACCATAGCTGGTACCCAGTGATCAGATGATAAAGCTGATACAAAGAGTCACTGTTTCTTATGCCAGTACATGAGTTTGACTTCTTGGATCAACACCATGTATTTCATTTGGTGCAAGTATTATTTACAATTGAATAATAAAAAAAAAATAGAAAAATAAAAACCCACTTGTGTTTTCTTATAATTCATGCAAGATGTTGAATGGCTAACTTCACTGAAGTACTTTTGGTCTAAGGCATTACAGTCCAATAAAGGTTTGCTTGAAGAAAGAGAAATTGATACCGTGGAACTGTGATAACTCATCCATCCTTTGGACCAAGCTTTTGAGGGCGTGTTGTTCGGAATTCACATTACTGGGACTTTTCAATAGGTGTGTGTTAAGGAAGTTACTGTGTAAGTCATGATCATGCTAGCAGGATTCCACAACAAATTTTCAGTTGCAATCTTTATCCGAGTCAAACCATTTGTCCCTCAGTCTGCTCTAAGTTAGGTCAGAACCTTGAAAATCATATTTCATGTATCAAATGCTTCAGCAGGGAAAATTCTACAGTATGTTTTTTAGCTACTATGTACTGTAGATGTGCTTTTTTCACAAGGATCTGATCGTCTTGAAAGTTCAGAAATGGGTTTTTCATAAGCATTTTTCTATTCTTAGACAAGCCCAGAAGTAGAGAATAATTTAAAACGACATTACAGGACTTTCAAAACTACTAGTCCTGCTTCGTACTAATAGAAAATTTGTCCAAATAATTAGGGGTAGTAACTAGAAGCAATTACATATGTATGTTGTATAAATGTTTCCTTATGGATTACTGCCCAGGAGAAAATCCTTTGAACAATTTTGAATAGAAATGTTTTCATGAAAAATTGTTGTGAATCAAGCTCAACAAATCAAAATAGCTAAAATCAGATCCTTTGACAACAATATATATGGAAAAAAAAACACTTCAACAGTACACCACAAGACACACCACTTTACGGTAAAACAGATTCACCTCGCAGCACATAGATGTGGAATATATTTGTATTTTTTAAAACTGGTGGAAAGAACTTTATTACTTACAACAAATATGAGTGTACATGACAGGTCTTTCAATAACAACAAAGAAACTTAATGTCGTGACATGTAGTTTGTATACATGTCGCCTGGCTACTTCATACAAAGGGCTAGATAGTCCAGTGATTTCAGAATTCTGTGTTTCATGCTTTTCTATGAATTCATTCTTCTGGTCAGCGTCTGTTGAGAGTATGGTTAATTCATGACATTATTCCTACTAATCCTGAAACATGAGAAAATCTTACAGTAATATTAGTAATAACTGATGATCAATACAGAGATGTATGAGAAATAACTCTGTGTCCTTAACCAACGCGGGACATGGTGGCCAGATGTGCGCTCTTGCCTCATGCCTATAGTAAATTTATTACAAAATCATCACTTTGAGTAATACTCTACTTTTAAGACAGTAAACCTATGTAGACAGTGTACTCATGCCCAGGGGTGTAGTGAGGGTAATTATTTTGGTAATCTAGCACTTATATCCTAGCATTGCTTGTTTGTTTTTCAGTGGGGGTGGAAAGGGAAAGAGCAAAATTTAGACAACAAAAATAATTTGAAACAATAATTTTTAAAAAATTACTTTTTGTCGCCAAAACAACCAAATCTGGCACCCCTGGTATGGTCGCTGAAAGAAAAAAAGAATGAAAACTTTGTCGGGAGATCTTGTGTAAAAAGGAACACAAAAGGCCATCAGAATGGCGGGTAGCAAATTTTTCTCTCAGATTATTTGCTACCTTTTTTAAAAGTTTTCCCCTTCACACCGCCTTTGGATGCACTGCACTGTGGCTATGAGAGCACTGAATCTGTCAGGTGGTGTAAACCCTCTCAGATTATTAGCAAAGAAAACTATCTCCCGTTGACAAAAATTGTACTGTCAATGTTTGTACAGTAAATGGCTCCTAAATGAAAGAGACTGAAGGTGATGTTTGAACATTTTAGAAAATAAGAAAATTAAGTTGTATTAGACAAATAGATAACATGTTGGTAGCCTCAGATTTATAGATTACATGGTGGCTACACCCCTGCTCATGCCTATACTGAACACTTTAGGAGAAGATGATTTTAAGTTAGATACGACCTTCTGAAATGTTTTCTCAGCAACAGAGGCAAGAAATGAATCAGTATGGTTTACGGCACTGTTTTTTTAAACAGTCCTTTCGTGTTCATGCGAAGAAAAAAAAAGTTAAAAACAAAATTTATTAAAATGATTCAGTCACTATTAAACATAGTCATGGATTCAAAAGCCTATCAGAGACAATAAACAGGTTTTATTCTTCCTCATACTGGTAGAATCTCCATTGGAGTGTTAATCATCTATTGTGCAGCCTAAAAAAGATGGCCCCAAGGAATTTATACAGAACCTTCCATCCATCTTTTCTGCTCTTGTAAATCGCTCATAACAGAAATACATCTAGATAATGAGGCTGGGAAACATCCTCAAAATGAATTAACTAACTATATTAAATTAATCAGGGCAGACAGTGAGATTTATCAACAATGTAATTATGTAAAGTAAACAGTCCTAAACATCACCTAGCAGTACATGAATCAATGAACAAACTTAGCTTATTTTTTCCTGACAAACAACATCAGGTAGTCATATCAGCAAGTTAATAAAAATGCAAGCTTTGGTGGTTGGACAGGACATATTGCTGCCCAGAAATAATATTTTCAGTATTATTTTCAGGCAGCAATGTGATCTAAGCCTGTCTTGGCTCAAGTGAAAACACAAAATTGACTTTAATACTTTGTGTACCAGTTGTGTCTGTACCAGTTGTGTCAAGTTAATTACTGTTTCAGTCCCAATGCTTTTCTTATGGTGTAAATTTGTGGTAGACTAGAGCTAATCCTCATTCTTGGAAGGCTTGTATACTGAGACAAAGTAAAATTGGATGCAATATTGCAATTGTGGTACACAAAGTGCAGCATGACAGATGCAATATAGCAACTGTGCTATGCAAAGTACAGCATGGCAGTATATACACTGTAATATTGCTGAGTGAACAATTCCATTTATTTATCTGCAGATGCTTCTCTCTTATTGTTGCCAGGCTTCAGAGATTCTATTACACAATCCTAAAGATACTGCACAGTTTCACAAAGCAGAAAGGAGCAAACAAGAAAATGAATGAAGAGCAGATACAAATGCCATCTGGCATTAATCTCAGAGTGACATTAATACAACAACATACTGTTAACAAAACAATAAAGCAGCTAACGCTCAGCTATACGGTTTTTCAAGTCATCAAATCAAATTATTCAACAAGGAAATATTCAGTTATGTAAAAGGATAAATATTGTCGTACAACAAAAAAGCATTGTAAGGTTCCCAACAATTCTTCTAAACTGTTTTTCTTGACATCAAAGTAACCCTTTAAATCCATATAGGATCTGAAACTAAGTTAACTGCACAAAATGTGACTACTAACTTAGAAATACATGTGAATCAAGGTTATTCATCTATGACCTGCACATAGTTATGGGAAATGTGCCCAAGTTAAATAACTAAGAAATAACTCATACTGAACTTATACTTGTCTGCTTGGAAACATATGCAGAACCCATCAGAGACCTGTGTCCAACTGCATTCAATTTCCCACCTGTCCCCTTACAAACTTAATGATGGTCTCCTCAGATTTTCCAGGACAAACAAATGCCTAAACTTAGTATTTCCTGGAAATTTTTCTGCTAGGAAAAATATTTGTCAAAATGTTGTTCATTAACTACATTAAGTTTTTAGCATCATATGAAAGCTTAATGTGAGCACTTTCATTTTAAAACATTGTCTAACAATGTTGGGAAAAATTTGTAGTGACTGAGTTAAATTTGCCCACAATTTCTAATCATTTTGCCTTGAAATTAACATTTTCATGTACAAGAATGGTTTTAATTGTGCTCCCTGCAATTAGCAAATTCGATACCAGATGATCAGGCTCAGTTTCACGTTTAGTGACATAAGCCTTATGTTGAATGGCTGCAAGACGTTTGCTCATTCCTAATTTTCTCTGGTTGCTGGGAACCTTGACAATGGTATAGAGAGAGATCAACCAGTTGCAGTCAGTACATGTACACTTCTTCTTCCTTCCTGACTGGCTTGTTAGCTTTTATTCAATATGCTCTAGAACAGAAGTTCTATTCAGACACTGGTGGACAGGTTGTCAGCCTGTGAAATGATCCCTGTTATCACCTTCTTATCCCGGGTCAAGTGGGTTTCCGCATCGATAGGGATGGATCATTTCTTCTCCTTTGTCAGATTTGGAAGTACAGTAGCTATGCCATTGTCTCCAGGGGGTCCTTGCCTTTTCCTGTTACGTCACAGGTCAGACAGTAACATCACATGAATTCATGAGACCATACAAATCACACAGTTCAACAAGAGAGATTTCAACTTGCACAAAATTCCTGGACCTTTTTTCACATAACGAACCAGGAGTACGAAAAAAGCTAACAGCATTCTGTGCCATCCACATATTCTTTCCTTTCCTCTCTCATTCAATGACAGTCCATCTCACCCAAACAAGACTCATACAATCATACCAAAGCAATCACTTGAAGAGGAAAACATAAGCCTTACAAAAATATAAAACAAAATGGGGAACAGAATTCGTCAGAAACATCCATCAATGTGCACTTATTTCCTCATCTCTGTCAGTCCACACATGGTTTCAACTACAGTCATAACTTATGCATTCATATTCTCTTGAAAGATCATCTGCATTCAAAGGCAGTGGTGGCTATCCTCATGGTATTCCTTGTCACTAGGGCACATACAACTCAGACCATACCTTTTGACATACAGGCATACAAAATCCCACACACACAAAGCTATCATGTTTTGGGTGAAAATGAGTAAGGGCTTCTTTTGTATGCTGGTGTCCTGGTATCTTGATTATAGGAAACAGACCACAATTTCGGTGAGGTTGGAGATGATCGGCCTGTGTAGGATGGCGAGGCTGAAAGCAAGAAGTTAAATATATGATTTGCCTGTTCCATAATATCCAACACAGCTTTGTTCTTGGACAAAAGTGTGAAGATTTAAAGTTAATTGTAAAGAGTAAAATTGATCTTATAGACACTCAAAATATCACTGACATGAACTTCTTGACCATGGACACTTGAGGCTATGCCAGAGGGTCTGAAAATTACATTCGAAATCATATAACCCACAAAGACAAATAAAAATGCCCGTACCACAAACTTGTTCAGCTCAAACACAAATGAAGAATAATGCCACTGATTACCCATAAAATGAAATTCATTGAGTGACAGCTTTTATTAAACAACATGAAAAATACATGGCACAAGTGCAGATATTTTAAGAGGACAAAATCAATGATGTTCCAGCACAGGCACATGCTGTTTGGTAGTAATACCACATTAACTGCACCAAACTTTATGAAGCATGCTTTGTTTAAAGATAAAGACTGAAGTCTATCAGAATGAAGCCTTGAGAATATAGTATTACACACTAGCCAAATTCTTTTGATGGGTTGGTATTTCAATAAAATTCAGCTGAACCATACACTGGCATTTTGCTTATGATGCAGTGCATCTTGATCATTGGCTATTACAGAAATCTCATACCAAACAGAAAAAAACTTAAGTGTTTTATATCAGCCCCAATCAAATGCATGGCTCAGAGATGTCACCTCAAAAGGTAAGAATTTTGTTACATCCACAGCTTCACAAAGGCAGTATCTCCACTATGTATACATGTAATTTTGAAAGGACAGCACAATGAGATTCTGAAAACTGTAATTAGAAGGATCAGAACCTGTCATCCAGTTTTCTGAAAAACAGAAACTTCCATAATAAAATGAAAAGAAAAAAACTTAAATCTGTCACACTCACTTGACTCACAGTCAATGCTGACTCCTCAAAAAAATCAACAATGATGTTTCATAAACTATTGACCTTTTTTTATAAATTTTCATTTCCATTTAATAATAAGAAACTGCTTTACCTATGGGTGAAGACTGTTGTATGAAAGACGCAGTGGGTGTAGGCTGACCACCACTCTGATTGAGGAACACATTAGGATTAGGGGTAGTCTTGTACTTGGGTCCAATGATGGCATGGTAGCCTGCATTGCAGGAGGACAAAAAAAGAAAGCATTTGTTATTTTAAGATAACCTGTATTTCTTTTGATATGAGTACAGCTGTTATAAAGTACAATAGATGACTCCATCTAAAACTGAACATGTACCTCTATGCCTTCCAGCATGTCGGTGTCAAGGACTACATCATGCCATAAGATGAGATTAAAAAAAAAACAAATAACTGTATCATCCATATGGAGGCTTTACTTTTTTTATTTCACCATCTTATTTTGCTTTCTAAGAACATCTTATCATTTGCCAGTGATGGCATCCTATCAATTCAGTTCTAGCCTTCTTCCTCCATGCTATAGGCTGAAAGAATGCATAAACCAATACTTAAAAAGGCACTAAGGTTCATAAGTGAAAGTCAAATTTAGTTCCCAGCATCTTGCAAGCCTTGTCTGAGAGCATGGACACTCTCCTCCTAAGACTGAGGAATGCACATTTTGCTGTGCTTCGACCGCATAATTTTTCTAAGAAACTGGGATAAAGTTTAAGCACATTAACCAACAGTTACACTTTATAAAGCTATTAGTTACACTGAGTTATATATAATTTTGTTACAGCCAAACATTCAAAACACATGTCAAAATATGATCTGCCAGAGCAGATGTGTTAGATGCACACTGCGCATGCTATTTTTAGACAAATGATTTTAAGTTTTCAGATGGACACAACCACAGGCTCAAGATTTCAAATTTGCAGCATTACTATCTCCTAAGCTTTACCAAATTTCAATTGCATAAAATTTAAATTACTGAAATAAGGTAAATATTCTATTTCTGGATCACCTCATAAATGAATACAGATTGATTTCTACAGGGTAATTCTAAAATGTCATTCATTGTATTTGCCGGATTCAGGGATTTGTCTCAAACTGGTAGTGACAACCGGTACTTACCTACAAGAACGGCTGCAGCAGTGAGGAGGACAATGAAGCATATTACAAACCAGGATTGATAGTTGCTAACTGTTGAGGTCAATAAGTAGGACCAACTTAGGTCCTGGCGGTAACTGTGGAGATCTGAGGGGAAATCAGAATACAGCTTATATACGGCATCATCACAACTCTGTATTTGTTGTCTGACAGAAAGACAGGTTTTGAGAATACCTTTTAACAAAACCGTTTTTCAATCTCTCCCAGAAAAGTGTTTACTGACTTTTACTTTCCTTGGAATGGTTTCTGAATGCATTTCAAAATAATCCTAGCCATAAAGTCCAACAAGATGGGATTCCCTTCCTAAACTTAATGACAATCAAGATGGGATCCTTAACCCTAATGTCCACAGGAGTATCACTGGAGATGTGTGAAACCCATTTGGAACTCCTCACCTCTCTATGAACATTTCTTAAGTTGTAACAATCTTCAGCCAAGGCTGGTTTGGCAAACTGCCCATTCAATCACTCAAGTCATCATCTCCATTCCCTTTGTCCCTGTTTCTTTGATGCTGGTTGTAAATTTCTACATGTGTGGTGAGCTTATTATCAGTTTGGTTTTATTATTTGCACCTCTACATCCCAACTACTTAGATCGGCTTATCACACATGTGCCTTGCAAAACTTGCCTACATCAATATTATTATCTCCATTACCATATTGACTAGCAGAGTGGACCTCTACATGAACCAAATGAACCACTTAACAACAGGATGGAAATCTTCCAACCATAAAATGAAGGATGAGGAAAGGTTCTGCCCTTACCGGAGCGGAAACAGGGGAAGCAGGGACTGGTCCAAATCAGAGGAGAGACTAAAAACTTTCCACTAGTCTCCAGACAGATGAGATTAAATACCCCCAAACATGACCTCACTAGATTTTTGTAAAAGTAAATTTGGGAATTACACCACTGCATCAAAAAATCAGTCATTTAATGAACAATAGTAATGTGTTCAAGTTTGGGCAGACAACAATGCCTTTGTGCCAGCTTGTTTGTTTGGTTTCTCTGACGAATTTTGACGTAACTCTACTTACTGGGTATTTCAGGCTTCTGACCAATAAGTTTGACAAACACAGGTACTCGAACTTTGTGTCCTGTGCGTGCATGGGCAACTTCTACTTCCAGATCTAGCTGTTCCCTCTCCCACAGGGTAAGAGAGTCAAGCAGTCGCACAGGGAACAGAACCACATTGTTGGAGGTTGAGTCTCGCTCAGGCCTCAGGGCTTCAATGAGGTTTGAATCACTGACAGTGACCTGGAGTACGAAATGTGGTAAGCCATAAAGTATGGAATCTGTCAAGCATTACTGACTCACTTCAAATAAATCGCCATCATATGTTGTTCATTCACTTTCATTTTATTCCGCATGTTATCCTAAATTGGTCAAAATTTCTTTAGGGGTGCCAGTTACAGATTGACAGAACATTTCTTGAATACATTACTGTGCATTAGATATTAAAAGAGCTTGTTCTGCTCTTAGTTCTTGAATTAACTGCAACATAAAAATTTCCAGAAAATGGACATGATAATGTCATGCACTTCGGTGAAGACATGTCTCAAAGATATGGAATTCCAGATGAATAACTAGCAATACTGACACTGTTAGTCCCTTCTTCATTTCTAATCTGAACAACCCATTACAGGTCAGAAACCTTCGAACTTAACACTGGTCTGACATAACTGTATTGGCCTCAGAGAGCAGCAAGAGATTCAATGACAACCCTTACCTGAATGTCTGAAATCACTTTTGCTGTAGAGGAAACTCGGATGGAGGAAAGAGGGGAAAGTGTTGTCAGATGGAGCTCTGCATTGTGAACATAAAAAGCTGGCAGGAACTCCAAGGACAGAGGGGCGGAGACGACCTCCTGCTGACCCGGAGAGAAGGGGACTTTGGCAGTGAGGATGAGGCTGGAATCCATAGTGGCTGTTGTCTGGGTAACCAATCCTGTGGGACTTTGAGTCACCAGGCATCCATGAACACCTGCAAGAAGATGGCAAAAATTGGTCAGCATCATTGACAGAGAGATATGATATTTAAAGTCTAGGGTAAAATTGTCTGTGTTAATACTATTGAATGAGAGTCAGTCAAGTCAGATAGGATTAACCTGAAAGCTATGTTACCAAAACTGATTTCTAGAGTCCTGCTATACTTCCTCTACATTTACTACATCACTATGACCCATTCTGCCCTTTATAAAGAGCATACTCGAATGCACTGGTTTTGCATATTTTAAAAGGAAACCTAAGACCTTTGCCCTAGATTTTGCATCCAGTCTTCACACCTTTTCATAAACAACATCCTCCTCCACAGCTTGACCATAATTTGGGCAGGGCCCAGTCCTCTGTCTTGCCTATTACTGGCCTCCAATGGACATGTATCAAGATAACTCATCTTTGAACAGTGATAACTGACCTCTTTCTTTATCAAAATGAGCTCTGACTGTGAAGATATCTCCAACTCCTATGTCAGGATTTTTGGGCGACATCTCCAGGTGACAATGGTAGGGTATGAAGACAGGAGAGAAGTCAGCATCCCTGATGACAGAACTGCAGTTTGGCCCTGAGAAATACAAGTGTCAAGAGACCTTCCAATAGATTTGTATTTCATGTGAACAAGATCCAGGAATAATAATGCCATAGCAGACAAAAGCCCAGTAAGAAAAATAACAATATTGCTGCTTTGCTGCAATGCTCCCATTCAGGGACTGTGTATTATTTAATGTGATTTCCTCTCTAGATAAACACTTCCAAAGTGAGACAGTACGGTCATCTTATATTATTCATTCAAGTGTTGTATTCTGCTATGCTTAAACTTCCATCTGACGACAGTGCATGAAGGATAGGAGAAAAATCATTTTTGACCAATATATTAGTTATGGGATTATTGCAACATGCAGTTCTGACAAAAAGTCTAGTAACCACCCCATATCTGCTTTCAATCTATTATTTTCTCAACATGCATACAGTGCCTGTTGACTAACATTGGGCAGGCAACTTTCACTGACTACAGTTGATTAACCTTTTGTTGGCAGAGAAAATTGTGGACGAAATGCTTTTTCAGAATACTTATACGTTCATAGCAGAAATAAACCTTAACTATGAATTTTGTATTAAAATAGTAACACAGCCATGCTGTTGTACCATCTTGAAATCAAAATAACCTCCCATCAGCAGAGTGTGTGCATAGCTGATGTAACACACTGGATTAGTACAACTGGTATGCAACAAGAACAGAAATGCCCTATCAAATGTTTTAATGAAATATCTCAATGGTAGGAATTACACTCAAAATGACAAAACCCAAAAGAAAAGTCTGACCTCACATTTTTTTCTTCTTTTCATATAAGATTTCTTACACCTCTTCACATTGGTATTAATAATTCTGACAAAAAAGTAGTCACATAAGATACTAAAACCCCTCATTTATTGTTTCCAACATTCAGTTATGCAAAAGAAAATTTTTTAAAATCAATTTTCATATGCTTGCATCATAATAATGCAATCTGGCAATCAGTGCACAAGAAAATGATAAAAATTACATTCCCAAATAGACCAGGAATGGCCTGCTCTCTCACTCCATTGCGGACCAGACCAAAATCTTAATGCTAGTAAGAGCGTAAGAGCTATTCTGTCCTATTTACATTGGTGTGCAATTTTGCTAACTTAATCCCTTTCCTTTTTCTATAATATTTTTGCCTGTTCTTAATGTCCTCAAGAAGTGATGGACAAGCATGTTAATTAAAGGATGCAGTGAACAAGCTCACCATATACTCACCTATCACTGTTCCACCTTCACTAAATGAAACAGTGAAGAAGGGGTTTTTTCCTTTGACAAAAGAGTTGGTAAGATACCCTGCATGGTTGCCAACTGTAATACGTGTAATAGGCTCTATAGTTACCTGGGGAGGTTATGGTAGGAGAAAATTTGGCAATTAAAAAAATGAGACATAACTGTTACCAAAAACAGAATGTGAGAGACTATGGAATAAAAGTCAACTGGTAAGAAAGAAGAATAAATATGCATTAATAAGACAGAGGAAAACATGGTCAAAGACAGCCTGACACATTTATAGAGAAGAGATGGGATAAAACAATGAACAAATTTTTTAACTTTATTTCTAAAGAAGCACAAGACACAGAAGATGGCTCGCAACTGGTCTTTTAAGCAGAGAGAATGGCACCAGAATTTGAAGTATGGAATGAAAAGACAAAAAATGGTCCCTGGTAAGAAATGTAACACCACTGCAACTGGGCACTGATCAAAATACTTGTTTTATACTGTAAAAACAGGTAAGTTAGGGAAAATGCTGTGTTTATTTTGAATAGGTTTCTGCCTACTCTATTCTGTGAGTACCATGTGCCTGGTCAGAGTTTGGCTTGACAGAGTGTATATATATCCTTACCTCTGTTTTTGTGGATGTCGGAGCTGAGAATGTGTACTTCACTATTGACCGCCCCACAGATCTAGCAATGCCAATGCCAGTATTTTCCCCTATTTCCAAGGAATCGGATTTTGATCTCCACCAGCCTGCAGTACCTGGAATTCACATAACAACAAAAAAACTTGATGAATTTCCTGAAATTCACAAAGGAGTGTATGACAGTTTCAATAAAAATCTGAATAAATAAATATTCTATGCATTACATCATGCCAGTGCTTGAGATCAAAGTGCATGGATACTGATACAAATCTCCACCAATATGATTTCAAGCAAGGCTACCAAATCTGACAGCAAAGCATATCATCTAATTGTTTTTAGTGGTCAAATGGGCTAAAATTACTATATTTGTTTTCCCTTTTTCCATGTCTATGTTACAAATTTTTTTTTTGGTAAGTCACTATTATCTCAAATGCATTAGGCATGCATTCAGTATGCTGCATTTATAATATAGGCAGGAAACTAGAAAACAATGCATGCAAGATGGTGCAATGTTTTGATGAATATGAATTTCAGGCCCAACAGTCTCATCCCAGTCATCCAGTTTCCTGTTCAAAGAATAAGGAGTTTAAAGGAGTATGTCCAAGTACAATACTAAAATAAGCTGAAAACTTCAAACGAAACTGAAACAGAGAGCAGAGATGTATACTTTTTAGCATAACATTAATGCAGTTATCTTTAATATATAGTAGAACCACACCAACATTAATTTCAAAGGCCTAGTTCAGCAAATCCAGATAGTATAATACAGGAAAGCAGAGCAAGGAACTAACGCTTTGCAAAAGTTACTGAATAATCTGAATATATAAAGTTCAGAATCATGAAATTCTAGTATAGCCTGTTTCAGTTAGTATGACTTGTCATCACTAACCCTATGCCTACCTGCTTCTGTGACAATAGGTGAGCTGAAGCAAATGATGGAGCCCACAGTGACTGATGCCTGAGCAGGAGTTATGACATAGCCGACTGGAATATTCACATAGTCAGCCATGGATGGTCTATGCTTGTCCCAGACCTATGTAAAGATCGCAGGAAAAGTAAGATTGTGTAACAGCTCCTGTGATATTTCAAAGAGTGATTAGAAATCATAGAGTCCAGGACAGTCTTGGTCACCGGGCTACTTGGATAACTAGATAATAAAAGCAACAAAGGGCAGTTACAGTAAACCATGAAGTCAGACAGAAGGGTCAGGATATTTCTGTACTGTTTACAGTGTAGTTTTATTTGTTTCCACCCAACAGCTAAGTGACCTACATGACAAGGTCTCAGTGCAAATGGTAATGATGCAAACTGACAGAAGTAATTTTCAAAATTCTGAAGAGAACTTCCATGAATTTCAAGATTTTAACCTTACCGAGTGCTTCAAATTTAAACAAACAATGCAACCTCTCCAAATTTATGTATACATGTATGTTGGAATAACATTTTCTTCAACAACAATATTTCCTTCAACAAAATATTTGTTTGAAGAGTTCCAAGGACATTAAGATTTCATCACTGATTTATAGTTTAACATTACAATCATAAAGATTATGTGTTTCATCTGCTCCCACAGAGAAAAGCATTCCTAATAAACCTTCTGTTTTCAAACATTATTTCAAATCTCAATTCCTTGCACTCTTACCTTAAGCACAGTGTGTCCAACATTTGCAGCTCGGACTATCAAGGTGTTGTTGTCTACACCATTAAATACATGAAACAGGTCAGACCTATAAGATGAAACATGCAATAGATTGAGGAAAAACTACACTTGAAATCTTCAAGAGCCAAAGCTCTCAAGACAGATCAAACCTACCCCAGTCTAAAATCAGTAAATCTCTGCAATCATGCAAGTTCCTGGGTTCCTCAGGCACTCCCCTCTTATCTTAGGTATGCAGCACAAAATATGATGCAAGATGAGTTTTTCCCCCTGGCTTTTTCCCCTCAAACTGAATGAAACAGACATATGACATTATGAGATGCTACTATTCAGCCCCTGTAACATGGTAGCAGCTTTACAAAGCTACTGAGAGATTTAGCATTACAGGTAATGATAATGTGAAGACACATGAACATACATTGCCTGGTTACAAGACTTTTATGACCCACTTACCTGCTGCATCGGGTGCCCAGCTGGATGTTTGTGGCATAGAACTCATCTCCCACATCATCATGGTAACTGACAGAAAACTGAAGTACAGCTCCAACAGGCACAGCTGACAGCTGATTAGACAATGCTGTATTGATGGCCATGTCTGAATTGATCATCAGGTATGAAACTGGTTTCACCTATAAAAAATTTCAGATTTGCACTTCTTACTTTCTTTAAATATTCTGCTGTTAAAAAAAAAATTTTTTTTAATTTGTAAAGATTCACCAATCCTTTCTTTTTTTCCTCATGTTTTTGTAGACTACTCCCTTCTCTTATCCTTAATTCAAGCATGCATTGCAAAATGCAGTTAAACCAAAGTCCACGGTGCTAAAATTAATTATTTATTTCTCTTCCCTAGTATTATTTGCTTTACTAAAGTCTGCTCATCAGACATGGAAAAGATGATGATGATGTTCTTCATCTAGGGAAGTTATTTTTGGACTTTTTGGACAGGACAACCACACTAAGGGACTATAATTACCACTATAAACCAATTAATCGACCAACCAATCAAACACAAATTATCAAGCAGAAAGAGAGAGGGAGAAGGGTGGAGGTCCAAAAAAGACGAATTCCCAGAATTACTGAACGGCCTTGACTGCTCATGATAAATCCTACTAAAATTATACGAACATATTACATTTTCATAGATTCATCCCCAAACATATCTGGAGATCTCTCACAGTATCTTTAATGCTCACATGAGCATGAGCTCCAACCTGAATATACAAAATATACATAACAAATATTGCGTACAATGTAAGCTGAGCAAGTTCTAGCAGCAGAATGGACACACAAAAAAAAGAAAATGTAGTCAAAGTATTCCTCACGCTAATACGTTTTTAAAAAACTTCTTTGTATGATGGACCCAAGCTCAAGCGGCGGCTGGATAGGAAAAGTATAGCTTCTGGAATGTATCCAGACTTGGATAATAGACAATGAATGAACTTGCCTTAATCAAAATGACAAGGGTCTGGTTCACACCAAACTCCTCCTCTGCCACAACATGAAGGACTGCACTCCCAGGGATGGGACCCGACCTTAGTTGTCCATTGTCAAGAAGACGAACCACAGGTGTTTCTCCATTTTCCTCCATGATGAAGTAGCGAACTCTTGCTGACACATCTCTGGCAAAAAAATACCAGTAAGTACATTATGCATTGTGCTAAATCCTTGCAAAGAAATTCTACCTGAGGAACTTCCAAGCTTGACTAACATGAAACAATATATGGACTACAGCTAATGTAGCCTTGTACTTTACATCATATAGGTATGGGGCTCGTGAAACTTGCATTAAAAGCACCATTTCACCAGGACCTGAGAACCTGTCAGGGCAGCACAAAATTTATCAAAATTTTGTGTTATGATCCTTACTAACCACAGGCTCCTGAACAATACAGTAACACAGGGATGAAATGGGGATCAGAGATTGTGCTGCTACATCATTATTTGATATCCAGAACTGCAGAACATTGTGAAAATAATGAAACATAAAGAAGAATAGAAAAGAATGCTTTAGATGATAACATTGCAGACTATATTTCCACACAGTTTGGCTCACCTGTTTGTCTTAAGGAAAGTATCAGTGTTTGGAGTAATGCGCACCTGGCCATGACAAACTGCAGGATTAAGCAGTGTTAATTTCTCGAATACCTAAAAGATGGAGGAAATGAAAGTTATAGTTGGTTGAGTCCAACATAAAAATAAGAAAAAGATAATCAGGGTGATTTGATTTTTAACAACAATCCACTGCTGAAATAAACTTGACTTGACTTGAACTTGAAGTGGGGTATACGGTAGTGCAAAACTGCTTCTGTCTGAAACAACCAATTTCCTTAATCTCTGTTATACTATTATGAAGAGGATGAACTTTAGAATAGTTTTCTGAAGCGAAATTTTCAGTGTTTTCTGCAGGTCATATGAGTTGGGGGAGACATTCTCTCCTTGTTATAAATTTGAAGGCAGATTTCTAAATGTTTAAAGGGATGTTAGATTTTTCTTAAGTAATGCAAACTTTAAAGTCCAGGAAAGATTTCGGGGGGTGGGGTGGCGGCAGGCCTTCAAAGTAGTTTCAGGGAGCAGTTTGACGGTTTAGGGACAAACTGCGTGATCTGGAGAAAACACTATAATTTTTTGTCCCATAGTGACGTGTTAGTTACTTGCAACCTTTTGCAAGTTTACTGCAATGTGACATAAAGTCATACAGCTGCAGACATAATGTGATGAATATGTTCTATACTATGAAAGTCCAGTTTTTTTCAAAAGGGCATCCATTTTTCCATTTCACTGAGCTTGTGAGGGTCATAATCTAAATCATGTATATTACATCGTGTATAGAAGCTGTTTACCAGTTTGTTCTTTACTTTCGGCACATCTGGGTGTTTTTGTGTTTATTAAAAATTTCTTTGGTTTTTGGGGTCTTTTTTTTGTGATATTTTGTTTCAAGTTTTCACCAGGAACAAACAATTCAATGGTTTGGAGAGACTATGTTCTAAGCTTGAAAGGTTATGCTTTACTTCCATGAAGGGCCATATTTTGGCCCACAGGCCAGCAGCCGAGTACCCTTGCTCTAGGCTGCCCTGTGGTCACATTTTCCCAAGTATTGTGGAGTTTAAGTCTAAGAACAAGAATGTAAACCAGGTACACAGACAATCTCTGGCTTGAGAACAGTGTTAGCATAGTCAAAATTTTCAAACATAGAATATGAGGCAGATTCACATACATGAACTTGGACTTCATCATACAACACAGCATCCATGTAAAGTTGCGAGCGGCTCTCTGGTTTTGGCTCCACTTTCAGCATAATAGTTGCATGGCCGGTTTCCTTAGCAAGAGCTTGCTGAGCAAAGTTGTTCTCTGAGGCCGGTTGAATACCACTCTAAAATACAAGACATGCAAAAAAAATAAAACTGCATGTTGAGGTGAATACCTCATGTTCTAAATGTGGTAAGTGCCACATCTGTTCACCTGTCTCTGCAGAGATAAGACAGTGTGGGCTTGAACCTCATCAAGTGTATGCTCCTGCTAGAATGACATCCTAACACTGCAGAGAAAACATCATAAAACATAGCTGTTTTAACATTGCACATGCAAAAGTGTCCCATTCTCACTTGCTTTAATACAGTCAATATAGAAGTTTCCTCCTCTGACTTCCTCCAGTGTATTTCCATTCTAATCTGCTTTTGCATGGCAAAGATAGCAGTTTCCATTGACTTATTTCAACACAATAAAGATAATAATTTCCCTCTTCTGTCCTGTTACAATACAACAAAGATAGCAGTTTCCAATTCTCACCTATTATAAAACAGCAAAAAAGGTGCAGTTTCACCATTCTCACCTGTCATACCAAAGCGAAAATAGCAAATTCCCATCCCAATGCATACCTTATGATAGACAGACTGCAGCTGCAACACCTCTCTGCTGTTTGCTGACCAAGTAAAGACTAGAGGGGGAACAGAATTGCCAAAGGTAAATGGTGTTTCCTGCTCTGTCAAGCCCACAGCATAGACTGGCATCTGAGGATATCAAAATAATTATAAATCAGCTGTAAAATATGTTCCATCCATGAAAGCATTCTCCAGCAGCCTCCAACCCCAGACACAAGGTTTTGCAATCCCCGTTAAAAGACTAAAATTAACGAAAGTACTATGGATATAATCAGAAATACTCTGGCACAGATACTTTAAATGGCAGACAAATATTATGCTTGTAATAGAGGAGGTATTTTCTTACACAGTGATAGGGAGTTCAGAAAGTCCTCAAGTGATCTGACCTACTGGTGTAATGCTAAAAAAATTTTTTTTAAAAATAGACTTATAAACTTCATAATTATCATATAAACTTCATAATGATCATTACTGAGTACCTTAGTGCCACTTTGCAAGCGTGTTAGGGGAGCATGAATCCTGATGCCCTTCAGGATGACTACATTCACAATAGCATCGTCCTGGGGAAAAGACAGGTCATTATTATGTCATACAGTGTTGCCTTATTAAAGTATACAAAAGGGGATATGGTGCTTATAAAGACTGTACACTATGCAGCTAAACAACTCATGACTCAGCTGCTAAGGCCATGCTTAATCAAAGAAAAAAAAATTCAGGATGAATTTATCAAAGCATGGGCATGGGCAAGGCTGAATTTTCAAAAATCATAAAAACAACTAGGCAAAACACTTCCATAAGGAGCTTATACAGGCCAGGCAGAATAGTTTATACAATAATTATTTTTTTTACAGACTTTGTATATTAAGCATTCTTTAAAATATCATTAAATCCCTTGCCTGTCCCTTACTTCCAGTGAGTATGCAGAGTAGGTTAAACTCTTTTAATGCACATGATCAATACTGTCCACTCTGTACCATTCTGTGGACAGAACAGATTATATTCTGACAATAAAAACATTGGAGTATACAGTCCACCCAATCAGGAATTAAAAATACGCTTTCTATGAGTGTGAGGTTATCACACAAAGAAGTTGACAAAGAGAATACTTCAGGACCACAACCTATACTGTTGTAGACTTCAGGTACAAACCTTAATACAGGAAACTCAAACTAGAAAGTACCTGTGAATAGACCACTTGCTCTCCTGTGATGGAATCTGTGCCCACAGCTTTGCCTATGACCTTGGTGTGCCCAATTTCCAAAGCATCCAAGACTCCACTAACGCTGACAGTAGAGATACGGCTATCCACGATGGAAAACTCCACATTGCTTTGGGGCTGTGGGCCACCAAAGGACAAGACCTGATGAAAAAGACAAAAGCAATCTCTCAATGACTTAAAGCTGACGCTGTTTCACATGAGTGGATCATAAGGTTCTAAATGGCCGGGATCTGACTATGACCTAGTCCAGTATTAAAGTAAAAGTATTGAAGTTAAGCAATAGATCTACTGTGTGAAATAAAAATGTGCGCAAACGGACCTCATGATACTGAACTTCATGTACTGAAAACAGGCATGCCAGCAGCCGGTGGCAAATTTTCAAACATCATGACTACCATCCAAATACCTCCACAACAGGGGCTGTTTTGTCATTCTATTTATTCAACCATTTATTAAAGTGTTGATTTTCCCAGAACTGATATTTGGTTATCTGAAAAACATTGACATTTTGTCATCCCATAAGAAACCCATGTATACATGTAACGCTTTGGGTCTAACCCTCCTATTATCTACATCAAACTTCAGTCACATGCTCTAACACCTCAATACCTCAAAATCATATAAAATTATAAACTGGTTTCCAATAATTTGAATTTGTGAGGTACAAATGTTTTAAAAGTTATATTGCCATGCTGAAAATGAAATTAGCATCTAGTCCATATTTTACAAGCATCATTCGAGATAAAAAGCAGGTTGCTATCAACAGCTACTGATATAAGGAATAGGTAAACAAGTCAGTAAAATTTCTTTATTTCTGTTCATTTCTCACGACATATAATCATGTGCACAATCTCAATAAGTCATCATGGAGTGTGTTAGTTTTATACTCAAATCATACACACTGCTTACGCTTTGACAAAGTCTGAAGGCCTTCTTATACATGTTACAAAGAAAAAAAAATATTTTTTTCTTTTTCAGACCCTCACAAAAAATAACCTACATCCATATCGATCAATATTCTACCTTCTCACATACTAGTACTGTATAATCAAGATCACATAAGATATACACCCTTTTTCTCCCCTTTCACTCTGAGGGCCGTGTGCTTAATCTACATATGCCCTCACAGATTTTATACAACATATACATATTTACTACAAATATGTAACAAGTAAACCAGGACTGGTACAATATAACAATTAAAATTAGAATGGGTTCAAATCCGAACCATAGTAATATTGCAAATACTTTGGGAAAGCATTTCATTCACATTTTCTTCAGCCCTGTCGATTGTTAAATAGGTACCTGACAATAAGAAGTGAAAGATGTCAGAATGCTAATGATCAGTGCCTGCAGCATCAGATGCTCATTTTTAAGCGACTAGGTCGGCTAGGGTAACACTAATGTGAAGACATATGAGAAGACACTGCCTGGATACAGGATTAATAAACCTCATTATTATTTGCTAGCTCGCCATAATCTCAAACTCTCCTTAACTGAGAATCAGTAAACCAGTCCTAATGACTCACTGCCATTCTTAAGTAGGATCCCTAAGTAACCAGACAACCATCCAGAACATCCATTACGGAAAAAAAAAGAATTCACCTGAAGCATTGCCCCAATGATCAAAGTTATATTCTTGGGTTCTAATCTCAGTGGGGGGAACACTTCCAAAGGCTTGGGGCTGCTGTAAATCACTTGCCCAGTAGGCAGCTTTACACTGGCTGTAAGTGTGGTGTGGCCAACTGCAGCACCATATACAATGTACACGCCTGTCACACTGTCACGGGTGTCTGGATTTAATGGTCTGAAGATTAAAGGAAAGAATATGAATTCCATCCTCTCCTTGCACTATGACAGTACCAGGTATACCACTCATAAAACCTCGAACCTACAATATTAAAGCTTCCTTGGTGAGTAAATTCATGGCCAGAGAGATGACTTTGTACAATTATGATGACTATACATAAGTGTTTCCAAAAACTTTGTAAAATGATTACTCTTATGAAATGGCTAAAGAAAGCAAGTCCAAAATATCAAGTTGTGAGAAATCGACAAGAAAGTCATGGTAAATATAAAATATCACTAAACTTGCTACTTTACTGTCATGCAAATTACGAGCTAACTAAAGCCTGGTTTGCAGAAATGAACCATTACCAATTAGCTAACAAGCCTTATTTCAATGATTCAAAATATATAGACTTAAAACCGAATTCTGAAAAAAGGTGGACTTGCTCTCTTTTGTCATTTAATTGCAGAATAGTCAAGAAACTTCTAAAACACTGTCAACCACAGACTGTACTGTCATCCTAAGTCTCCAACCCTTTCAGCACTTTAATTAGATAAAGGGTCTCTCAATAGTAATTATAAAAACACTGAAAATTTGGTTTGTCTGGAGCTAGTTTCATCCTGATGTCTATTACGTTTATACAGTAGTTTGTTTTGCTTTGATCTGAGCAGTTCATGGGAGAGACAGCATGTGTTCTCAGTCAGCCACTTGGTTTTTCAGCAAAATGACTGCCAATCAGTTCAAATGTTTATGTAATCTTAATGATCAGAATTTTCAATCAAACAATCCCAGTCCACTGTCTCTTAAATGTAACATTCACCTGAGAGAAATAATATCAGACGCAGCATCCAATTTCAGCCCCATGAGTGAAAAGAAGCTGGCAAGCAGTGGTTTCCCTCTTAAATCCAACACTTGAACTCTGGCTTCCACTTCTTTCAACACCTCAACCTGAAAAGGAGATATGACAAACCCTATCATGGTTGCATTCATCTGATCTCAAAAGAAGCAGAGTCCTAACAATCCTAATTTTTAAAAAATAATAAAAAAAATAAAAAAAAAAACAAAGAAAAAAACTAACAGATCAAAAGGCTGAAACATGGCTACATTTGTTAGGTCTTCTTCGAGTATGTGACGTCACTTTGAGTATGATAGGGGTGATAAAGCCAATAGGCGGTATCCATTGTCCGAGGGACGGCCCCTTCATACTCAAATTGATGTCGTCATGCTCAAATTGACGTCAAAGAAGACCTCACAAATGTAGCCCACATTATTCCTTTGTCACTGAAGATGGTATACTTTTTAGGTTATAAGGCAAACAACCTGAACTTATAGTCATTTTCTCTTTACTGCTGTGTGTTGTGGACTAATGTGGACAGCTATTCACACAGACTATTTTCAGTTCCTTAGCAACTTCTACTCAGTGGTGTCAAACCAAGCAAGTGAAAGCAATGCCTTTTGCACACTAGGAGAACTGTTTCAATATTATGACATGACCTCACCTTGTCAATTACCATGACCTGAACACTGCCAACCCCTGACACTGAGACTGAGGCAATGGGGTGAGAGGTCACATCAATACACAGATCATAAACAGTGAAAGAGTGGGTTCCATCCTTCAGAGGGGCGATCTAGGAAAGACAACAGTGATATCAAATAAAGATTACCCAGTCAAGAAAAAGAATCTCCAAACATACTGAAGCAAACTCTAATCAAATGTCCTGTCCATTTCACATTTCAGTTTAAACATGAAAATACTACATGATATGCTCATTTGTGGGTCGTGCCTGCTCACACAAATTCACATTATTCAATGCTATATACATTGAACATTTTACATAAAATGTGATAATACATTAATATTGTATAATAATATGCGTGTATGAGAGTCATGCCTGCCCATGCAAATTCGCACTTTATTTCCCTAGCCAGCCTTCTCAATTTTCTCAACTCTATGTGAAGTATACAGTGCTCCTACCCTTTTACTGGCACTTAATACAGTAACTTTATAACCCATGCAGATTCACAGTCCCAATAACCATCTTGCCCCTCTATAAAAGTGTATTCTTAAGAGGGCTAATTCTAATTCATCCGCCGATCATAATCTTGAAATACGGGTTGTAATTGGAAACCCTCCGACAGTCCAATGCATTTAGATAGTAAGTTTACTCACCTGAATGCCTCGATTCCTCTGATCATACTTGGCCTTCAGAACTTGAGACTGGACTTCCTCTATATAAAAATAGCCTGAGCCTTTCTGGATTTCAATGTTCACCTGGCATAAGAGATAAAAGCATGAAGAAGTTATGTAGCTATTAACATTTTCTGAATACATGTTTAAGACCAACATTTGGCAATCTTGAAAATGAAACCTCCACTGCATACTATTTCTCAAAATCCTTGAAATCTGATAACAGCATCCCGGTTGGGTGCATCTTCTCTGTAAACAGCAACTAAAAATCGCAACATAAAGCACAACAAGCAAATCTAAAATAACTACAGCAACACCAGTTCTCACACCAAAGTGCTGGACTAACAAATTAAAAAAATGTTTTGATACATTGACCATGCCCAGATTATGCTGGATGATACATGGGCAGCAAAATAAAATTTAACAAATGGCAGGGTAGACACAATAAAATGGACTGTACATTATTACTGACATGTGACCTGATGACAGTATCTCTAAAACTGGAACTGACTCATATTTCATATTTAAAGAGGGGCAAGTCAACTTACCTTGTTAGATGGATGGTTAAAAACTGAAAGTGTTGCAGGAGACAAGACTGCTTCTTCCACCAGCAGCAGTTCTAAAGATTTACTGATCACTGGGGTTATTCGTTCCTAAGTGGTAAAAACAAAGGACATACATTTCATGGTTCAGGCAAAGCTGAAAGTCCCAAGTTTACTCCTATAGCATTTCATACTAAGCCATTCCAAACATAATACAATTTGACAATGGTAATATATAAATACACAAACACTCTGAATGACGTCATAATTTTGGAAAATCCCTCCACACTTCCTTGTGCAATGACATGCAGAATTACTTCTATGCTCCCAGGCCAAGTATTTATAAACCATACATAGCTTTCTTACCATTGCTTAACAGTATGAAAGGTCCCCAGGCAAATTAACAATAATAATACTGTTAACAAATCTTGTATCTGGGCCAATGCTCACTCACACAACTACACATTATCATTTTCAGTGGCATCTCATGAGGCAGAAAGAGAGTGAACTTTTGCTTATCTTTCAGTAAGATTTATGAATCCTTATCCAAGATAGGAATAAGTTCTCAAATTCCTAAGCACTGCCAAAAACTATAATCTAATAAAATCACAGGTTTACAGGAACACCACACACCTGGTGTTTTCCGGATGTCTTGGATGTGGATCCCTTGTATCTGTCAATGGCAGCTGTGATGACCACACTTCCCACTTCCCGATGAGGTCGCATTGTTTGATGGGCTGCGTAATGGAAATGAAGTAAAATGAAAATGGAGAGAGAAATTACATTTGTAATAAACCACTACAAGATTAAAATGAGTCCTGGCATAAGGGCCACTCAAACAAATCACAGCAAAAATTCACAGGAGGAAATGCAACCAAAGATAAAGTCAAATACAAAACAGAAGAGGCAATTTGGCTTCATGATTGAACTTTTATAATGGAGCAAATCAGATACTTCAACCCATTTAAATGTTAGCAGATAAAGGAAACAAATTGTAATCCTTGTATTGATATGGAAACAAAAAACATCATGTGTGATATAAAAGAATGGTAGAAGAACAATGAGAAAGACTAGGATGTCGTTAGTTTGCAAAGTTCTTTTAATGTGATTTTACAAGGAAATAACGAGATGTAATTTCTGTCTCCATATATTTCAATATTCGATTTAAGTTCTTCAATCCAGTTTAGTCAAACTATGCACTCCCAACCAGATGGTAAGAGTTGAGACAAATTATTTCAACAGATAAACCAAGAATAAAAGAATAACAGAGATGAGTAGAATGATGCAGAATAAAGCTAAGTGATACAAAATGAGATACAGAGACATCTAATTCACAAGATCCTACCAGACAATGTTTTCTTTCCATCCGCCTGGATGTCAGTTTCCAATCTCAGCTCCTTTATATGAAGCAGCTCCGCACGAGAAGGTTCAGACACCGTCCAGTCCACAGCAAGTGATGAAAAGTTGTCAAACCGGCGACCACTTGAATCTGTCACAGTAACAAGAATATCCAAATCTTTGCCGCAATGCACTGGCATCTAGGGAAAAAAATATTTTGAAGACAGTTAAAAGAACAGTGATGGATTAAAAGGCAAGTGTGGCCCAGCATGTGTATCACGTATGCTGCTTGTCCTCCGATAATTTTATGTATTTGACAGAATATAGTTCTATTTCTCAATACTGTTTTTAATGTAAACTCTTGCTCATGAGCAGGATAAATAAACAAAAGACCAGATAGGCAGGTGATGGACAAGTTAGTTGGCTATGCTACTTCCTGGACATTTACACCCAATATCTTGGTGAACTTTCGAACAAATGTGCTCCTTCCAAAATATCCAAAACCAGTCTGCTACACTGCTGCAGTGCTTCAGGAAACTACACTGAAACAAATTCACTATGAAATACATGAAGCACTTAACACAGTTTATTATTCAGGCACTTTGCACAAATCCTCATAAGAAAGAACACAATTATTTCTGTGGGATTTCCAACTTATTTCTGAAAAGTGTTACTTGCAAATGAAGAGCTTTGGGAAGTATTTTCAGGTGCATTTCTAGGCATAATCTGAAATATAAATTGGTCTTGCAAACCTAATGAGGCAATAAATTAATGAATATTTTCTGATTAAAAAGAAGATTATGTAGATGCTGGTGCAAAAAAAGAAAAAAAATCAATTCCGAATATCAGGCACAAAATACATCTGAATGAAACCATTCCAACCCTCAGTTTTCCCATTTTGTGTTCTTAATTCAAAGGTTTTTTTTTAATATTTGAGCCCATGTTGATGTATACATATTTCAGAAAACTGTTGACAAGCCACATATTGCACAAAGAATTCTACAGTCTCTCACAAAGCCCTCACAGTTATTTGTGTCAACCAATATATTTGTTAAATTGCATGTAAGTCTTATCTCTGAAATATACATACATAAGAAAAACACAACAAATGTATGTACATGTATTATTGTCTGCTGTCATGATGCTCACTAAAAGATGGAAACATTATTATGTAATACATATACTGGAGAGGTATGACTTAAAAAAAACAACTTGTAATATCTTAACTGCTGAGAGTTTTATGCTACCATATCCCCAATAAAATTATTATGTGGTGCATGAATAAATAATGTTACACAAATAATATTAAAGCATCTGCAAGAAAAAGCCTGCACCGGCATCTGCACAGTAGAAACTTCTAATTTTGAATCACATGAACTCAAATTCCTTGCCAGTTCCTTGCAAAGCTCCAGCCTCTTTTTCTATATTTCTATTGTAAATCTATATCACCAACTCTAGTTTCTGAGCTAGCCCTCTGATATGCAAATTCAAAAGCATCTACTCCATTTGTAATACAGCTACGATTCCTTTTTACAATGTAGTTTTGGGAAAAGAATCTATGAATCATTCCATGAGATTGTTTTGAAACCATGTTTGGGAGATTACAGTGAGGTATCTAAGCAACAGAGGAAAACAATAAGGGTATTATACAGAATTATGGCCAAAGGTGTCCTGGAATCATAACACATTGAATTATGTATTTCTTAGCATGATGACAGTCTCACTGCATGTACTACATGGCATTTGAGCTAGTAATAAAATTACTTACCATCTTACCCTAGTGAAAGAAAACAGTAAAATACAGATATAGCAAAATATTGCTGGTACCAAGATGTTAAACATAGCGCAAAATGTTCATGTAAGAAATTTTTTTTGAACTTTACATTAAAGTAGGAGTCTCTTTAGCTCTATATTTAAATTATTCCAGGATGATGGAAAACTGAGGTGCAAGTTACTGTATCTTGCTGAATTCAGTGTAGAGGGTAGGAGTATGAGTAGCAAGAGAGCACTGAGCACCCTAGCCCATGACATGAAAGAAAGTGGATTATTTTTGGGAGGTTTTCCAAATGCGTCTCACAGGTTAGATATATTAAACAACAACAATGAGTTTTTGATAACAGTTAGTGACCTTTACATCCCTTTCCTAAAATTCTGATGACCCACAAAAAGAGTGTTAACTCATTGATCCATGTCAGAAGACTACCTTTAAGATGTCAAACTGAAGAGAAACACTATGACAGAATGCCATTTTGCTTATCTGAGAAGCACTGATTCTTTTGTCTTGCCAGATATTAGGGCAAAGGGGTTACCTCAACTGATGCTCCTATCTTGATGGATATTAGCTTTAGGGCTGAACTGGTAGGCATGAGTTCCAGTTCCTAATTTTCTGCCAGTTGTGTCACCACAGTACAAATTAATTAATGGATATTTTGCTCATTATGAAAGACATTATCAAAATTGTCTCATTAGTACTTCTGAGCGTTTGTTCAGAAGTTCAGCACAAAATTACATCAACAGACCCAGTTTGATCCTAGCTTACAACCTCAGGAGTCTTCTTTTATATTGGGTGTGAGACACATTTGGAAACTCTTCCATATATCTAGCAGTAGGCAAGCACATGTGTCCTAAGTCACTATTATACAAGCATTTGGTGCAATTTATCTCTGCTGAATCCACTTTTCTCCTCTTTCTCCCCAGCTCCATTGTGTAACTTGATGGAAGGAGGCAAGCTGCATGGGTACATCAAAGCTGCCAGCAAGTTGGACAGGGCAGTGCAGTATCTTGCAAATAATTATATTCACAATCCTGGTTGCTCTTAAATAAAACTTCACTCATGTCTCAATCCTCATAACATTCTTCAATATGGAAATGTGAAGTGAAAGCAAATATTAGCCATGCGCTCCCACCCCCTTCCCCCTCTAGCAACATCACCAAAACCATAACCCAGTTGAACCGTATCTCAATAATTTCAGTAAAAATATTCATCCGAAGTAACCATCAAGCTTCTACCATGAAACAGACTGATCTTAAACTTAAGTCTAC
Source organism: Ellobium chinense (assembly GCA_033807755.1). Lineage (NCBI taxonomy): Eukaryota > Metazoa > Mollusca > Gastropoda > Ellobiida > Ellobiidae > Ellobium > Ellobium chinense. Next base: position 627,152 of record JAWQUT010000170.1, read on the forward strand.
TCGGTAACCACAATCCATGTACTTTCTCATTACCAACAATAGTAAATAACAGTCCTTGCTGCTTGTAAAAGGCAACTGTATGTGATGTGTGGAATCTTGAAGCTTCATGACATTAAAACAAAAAGTAGTAACAATCGGGGTAACCTAGAAAGCCTATTAGTAGAGGCAAAGATATGTCAAAAATACAGCAGTTAACAATAACCTTAGCGAGGGCTGCAGATTTATTGTCGGATCCATCTTTATGGGAAGATTCTACAGATACCTGCAAAATGAGCTTAAAATTAAGGAATCTGCTGGCATAATGTGGTTTAAAAAACTATTATTGGAGCCTCTCCAACAGGCTGAGAGCAGCCACCCATATCCATATCCACATCCCAACCACATCCAAAAACAAACACACTGAGCTAAACAAGAAGGTGATCTCATTACATAGTACTGTTCATGGATACACAGTACAAAGTGAACTTCTCAGCAGGCATGAAGTCATGAGTGAAAATTGGTGAGCGATGGAGAACATGAGTTCTTGAATTGGTATGTGTTGTTGGTGGCATGCAATTATGAATGTGTATAAACTGTATGTAAAAACATGCTTTCATGTGCATGTCTATATATGTCATTTGCGTGATTAAATCTTGTCATGGGAAAGAGGCAAACTTTTAGTGGGCACTGAAGTTCAAAATTTGTCCTAGATACTAACATAAACAAACCATTATGCAGACACTTACGGGTAAGTTGTTCTCATGGGGAACAGGGCAAGGTGGAAGCTGAGGGTTCAAGTGCAGGACTGGCTGGAGATGAAGCTCCACTGGACGGGCACACACAAATCTAGAAAATTACAGAATACAAGAAATGTAAATAGATGTCACCATGAAAGCTCTTAAGTAAATCTGTAAAACAATGCCCTTTCCCACTACCCACCCCCCAACACCTCTTTCTCTCACTGCAATTCCACCCTGTAACAAGTTCTCGTATCTGGTACATAGAAATGAACTGTATCAGTTTGGACTACTATTCGGACCTCAAGCTGAAGTAAAGCTGACCAAACACAAAGGACAACTGAGAAAATGTTGTACCTGACAGAAACAGTCTCTGTGACAGGGAACTGGTTCTTGGCTGTCTTTCCATTGCCAACTTTAACGCTGATTTCCTGAAAGGGAAATATTGCAGTTAGCAACATTTTAAACTGTTCATGCAAAATCCCAAAGCATTCATCAAATATTTATGATGATTGAAGATTTCTTCAATAAAACAGAATTTAAGGAAAATGATTCATAGACTACTTGTTCCACAGAAAAACTCCAAAAATTTTCCCACAGGAAGGTAATATCAACTTCTATCATGTCACCCCCTTTTATGATGGAATTAAAATGTTGTTTCTGTTTTCTACAAACATACAGACACAAATTATTCTCTGTACATTGCAGACCAAAAGAAATGAATACCACGTTCACTAACCTGTTCCCCAAAGTCACGGCAGAGCACAGTAAAGGAGTGTACCCCACCTGAAAAATGAACATGTACATTTTCCATATGGTTGAAAATGAAAGACTGATACAAGTCTATTGAAACCATGTGATTATAAAAATGTGTAGAGAACAAGACCACAAAACATTTTAAACCCAGAACAACTAATGATAACTCATGTATGTATCAATCGGCTACTTTACTGGGTCAAATGATGACTAATATTTTGCTAGTATTTGGGAAAAGTCTCAAAATTGGGCAGCCTACCCAAGAGGGATTAATTATACCAACAAACAACCAGTCAATCATTTTTCTGTCTACATTTATATACTCCAGTAATTTCTCAAGAAAGTTACATCAGGCAAGTGATGGCTCCAGCTTTTGGTACCTGTTCTTCTGATGCTACTAATCCAGATTTGTATTACACAACTAGGAAATATATTGATGGTGCTTAATTCTGAGCAAACTTTTGAAAAGAAAAATTGAAAAATGCAACCTTGCTCTGTCACAGCTGTCACAAAATTTGATTGGAGAAAGAATGATTTCTCCTCACATATAGACTGAATTGTTTTTCCTCACATATACTGGTTTCTCCTGATAGGTAAACTGATCTAACAATTTAAAGGGTGTAACTTACGATTCACAGGCATGGTAGGATTCTGCTCCTTGCTCACTACCTTGTCATTCTGAAGGAACACTGAAAGGGAAGCGAGCAAAGAAAACAATGAACAGAGGCATGGTACCAGTCTACACCAAGAGGACATGAAGATAAGGGATGGTAAGTTTTCCATACATCCTAACAACCCTGTAAGGTTTCTTTGTATTTTTAATTTCAGACCAGGTGGTTCATGAAGGCATATTTTCATGTTCCATAGGAAGAACACTGTATCATATCACTACTGACTCTGGACTCTGTATGTTATTTTCCAATACACCCAAAAATAAAAACCCATCAGTAAAGCTAACTCTCTCTTTAGAGCAAACTCTGTCCAGTTTAGCACAGATAAATATATTCATAATTTCTAGTTTATGAAGTCTTCATATATATTCAGCCTTGGTTGAAGCATTCTCACTAATATGTGTACTAAGCAGAAACAATCAGTACACAGTCATAGTGTGTATAAGTGGCAATGATTGGCTGTACCTTCGAGGATGAATACTAATAAATCTTATTCTAAATTATGAGGACAACAAAGTAAAGTCTCAAGTTTCAAGAAAACTATACCCCTGTACTAAGCATCTTTCACTACCAGCACCATCAACCTTTTTTAAGAAAAGTAAACTTACAATCATGAAAAAACTTTGAAGAATCCAGAACCCATGGCTGTGGACCACCATGAAACACAACCTCCTTTGTGGAACCAAGTGCAACCACTGCCTCCACCTCTGGATCTATGGCCTGAAAACAGGATCAAAGTCTTGACATAAAGTGACGACAAATTTGAGACAATGGATCACATCAGGGAAAAGGCTAAATGGTTACATGAGTTCTAAAATTTTGGACAAATGAAGACCACAGGTGGAAATGTCTTGCTGTCAGTTGAAACAAATTAGATGCTGTAATCAAGCCAGGCCCCAAATTACACTTGGAGGAGAAAAATGAGCTTCAATCCCTGAATTTAGACAGATATCTTTCAAATTCAAACATCAGGAGTACTCTCATGTTTTCTGACGCAAGTATCACTCTTAGTGAATATTCCTGTGTAGGGCATGATTTCAGCAATCTGTTTTGCTCTATGTTGATTTCAAAACAGCAGAACTCAGAAAGTTACCAGAATGATAGAGTTAAGTGGCTCATGTGGATGCCTCATGTGAACTGTGAAGTTTCTAACACTGAAGTATTCTGTCCATGTCATATTGGTTCAAATAAATATATATGAGACATTAATTTATAAACAGATCTGTAAAATTGATTTCTCTTTTTTAATCATCACTCTTACCTACAAAAGTCCTACCACATCTAATTTGCTGTCTGGTACTCACCCTCAGATGTAGAGATCAGCCCTAATAAAACATTAGTTGAAAAACTTCTTTACCCTCCAACAAGTTACAAACAATTGTTAATCCCCAGCGGAGGGCAAACTGTAGACCTTTACCCACCTTGCGTAAAATGCTAATTTACAAATTTTACCCACCCTCCACAGAAACTAAAATGTGATTGGTAGCTTACCTTCAAAGGATTGTAAGCTGCAATAGTTACAGGAGCTTGGAGTAGAACTTTCTCGCCTCTGTAGGTTGCAATGACCTCAGTATGACCTTGACGCTTTGCTAAGAAAGCCAGAGTAGTGCAGCCTTTTTCCGGAAGAGCAGGTGGCTCTTCCCCTTCTGAGAAAAAGACAACCTCTTAAACATGCATCAGGAACAGAACAGGACATGATCACCATGCAATGCATAGAAAAAGAGGAAAATGTTTAAATTAATTTTCTTCCTATGGCCCAACATGGGTAATCCTTAAGACATTAAATGCTGTGCAGAGTAAATTAATTTTAAACAAACTAACAAGGTAATTCTGAAATTTCACAGTAATGCTCATTAAGTCCAGTCTCCGCTTTGACAAGTATAGTATCCATCCAGACTATAAGTACTCTGTCCTGTATCTAATGAGGTATGCATGTGGCCTTCCTTCCAAATGATAACTACATTCACAACATCTGATGCATGTGTGTACCTATCCATCCCTCCAAAATTACCACCACAAACTTTAAAGTCACAAATTCCATTGAAATAAACTTCTGTACCAAAGTACTATGCTGTTAAATGCTAAGGTCACTGCAGAGCTCTGTCTGACTGGACAGTGCTATGACATAAGCACTGACAAAAATATACTTACTGTGAGGAACATATTCAAACACAGACGGATCACTGAAAGTAATGTTTAGAGGTAGCTGGCGACAGTCAGTGAAAGCATGAGGGACATCTGGAAGAAAGTATAAATAAATATAAACTTACACAAAATATCAGTAGTTGGAACAAAGAATACATTTGCATGCGAAATCCAGCATATACTGTCCTCTTTCCCTCTCCCCTAAGTTAAGGTAGTCTTTTTCCCTGAACACTTTATTGCTGAATGGCACATCTATGGACTAAACTAAAGAACTTGTTTGCTTTGACTGTTTCTCCTAATAATAGGTGAAAATTGACAGATTTTGCATCAGATCATTAGTTAATGATCATGCATGAAACATTCTATAAGCCTACTGGAAAATGACTCACTGTCCTTTCAGTTTTGCTGTCCAGTACTGGGCCAAAAATATTGCTACTTATTGCACTACACAAGCAATATAAGAAATCCCGTCAGCTGCAGAAAGGCTTCATGAAAACTGCAATGTATATTCTGTCCACAGCATTTTCTTCTGTGAACAGCTATCCCCGTTTCAGAAATTTCAAAAAGCCTACCAGCATCCTGAAGATAATACTGGAAGCTAAACAAGAATACAAAGGATTCAAGAGATGGATCCTGCCCTTGAAATCAGAAAAATCAGATGCCTACATGGCCTGGAGCTTAAAATAGCACTTTGTGTACCCTGTCATGAATAAGTAACTTACTGTTAATTTTAGCAGATACTGATAACGGTAGCAGGAGTATGCTTCCTATGGCAGCCTCAACTCGAGATGGAGGAAAGACCATCTCAGATGGTGGCAACACTTGCACCTGTTGAAAAAAAGAGTTATCTATAATCCCTGTTGAAAAGAAATCCCTTTATTGTAGACATTAAATGTCAACTAAACCTACATGTGAGTGGAAAGATATAATCCCACATAACACTAAGGAATAAAACCTCCAGAAGAAAGAAAGATGGAACAAAAGATATTCTTATTTTAAAGGCTTGTAATTTGAAAAGATACATTTTTTATAATTTAAAATAAAAATTTCATAAAATAAATAGATAAAATGAAAAATAAAATGTATGAGAAGTAGAACTTTCCATGGATGTTGCCATTCAAGTTTGATGATTAAAATATAAAACTACTAGATCATATCACAAGTGACGACTATCACTTACAAACCCAATTGCTCACTTTTGTAGTTGTGATGCACCAGTACACAAACAGTAATATGTCACTGAAGCCAGTGTGGTGAAAGAATATTGAAAATGATGGAAGGAGTTCAAAATAGTGAATCCTGCTTTTTGACATCAACCTAGCTTATAACGACTTTGAATAATTTTCGTTTTATCACTAATTGCATTTCAAGCCCTTTCACTTCATACCAATATATTTAAAGCAATACATCAAAATGGTGCCGCATCATATCTAATCCATGCAAAAGTATATTATCTTCTAAAGATTCCTATACAGTTTAGTCTGATATGCTATCACAGAAACAGCAATTCTATATGCAAAATTTTGTGATTCTTTTCAGAACTACTGATGAAACTTAAAGCTCATGGCAAACCCTCCAATATGATCTTGCCTGCCGACCATGCAGTTACTGAATCAACCACTTCAGTTCTCAAGCACTATGGTGATACTAGGTTACTTACAACTGAGACTCCATAATGAGCTGAGTTCTTAGCATCTGAAGCTGTGACATTGCACTTTCCAGGTCCTGCTGTGGTTATCTGTCCTTTAATGTTGACTGATGCAACACTGGTGTCTGTGGAACTCCATCCGTACTCTCCACTTCCACCTTCAGCCTGAGAAAGAACAGGACTATGTCAACAAGGAACTGTCTAGTAATCATTGCTTCAATGACAAAACTTGTGATTGCACTACTGTACATCCAGAGAGATTCCACCCAGTGCTTGTATGAACATACTGTGAAAGATGTTGTTTTCCTTTCTCCACCTGTACAACTTCGTTATGGATACAGGATGTAAATGATGTGAACTTTTACTCCTCCAAAATACTTATTATTTATTGAGTATCATGCAACCAAATTCTTTGGACTTACCTTCAAATTTTGTTTCGAACAAATCAAAATTATGGCCTTAAAATCATGACACAATGGGTAAGTATGCTCCCAAGTTCAATTCATCTTAACTAAAAAAACTAAACCTTAGTTAAGTTCTTCGGACTTATTCCATTTTGCATCTGGTGAGTTTCAGAGCATATCACTGTGAATTTGCCTGTGACTGCTCATTGCAACATCTGGTATAATATATATTTTTAATGTGGATTGCAATGGCAACATTTCTCTTAAAATCTCACTCTCAAGCCAAACAAAAAAAAATCTATTCTCCACGAACATCAGCTATTTGCCTTCTTGCAGTCTCCAACTCCACATGATACACACCTGTGCCATGAATCTGTGGACACATCTGGTGACTGGATCCCATGGAAAGAGGACGTGGCTTGGGGTTACAGTGATGGGATCATAGATTTCCACATCTTGGCTTCGCTTTACCTCAGGCCTGATTTCATGTTCCTCACCATACTAGATAAGATAAGTGAATAGAAATATGAGTGGATGAAAAAACAAAACAGAACGGAAATTTGCTCATTCAATTACTAACTTAATTAGACATGGTTGACTCTGCTTGATCACAAGTACATGGGAGCATAAACTGCACTTGCGCAAAGAATGTCATAAAGCATAGGCTGTCTGTTTTCTTCTCACAATTGTTCTGTGTTATTTAGCTGACTTGACCGCACATCAAGCCAAAGTGAAAATTAATGTCCTCAATAAGTGCTTGCAAGGAAAACAAAGTAGAACTACACCCAATTACACAATATCCAAAAGAAATGAAGCATTTTTATCCATGAAATACATTTTATAATGATATGCTTTAAATTTAACCTGTTATAAGGGATATTTAACCACTTGAGCGCTGGTATAGAATCTAGGTTGCACTGAAAATAGTCTTTGAAATTAACTGCCGGAGAGAGTGTTCTTTTTACTTCAGTGATACTACAACACTGATCAATAGGTTAAAAAAACTGTTGTTTCTTAAGATAAGAAGAATACTGATCTACAATTATCTGCATAAATAAAGGAAAGAACTTTGAAATTTAGGGGTATCTGTAGTGTCTGGAAACAAAGCGCAGTTTTTTACTGCTGAGTCTTGAAATAAATGTAGTGAAAAGTCGGTCTACAGGCCAACAACCAAATGCTTTCAATGAAATGCAGCATGCGTAAATGCCATAATCAGACTACAGAGAGAAAACGACACTGAAAACACACTATGTTGTCTTACAAGTCTTAAGAATCATAAATGGAACTGTATTTCTCATTTGTCACATTTTGAATATTCTAAAAATCCCATATTTTCCTTCAATCATCAGATAAAAACTGTGAAATATAGTACATCATTCTAGTTGCTTAAACTGAAAGCACACCAGTCTTTTCAGATTTTCCTGCTTTTTAACCAAAATTAAATAAGGCATGATAACACTGACACAGATAAAGAACAAAATTTACCAGTACATCATGACATGAAACACTCACATTATCCATTATGCTGACTAAAGCACCATCAATGATTGTTTCCCCTTTCTTTAAGGCCTTCACACGATGGTAGGTGCCATTGATACTAGAGAAATAGACTCTGAAGTACTCTGTTGGGAATTCTGCAACCACTCTTACATTCTACAGATAAAAAGAGAAATGAAAGTGGAAAGAACAAGAAATAAAACTGGCAAGCCAAATTTGTTACTTCTTTGTCATGGGGATTGATCTTGCTTCTACAGAAGAACAGCTCAGTGGCCTAACTGCATGACACTGCAATCAGACTTTTTCAACAAAAACTAAATTGGCTGTTAGATAGTTACTGACTGGACTAGGGCGCTTGCCATTTCATCAGAGGAGTTTGCAAGTAAGTAAGGAGACTTGTGGGATGACTTTACTCTATTAAACTATATTATGTAAACATATTCTTAATTTTTGAGAAATATGTATCATATGTTAGCTGATATACGTTTCAAGATTTGTAGCAGTGAATAATTATATTTTATGAATCTTTGGAACACTTCATGCAAATAATTAACTCTGATGGTAATGTACACTTAAATGAAGCTCGTTCCTGCTAAGCCGTTGTCAAACATGACTGAGGCCTGCTCCATCTAACCAAAAATAATATGGAATAAAATGAAGTGTGACACAAATTCTTACATCTGATGGGTAGATCTTGTGGCTGTCTGTGTCATAAATTTCAATGTATATTTCATAGTCTCTCCCAGTCTCTAAGACCCATTTTCTGTGCGGGAGCACAACGAATGCTGAGGAATGAGAAAGTTATAAAAGGTTAGAACAGAAGAGAAAACAGAACCAACAAATCACAATGGAATCATGAAATTGCAATGGAATCATGAAATTGCCATCCAAGGGACTTAATTTGAGTGGCCACTATATACATGTGGCTGTCATGGACAAGACATTTAGTCTGAGATCAGAGGATCACATGCTAAAAGGTCCATGTGGTCTGATGACTGTGAGATTGGAGACAGGAGGTTTGTAGGATATCCTTTTATGTGGTAGGAGACTTCTTTATTTCCACCATATTGAGAAAGCTCAATTTCTGCAGTTCAGACTCGTATTTCTACACCACACCAATATATCTTGGGCAATTAGGCACTGGAGTGAAAAGGGAAGGGGGAAGGGAGTGGAGAGAGGAAGAGAAGTCAACATCCAGCTGCATGCAATCTTTTCGTAGGCTGTGATGATGACCAATAAGTTAATCATGGCTGGCTAGGAAAGTTAAAATGACCTTTTGTCTGCTTTTTTTTGGTCTGAAAAAATATGTAATCAGAGATGCCATCTGAATTTGCAGACATTTCCTGAACTTTTCACGGATGGCAAAAAGTAATTATCACTTCAACATACAAAAAAACTGTTCACATGAAAGGAAATCTGTGTCCAAAATCTGCGAAATCAGAAAATTGCCAGAAAAGAGGAGTCTAAAGGTAATATCTTCAGAAAAGGTGGTCCTTTGCAGCAGCATGATAATGATTTTAAGCTCTAGTCTGGTATGCTGAACCAGCAAAACCTGCTGTCCACATATGAAGATCACTGTAATTCAGAAATGTCACTGAGATTCAGATCAACTAAGGAAAAAAACCAGACAACTTACCCAAGAATCCAGGCGCTACCACATGGATCATAGCTGAGGGCTGGCGGAAGAACTCCGTGACAATAATATCTGTTATCTGTTAAGGAAAACTGTGCAGCAGTGATAAAACAGCATAATAGGAAATTACGCTGCCATGGTTTCACTACCACCATCAGGCTGACCGTCTCTCAGTACTGCTCTCACATACAACAGCTTGTTATGGAGATTTCATCTACTGAATATAGGAAATGGAGCTGAAAAGCTACAAGAGGCTATTATTAAAGATAATAATTTAATTTCACACAATAATATTATTAATAATCTTATAATAATTGGCATGTCATGTCATGGCATGGCACAGCATGGCAAGGCACAGCACAGCACAGCACAGCACAGCACAGCATAGCACAATAATCACAAGAATAATACTGAGGAAACATCTGACATATTATATGAATGTGCCCACCAATTACAGCAGTTCAGATTGTGCAGAATCCTCCCTGTGATTTTATCTGCCACATGCAGACATCAATCACAGGGATGCAACCCACATGCATGGCTGCTTTCAGGACCCCTGCGCTGTCATCATTACCACTGGAAATCTTGTCCATTGTCAGTTTCACATTAAACCTTACAGAAAACATCAGATAAAACTGGTGATTTCATAGCACACTCATTCATTTGTCAGCTGACATGGTCAATTCCCACCATACGAAACAAAACGGATGCAAATTCACTGGGTGCTACTGTGGCAAAATACGCATACTGCAAGGTAAACGGCATAGCAATGTAAATGACATGTAATGAAGATAGCGGAAAATTACAAAGGCCGGGCAGGACTGATCTATCAGCTAGCATACTGGGGACACATCATTACTAATTACATCAATTACAATTAGCATTACTAATACATCAGAAATATTATTGACAGTGGTAAGCTGAAATCCCATAGTCATCAGAATAGCAGAAAAAGAGAAATCAGCAGAAGATTTAGATCCCTAAGACTGCAACATAACAGTATGTGCGAAACATTCCTCTTGCTTTCAAATGCTGTTTTCCCAGAGTGGAGGAGCAGCTACCTCTCAAAATGTTCATGCAACAAAGTTCACAGCACTGCTGTTTTATGAACAAACCCCACATATGTGACTTCTTGGGTCCTGATAAAATCAGTATTGAAGTTGTTACCATTCAGGTCAAACATGAAATCTCAACTATGTCAGCTGTCAAAACAAAACCAAGACAGAAAGATGTAGCTCTGACTATAATCATTTGTTCAGAATGGTTAAAAGCAAGTTTGGCATGCCCAGTCTTCATACCCATGAAAGAGAAAGAAAAAAAAACAACTGCACAACACTGTCAAATGCATGTACGAATTTATATGCATCTTACATGATTTAACAATCAAGGATACTTCTGTCTTTCAACACAATTTCTGTGGAGCCCATGACAAGAGCTGTAGCCATGGATGTTTGAGCATCAAGTTGACAGATGTCTGTGTCTCTGATTTCCAGGTAATACTGCTTCGAAGGCATCTTGATTTCTACATTCAGAAGTGATATTAAACATATACAACATGTAATGCATTTTTAATATTTGCAGGGCTCTTTAATTTTTTTTTACAAATTAAGGATATTTCACAAAATCCAGAGAACTGGCCTGATTCATTTTTTTTATTTCCTTGGACATAATTTCATGGCCAAGGAAAATGAGCAAGAACGATGGGCAATCAGCCAGTCCTAGTATTACCTAAGCTGGGCCTACAGTTCAATGTTTGCAGAGGAAAGCATACAGTGGAAAGGGTTATGCCGAATTTATGTCTCGTATTGCGTTCGTTCTCCAGTTGAGTTTTCAAAACCAAGATAACCACTTCACAAAGTTCGGAATTTACAAAACGCATTTATTTAGGCTGGAAGTGACCTTTTACTAATTCGAATGTATCTAGCCATCCGTCAGCCATACTAAAACACCTATGCCTATTGTGAATGCTGATCTATCCATACAGTGGCCAAACCGAAACTGCCAATAAAATTTCGGATCTCGGAATTTATTTTTTCCGAGAGTCCTCATAGGTTCTCAGACGGACCTCGGGCGACATTTTCGGAGCCACCAATATTCTCAGATGTCCAAGAATTTTCGGAGGAGTCACATCCCTGGACATACAAACAGCTTGTGTTTTGTGCTCTTACTTCTTTTGTTGACAGAAATAATTGTACTGCACTCTGAACAAGTCCATATATGCTCTGTTCCCCGTTTAAAAACCCTGCAAGGAATCTTCCTGAGGAGCTTCTCCACTGTTTGTCCGCTTGTGTAGTTTCTTGAGCCTCCTGCAAACTTGTACTTTCTTCTCTTATCCCTACATGCCCCATTACTGGCTCTTTTTATAGGCAGTAATGGTCTATTCATTTCTTCTCTTAATCTTCCCTCAATTTTAATGTCAGTTCTTTCCACACATCTGCCTTGTCATACTTTAGGTAATAAAGGGCTTTCTTAATAAACCATTTATAGTTCTACAAAATATGACTGAATCTTTTCCCCACCGATGCTACAGTAATGGTCATATTTCTGAAAACCAGCACAATAGCAGAAAATTTGACTGGCACTGCCTGAATCTTTTCAAAACGTTTTAAGAATGGGTATTTGTGTTTCATCTAGTGATGTTTCATACACGCAGAGATAACATCTTTCCTTTTTGCCAATAATACAGAAAATAAAATTATACAGTTCTTAAAAAACTTCTGTCTTTCAAAAAAACAAAAATCTATATTTTTAATGAGAGGTAATATGAACTCTTCTGAGGAGACTTAATTCTAAATACCAGAAAGCTTATTGTTGGTACAGCCTGCTTTGGTGCCATTTTATCTGCATAATACTGCTCTCGGAGGGCAGTGAACATTTTACAAGTGAAAAGGAAGGAACCATGGTGACCGGATGGAGTCAATATTTTGTGAACTTATGTATTCCTGCATGATGAATTTCAGTACACGCTGTCATCCCTTTATCATGTCAAGTAGACAAGCCACTTTACATAACATACTGGCATGAAACATTTGAAATTGAGACATTCTAGTTGTCTGTATGGCTTAAGAAAATATTCTCTGAACATTATCATCTCTGCTCAAGCCATCCTATCCACGTTTCATGAATGTTTGTGTCATTGTTAACTGATGTCTATCATAAATTAGCTTAAAGCTTACCTGATAGAGAGTTGTGCCTCAACAGTTCGACCTTGTACTTTACACGACCAAATCTGAGCACATAGGCATCAGGTGGAGACAACATCAAGTTGGCTATTACCATAATGCGAACATCATCTGGTTTCACATTCTGTAACAAAATTCAACTTGTTATAAAGAGGTATACCTGTGCAACATGTAACAAATATTATGCCTATTAACATTATAAATTACCATAGTGATTCAGTTGTACCTGATTCCATTCTTAATTGACTTAAGTTGGTGATATATGCCCCTGAACTAGTTTTAGCAAATATACTTTCTAAGAAAGATGCAATGGAAATTAAAACAATTTGAAATTTCATTATACTTCTCTGGGCAAGTCAATAAATATTACATCATTACAATTCCATAGACGGTGAAATGAATCCAGTCCAATATATGACAGTGTTCTGGTAACGCACCTTATAAATCGGATCTCTCAGTCTAGCAGATACTTTTGCACTGCCAGTACGAATCCCTTCTACTAGGATCATATCTCCCTGCAAGAGCTGATCCTCCAGTGGGGCAATGTGGCGTGGTGTGACATAGTAGGAGTCTGCAAACCGCTTGATTCTGAAATGTTCAGAGACATGATAATCAAACCACTCCACTACATAGTGACTGTAGTTGACGTAGCTACAAGAAAACAGTGTACCAACTGTTTTATCCTGAAGTAATGTATCAGCTGTGATTGAATGTCCTTGTTGTGAATCCAGTGTACCTATACATATAAACCATCTTTCTCTAAAGTGCGGGTCAGTAGGTTTAATGAGTCTCAGCTAACAGAAATAATGTAGACACAAACTCTGCATTTTATTGTGCTTTTCCAGATTTGGATCACTTCTGACCAACACAGAAAGCAGTGTAACATAATTTGCATATAATAACTTGTGTTTAAAAATGCTCTGTCACTTGCAAGAAATTCTGTTTGTCACCAAACTCCAAACTGAAGTAAAGGATCTTGGATAAGCACTCTTGAATGATACTAAAAGTTCTTGAAATAATATCACTCCTATCTCCACTAATACACTTTCCTCGCATTAAACAAAACTACAAAAACACATTTTAGAAGTAAATGAAAGCAGCTGATGTTGTTTTGTATTCAAACAACAAATCTCATTACACATGCCGCAGAAAAACTGCTGCAACTTGCATCTTACACACATGAAACCATCCATCTGCGCTCTAACCTGAGAATATTGTGAGCATCAACCACATCATGGCCTGTCTCATTGTCAGAGATAAGATTCCACTCAAATGACAGCCCCTCTAAGTTGGAGAAGATGTTTCCTGCACCATACAAAAAAAACAACATTTGCTTAACTATGACAGCTTACCCAATACTGTTGCTAAAACAAGTCAAATGGTATGGTTTATAAAGAAACTTACAAAATAAAACTTTGAAAACATCCTGTGAGAAATGAAACTTAAGAAGAACATTAAATTAAAATCACATCAAAATTCTTGTAAATATGGCAGAAAAAGACTGAACTTCTGATAAAACATAAAAAGTATGCCACACTATTTGGCATACTGTCTTCTTAACAATCTATTACAATCTTGGTTCCATACACCGTAATGCACTGCAGTTTCCCTCAGCTTCTCAGGCTCCCCACAGAAAGTTATCATATTAAATGATTTCAGGTCAGGCCCCCAAAATAAATAAACAATGCCTTAAACAATGCCTATCTCAGTGTTGATTTAGCTGAACTTTAGATTCATCACCACTTGCCTCTGAAGACCACATGAACACAACACATATATTTATTAGGATAATATTCTGACTGCATCACATTGTCATCAATGCTCTGTGACAGCAATCTGATTCATGGACTTCATCCCACAAGAGGTCATCACAGACAGATTTAGATACACACCAACTCGTCTGTAATAATCCCTACTTCATTTCTCAGCCATAACATGTCAGCTACTAGAAGCTTAGCCATCTGGTCCCTTGTGTGACAGTAAATGACTACTACAACTGGATTTGATGCAGTGCCTCAATGTAACAAAGATCTGGACCTTACTTCTTGTACAGCATATATGTGTCTTGTCACTATCAGGACTTACCCTCACTATCATAGCCTCGTGCGATGAGTTCTTCAGGGGCATCCTCTAAATACAGCAGCCTGGTGGTTGTTTCTATCTCGAGACGCACTATCTCTCCCACAATAACGTTGGTCCTCAGAATCTCCCCAGTCACTGTATAGCAAATTACATCAAAGTTACAGAATTCATTTAGGCATCAGCTCTCATGAACATAATTCATAATATTTTTTGCTATACACATTTTTTTTATGTTACAGTGTCCTTGGCAAAGACACTTCAATCTGGCACTGAATTCAGGTTATCTCAATCAATCTGCTTTCAGCCTGTCAGCATGAAAGAATCTGTTTATAATCACATGCCTCTTACCTAAACTGGAGCAGAGTAAATGCTTTAACTTACTTTAAGTTTAAGTGTCAGAGGACTTCATATTTTCAAAGGACTATTCATGATCTTCATGAATTCTGTGAAAAAAATAATTTCACCTAGAGCATTTTCTCCACATTATGCGATTGCATGATTAGTGCCTNAGACAAAACATAAATATGAGACAGAATCATGCTGTTTTCTCCAAATCATGATTCATCCCTTAAATTTATAAATCCTCCCTAAAAATACACTGAACATGCACTGATCTCCCCTACTTTCCTGCGATCCGAAATTTGGATTACTAGAGAAAAACCTAAAATCCCTCTAAATATTTCCCACTCACCCTCCCAACCCCCCCAATTTATGACAAGGGAAAATGGCTCCCCAACACATGTAAACACTGCATCTAGATGCCTAAGTAAACTGGAGTGAATAGGTAAACTTTACAGCTGTTGTGGCACAGGCACTCCAGACAGTGCAATATACAATGGCAATACACGTCTATTTAAATTTTTTGCCTCTTTAATTATTTCGACTTTCCCAAAACTATCTTGTAAAAATCTGTTCAGTTCTGCTGAGGCAAAAGACAAATTAGCCCTTATGCAGTGGCTTCTTTGGGTCTTAAACTTCCAAAATTGCAAACCTTTGTTCTCAGCCAAAACCACTGTCGTCATCTGATGGGGAGTCTTTGAGATGGCTGAGACAATGGCTGTCTGAGCACAGGTACCATCCGTTGAATTTACCAACTGAACCTGTGCAACTTCTGGACGAGTCGAACGCCTGGATTGTATAAAAATAAAATCCTCATTAAGTTTATCATAACATGATAGTCCTTAACACAGAAAAAAAGACAATTAGCAGTAATTTTATCTTGGATAAAGGTGACATAAATAAGCTACACAGTGAATGTGTCCAAGAATACAGTTTCCTAAAGGTCAAGAATGACAGGTTATACAGTTGCTTTAAAAGATGTGCAGGGGGGAGGCAAGATCAATCAGTGCTTCTAGCAGTACCAGACCCTATTTGTTAAAAAAAGCAATTAATATTTTGCCAGGGCTTGGCAGGGTCATCAGCAAAGTCAAGTGCAATTCTCTGATAAGTTACAAAACAATGGTTCTGGGACAAATAATCTGAAAGATATAGACTTTAAAGTATGGATCTCAATGGATGAAATTCAATAAAGTGTGATGAAAGCGAGCTTTAAACTGGTTTAACATCATCAACAGTTGTAAATTATGAACTCTTTATCTATATATAAATATATTTTCTCTATCCCCCTGCAGGAGCGTATCACATGCAGATCTGTTTCACAAACTGTACTCAATGATGCCCACTGAATGACATCTACATCCACCGTTATATAATATATTGTAGCAGACCATTAGAAGTGTGGTCCCAACTAATTTTTGAATATTATTATTTCATGCAATCGATACCAATTACTCCAGTATCTGCCAAGCCTGGAAACTGAAAAGAAGAACACACAGAACAGTAGGCAGATCTGTTACTGTCAGTGTAACAGTGTAACATAGTGTAACAGAAAAATTAGTGGAGACCATGCTTCTGAAGGAGTGCTCCTCTTATGGCACCAGGATATGTGTCTGTTTCTAAATTGGTATGTGTTGCCTTGGATCTCAAATAATCAGAAAGACTTCCGAATGCACCTTATTCCCAACACAAAAGAAAATTCATTATGGTGACGGAGCGGATATTAAACCCTGGGTAGTCTCAAGTAATAATCCCTCTCTGAATTCTTTGAGCCAACACACAGTTACTGGTTACTGCCATTCCTAACGAGCAAAATTAATGACATTGTACTGTAGATAAAAAAATCTAAGATGAACTGCATTGGTACAACTGTTGTCACAAAAAGAGAATAATCACCATATTTTCAGATCTAACCTTTTACAAATAGCGGCCTGATCCAATGCTTTCTCCCTTTAAAAAATCTTAATAAGTAATCTTCTGACACAGATTAATGAGTTGGCCTCACTACTGTTTGGTCATCAGAATTTTCAGAGAAGGATGTAAAGTTGCCATGGCTGGCAGAAAAATGTTGCTGTGTTTAGAGTGTGAAAAACTTTCTGAAGTCCTCCCTCTATAATTTTCTATTTATTAATGTTTCAGTTCAAACAAAGGTATGAGGGGCTTTCAGAAGTCCTCCTGTTACATGTTATCTGTTCACTACACAATTTCCATCGATGCAGATGAAGATAATGGCAGAAAATTGCAAGTCAACAAGGGTGTTTGACCTGTTTGCTTTCTCTTAGGGTACTCTGTTCCTAGGAATGATGGATGTTATGACCAGTGTCTGTGCACCTAAGCCTGAGATTTCATGGCATGGATCTCCCAGTTTCTGAATTTCGAAGAATAATACAGCTGAATGCTCTTGTCTCGACAGACATAAACCATGATAAGGGCTAAGAACTTGACTTTACTGATGCTCCTATCTTGCTGGGCATGAGGGTTAGGATTAAGAATACTGAATAGGCTTAAATTTTTTAAAGTTTTAGGGCTGTATGTATATTTTATTATTATGTATTAGTAGGCTTGAGTTCCCATTTCCGATACGAATCTCATTCAGTACAAATTTCTTCCACAAAACAAATGGGGACAAATGACTGACAAAAGTACACATTTTCTGGTAAAAAAATGGCAGTTTAACAATTTTTAACCCCCAAGTACTAAGTAGTGCCAAGCAGTATCAATTCTGAGTAGGCTGTTGAGCTCCATACTGTGCCATCCCCACATCTCCCAAATCTAAAAGTAAATGAAGCCTCAACTGCTCAAGCCAAGGATACCATTTTGCTAGGGCGCATGTGGAACTCACAAAGTATTCAGTATATTAAAATTTAAGTACTGAATACCTGAGAATCAATTCCTATCCAGTGTATATCATTATTATTAATAGTATTAGGGAGGCGGCTATCTCGAAGGACAGCACCGCAATGATAATGATACAGTTCATTTAGTCATAGTCAGGTCATGGACTAGATCGATATTTTGACTAAATCTAAATCGGTGCTTTTGTTAGAGAAATCGAGAGGGGGCTAAAATGCACCTTTAGTCATAAATGGGGAAGCATTCAAACCTAAAACAACAAAAAAATACGGATTATTGAGGCCAATGGAGAAACTGCGATACTGCCCAAATGTGCAGAGATATATAATTAAAATAAATTATAAACTAGATTAGACTTAGTCCAGTTAATAATAATAATACTAGATCTAGACTAATATTATTCTTTTTTTTTTTTAATAGTCTAGCAATCTTGTGCTGGGACAGGTAGACTACTGACTTTACGGAATGATCTCAAGTCTAGTTTCAACTTCTAAGACAAAGACTAAACATCTGGTTCTCCCTCGAAGCACCGGCTTTCTATTACAGCACCGATTTAGTCGAAATATCGATCTAATCCATAACCTGTCCAGGGTTGCAAGAAACTACTTTTTTTAGTAGTTGATTAACTACAAAATACTTGATCACAAAAGTAATTTCACTACTCTAAAACTACTTTCTATAATTTAGTATTCTCTACTTTACCACTACTTTTCAAAAAGTACTCACTACTTTTTTTCACTAAGTTTTATCAGCGTGTATAATATAATAATGATTATGAAAAAAAAACATGAATGATTCATACAGTTAATTAAAACAATGTCACTGTTGTACAGAATAACATTATTTTATTCATTAAAGAGATAGAGAAAGGGAAAAATGAATAATAAAATATGAACAATTGTTGTAT
The DNA here is from genome assembly GCA_033807755.1 of Ellobium chinense. Lineage (NCBI taxonomy): Eukaryota > Metazoa > Mollusca > Gastropoda > Ellobiida > Ellobiidae > Ellobium > Ellobium chinense. The sequence goes on from JAWQUT010000170.1 coordinate 645,982, forward strand.
TTCAGAACGACTAGTCAAAGGGAACCTTGCCGACGGGGCGATTGAAAGTCGGTCGGCCGGCCGTGCTAAAAAAAAAAACAAGAACACACGGGGGGCCAAAAAAAAACCAAACTTGACGAAAAAAAGTAGCGTGACTGCCGTGAGTACTCACTACTTTTTTTTCTATTTCACTACCGTAACAACTCCTTTTTTAGCGCTGGTATTCCTTACGCTAAAAACTACCAATTTTTGTCAAAAAGTACTCACTACATTTTCGTTACATATTTGCTACACAACCCTGAACCTGTCTATGAATAAATTGTCTAAAATAAATGAACTGTATCAATTCATTATCCTTGCAGTGCTGTCCTTCGAGTTCGAGATAGCCGAGGCACCGCTATGGCTATGGTAACGAGACTATTCATTTCAGTCTAACACTAGACTAAATAAATCGGGGTTGTCGTGAGCTAGCCAAGCTAGATCTAGTCTAGACTAGATCTAGGCTAGATTAGGCCAATCCCAACCGATGGCGCCGATGCCCAACATTGCCAACGGCAACGTCTTACCATCGATAGCAGGTTGCTATCTGAGCTTCCTCTGGTGAATACTCCACTTGCAATGTAAAATTGGCGATTACAGAACTATAATATGGCAACAACACTTTCGGAGCATTTAGTTTAGCTGCCTGAACGATGAAAATATTGAGTATAAGAAACAGCAATGAACTTGTTCTTGGCGCCATGACCGGCGTTATGGGCGCTGCCATGTTTTTTGGATAGGATTACTGTTATGGCTTAATCGATATTAATAATAAGTCCCACGATACTGAACATCAGCGCGAGTATTCATTTCTAAGAGCTGGGTTTGTCGATAATGTCAATACTGCCGTCAGATTTCAATCACTAACTTTCTTTTCCTGTATAATTTCATGTACAGTATTTCCTTATTTCGGGTAAAATTTCCATATGTCATGATTCCTCAAAGGGCCTACGACAATGTCAAAACATGGCTAATGAATGTAAATTCTAACACTAACAGCAGCTAACTCACAATAAGTGAACCTATTTTAAAATTGAATACTGTACCCCCAACATCCAATTTCCTCATAAGAAAGAACATCATACTGCTAAGGCCTCCTCCGCGTGCAACAAAAAGGCCTCACCTGGCCCTAGCTGCAGAGGTTTGTGGAAAAAAAAATTATGACGTTACTCAGATTCTAGAAGCCCCAGACTCTTGAATCAGATAATGTATTGTTACGCTTTCATTTAAGGTTCAAGAAGCCAGTTAATTCCAAAGCACAGTACACGACCTTGCCAAGTCTTTTGCAATTTTTATAGCAACGTCAGTTAATTGTTGCCGCTTTGCCGCTTACATTGGAATTAAAAGATTCACATACAGTTATATCTGATTGAAGGAGAACACGGAAGTCAAAAATAATTTTCCAGTTTCCAGTACTTTTTCTCTCTAAATATTATTTATCATCCCCAGTGAACCAATTTCGCGAAGGAGAGCATCATTCTATTACCGCGGACGTATATTTTGTGACACACCAAGGGTAGGCATGGGTGACTGAGCTTTGCCTATTGCGGCAAGAGTTATTCCCCTTGCACAAGCAGCGGAGGCTTACGACAAAAATGACGACGTCACTTAATTTTCAGCTGTTACATGCACCTCTCTCTGCCAATGTATTATTCAGCTGAAAATTAAGATTCTGGTTATCCGGATTCAAACCTAAAGTTCAACGATGTATGCCAAGTAAAGTATTCTGCATTTTTGTTTCCTCGGCATGACACATCGATGCTTACTGTGGAATTTTAAGATTCATGCTGAAAGTTTATCATCTGCCCGCAGAGCACTGGATAGACAGTAGCCGTGCTGCTGGAAATATTTGAGGTAAGCTTACCGCCGTCTTTGCATTATGTGTGGGTTGTATAAGGCAGGCAGAGGTATTACATCATGTTGACAGACACTTGAAAGACTGTTTTATTCGAATAATATGGTATCTCATAGTTTAACGTGGTCTTTAGGGCGATTAAACTTTCCTTCAAGCTGGACTTCAAGAAGCTGAAAACCTTGCTATCTGAACGCATCACGTGGAAATGCCCTGTTTCTTTGTTTTTACTCATTTATTTATTTATGTATTTATTTTGAGGAAAGAGATACGGGACTAATAGAAAATTTAAGCAAATGAACATTTATAGAAAATGAGGCATTTGAACATTGCAGATAGCACAGGCTGACTATGACCATTGCGTTCTTTTTTTTTCTTATAAAATAGAGATTCTGTATTTGTGTGTGTGTATTTGTGTGTGTGTGTGTGTGTGTGTGTATGTGTGTGTGTGTGTGTGTGTGTGTGTGTGCGTGCGTGCGGGCGTGCATGTGTGTGTGTGGGGGGTATGTGTGTGTGTGTGTGTGTGTGTGAGTGAGTGTGTGAGTGTGTCTGTGCGCACGTATGACACTTGCATTGCTGATTGACTGTTTAATGTTCTTTTCTGTTAAGGCTGACTTAGTAGAGTATCGTACCGTCGCTACTATTAAAGCCGTGGAATGTCTTTCATCATTGTTTATCTTAAAAAGTATATTAAAAATGAATAAACTGTGCCAACGATTTGCACTTCAATGTCAACTGGAAATGACTACTTAGCTTCATGTATTAAAAAGTTTTTCCGTGGAGCATGTCCGGACTTCCCTAGTTTTGTGTTTTGTTGTTTGTTTTTTTTTTGTTTGGTTGGAAAAAAATGCAATTTCATTTGGTTTATTGTGATTTGGAGGACGGTTCAGTTACACTTTAAGAATACTAAGGTAACCTTTACTTTGACCTTTGACCTCTGTGTTAAAGGAAGGCTGCATTGTCCTACAAACCATATCAAATCACACGATACCCAACTATTCCAATAAAACAATCTTTCAAGCGTCTGTCATAATGATATAACACCCCTGCGGGCCCCAGACAACCCACAAGATTAGATTATTTAAAGCCCAAATTGTTCCACCAACTGCGTGCGTGGTGGCCATAAGCTTATGTCAAATACCTTCTAACTACATGGACAAGCTGTCTAGCCAGCGATATGCGGATGGGTGATAACATGTTGGTATGAATGTTTTAATTCCTTTGAAAACAGTAGATATGTCAAATAAAATCATGCTGACGCAATAAAAATGCAGACTGAATTTTCTGGTTACCGTATACTATCAAACTTTACGTTTGAATTTGGATGACCGGAACCTTAATTTAAAGCTGTATAATACATTGTCAGATAGAGGTGTCTGTAGCTACTGGAGCTTAAGTGACGACATCGTTTTTGCCACAGGCCTCTGCTAATCGGGGAACGGTAATAATTATGGACGCAAGGGCCAAACCGGTAACTTTAGCTCTCCTTCTGACGTCATATTACACACACGCACGGTAACAGAACGACGCTCTTTCTTCTCAAAATTGACTCGGTGGGCACCACAAATTAATTATTAAAGATAAAAAGTACTGAAAAATGGAAAACTATTTTTGATGTGCGTGTCCTGCGTTAACGCTGAGCCTTGGAGAATATTGATCATGTCGAAGTATCGATATCAATAATCAATCACAGTGAATTAATGAGTACTCATGTCAGCAGATATTTAACAATTTGACTAAGGTACTGCCCTTGATTGAAATCGGCCATGGTGTTCCGGAAACTGGCCAAACCACGACTAAAATTTAAAGGAGGCCAGTAACCCACCAACGTCAAAGGAGAATCTCCGAAAAATGTATTGCAGTAAGCTACATAAACACAAATCATTCAGCTTGGCCCTGTTTGACAGCCATGTAAGATTACTTTCACTGAACTCTGAAATTAATTGGAGCCTCAAATAAAAGGATAATCTTCCTATGTCTGTGCTATTAGCATGTTTTATTACAAGTAACCAGTCATATGCGAATTCTGGCATTCGCAGATGAAGAACGCCAAGTCGTCAATGAATAGGATCCAACTAGACCTAATACTAATGTAGCTTCTTATTTTTGACATGTCTCGTCCATTACTGAAAAACCAGCCAAAGAAACCCCCAACTTCGAATAATGTAATTGCTATATTAGCGTTTTTTCGCCAACCTGGCAATCTCTTTTCTTTTTAAAAAAAATTTTCCCAAACTCGTTTTAATTCGAGGTCATATTAGACTATCTGAAAGTTATTTTTTTTTTGTCTAAAAAAAATATATAGTCTAGCCGTCTAGATATAGACTAATCTAATTAACTATGAACGTGATTACAGAATGACTGCCTGAGTCAAGGGGTCAAAGAGCACGACCTGTGACCCTATGACCTCTTCTGATGTTTCCCATGCCATAAGTCTATCCAGTGTCAGTGTGATACTGATGATGCTTTGCTTAGCCCAATGCACCAAAGTCGGATGGCATCTGAGACTCAGATAAACCCATAGTCTCTAATTTCGGCTTTTGATCCGTTGATCAAAGGGATGTGTTCACAAAACCGGTTTCCGACCCCCGTGTCACCTTGCCTTAGCCAGCCTTAGGACAACATTGCTAAGAAGGAGGTTGATACACGTTTTGAGACGTAGACCTAGTCTAGTCTAGTCTAGATGATCAAGTCTTCAGAAAACCCGGACTCTACACAGTGGGCATGATTTGGGCTGACTGGATTTGAGACTAGAAACAGAGAGAAGTCCAGATATAGACTTCATCAGCACCTCATAGATCTTCAGGTAAGATTTTTCCCCCTTTATCAGTTTATTGCTCTCACTAGTCTCACACAAGAGAGAGAGCAAGGGTCAAAATCCACAATAGTCTAGGCCTATAGGCTATAGGCGTCTATAGCGTTTGATGTCTATAGCGTTTGAGAGACAGCAAACCACAAATAAAGTTCATGTGTGGAAATGAAGTTAGAAGTAAGAGGCTTGGGAAAAGAGAGATCAAGATTGGTCGCTTGAGCCTGAGGGAAAGCGAATATCTACTATATTAAATGACATAGGGATTTCTTTTTGGGGACAGGATAATCTTGTCATACACATACATATCCTGTGAGAAAAAGCTAGGCAGGTGGTTGGGGAACACACAGGTAGGAGGGAAGACGGGACTTTGTAATATATACTCAGTGAGGAAGGAATTCCATGTGTCATGGAACACACCAAACCAACAACATATCCTAACTCTAACCCTAACCCTACCTCTAACCCTAACCCTAACTCTAACCCTAACCCTGACCCTGGGTTAGGGTTAGGGTATGTTTTTTGTTCGGTGTGTTGCATGCGGAAATCTTTCCGGCACACATAAGGAATTCCTCCCCTCAGGAAAGTGGAAAATGGCACAAATATAGATTTGAGGCAGGGGTACTAGAAAGAGAAGGCTGGACATGTCTAAGTGTTTTTATTCACAAGTACTTACCTAGGCATAACAGTCAAAGACTTTTTAAAAAGGTTTGCTGAATCACATTGGGAATGTTAGACAAAACCTTTTGTTTGTATTGGGTAATGACAAGTGATAGTGACAGTAATATATTTTCTGAGTGGTCAAATTCAGCTCGTTGTTTGACCTAGCAATATGAGTGTTTAGTTTTGGGAACATTGTACTATTATGAAAGAATTTGTATGTATGTACGAGAACTTTACTCAGGCTTAAGATAAGATATATATATAGTTTACTGTACTATTATTTTGCCATTGAGATGAGTCTAAAGGAGCGAAATGTGTTGAAATATTATGGTCAAATTACAACATGAAATCATGGGACTCTCGCAAATTATGTATATATGCATAAGCGTTAGGGACAAAGTAAGGGAAGCGAAAGCACTCTTAGGAGAGTCTTGATAATATCTAGGACCCCTTCCTATCCTTGCTCCTACTCCTAACCAAAATCCTACCCTTAACAAGCCACATACAGCTCAGGAGAGCCCCAGAATCTTGCTAAGTGGACATAAAGATATTTGTAAATTGAGGAGGTGATGGTAAGCTTTCAGTATCATAGTTGGGAAAGTGGAGGAGAATGGGGATTTTAGTCTGCATGGTTGACATCTTAACAACCAACAAAGGTGGGATGCTTCAGTACAGACAGTGGAACTTGGAAGGGGTGATCCCTTTTTCTTGAACAGTTTAACAAACCATAGGCTCACTTGGCTATAAAGATCATTATGTGTTGATTATCAGTATGCACACTACAGTCTGCTTCTCATTGGTTTGATGAAGTTAGTTTGTTAGCTACATTCACTTTTTTACCTCAAATTTATTGTGAATTACCAGTGTTTTATCTCAGTAAAAGGACTCTGGGGATTACTGCCAGGCCAAGGTTTGACAGCATTGATCCAAATGAGAGAGAGAGAGAAAGCAACATCCTTGCCATGTTTCGATCCATGGAATTACAATTACTTTTGCACGCAGTCATTGTTCAGTGCAATTGGTTTCTGTATACAGTGGAGCACTTCTTTCTCTGAAGCCTTTCCTGAACACCTCGGCTGAAATGGGGTAAAAAATCAGAGATGTTGTAAGTGGTTGGCTGAAATAAATATTCTGTGATTTCTTCAGTTTTGTAGATTTCATGCAGCTGTGCACTGGAGGTAGCCATTCTCAAGCAGTAAATGAAAGTTGGTGGCCACCAGTCAGTATTTATGGAGGAATAGAAAAGGTACTTTTTTAATAGTATTGATTGTTATTATTAATGTTATTGTAGGTTATTCAGAATATATTTGTGAGATGTTAGAAGTGTTTCATTCCTCAGTAACTGATGTAGCTCCTGTGACATAGCTCCTGTTCAGCCTCAGCAGTTTTCCACTGTTTTCATCATTGACTGTTTATGTCCTTCTGGCAGGATGAGTCTAGATATCCATTGTTGATAATGAATGGCTTGAAAGAGCGCAGACATAAAGTGAAAGTGTTACCACTGTGGTCTGAAATATTCAAAGAGACCTGACAGCTGTAGGGATAGACTGTCTTTGGGAATTCCCTGAAAATGACATAAACTTTGATCAGACTTAGGTTGTATTAGTTGATCCAAATAAGGTTCAGAGACAAAAAAAAATCAGGAAGTAAGCTGCTCACGAAGGGAATGCCATAACTATCTATTATTAAACCATAATCCCTTTAAATAGCCATGTAGTCAAACATACCTCATATGTAAATTGTGTCTACACAAGGCTATTTCAGGGATTCAAAACAAGTGTATACCTCTGTGAGCAGTCGGGAAGTGTGTTAGGGTCACGGATGAACACTATGTTCGCACGTGGAAGTTAGGGACCGATTCAGGCAGTAGGTATTTAAGAATTAAATTGCTGTGAAGATAGCATCCCTGTAGTGTAGTGGTAACATGTTCAGACTTGCAAGCTGAAAGACCCGATCCCCGGCAGGGATAGAAATTTTCTAGTGTAGGTTTTTCCAGCCCTTCTTCTCAAAATTGATCATTCACAGTAATTTGATAAAATCCCTGGTGACACACTTCCTTAAAATAATATGTAACATCTGAAAAATTATCAGACTAAGCTCACCTTCCTCCCCCTTAAATATAAGAGAAAGAATACTACTATACTATGTGCCTTTTCACCTGGTTACACTTGGCGACGTCGGCAGGATGTCTCATTAGGGCCTTGGGGATGCAGGAGCAAGAGTAGAGGGTTCTGTAACCCATAGGCAGAGACATAAGACAAAGTGGGAGGTAGTATTCTGAGAACTGAGATAACCATATATAAGAATGGCCTCATGTTCATTGTGGACAGTATGCCGATGGAGTAGAGATATCATATAAGAATGACCTCATACACATCGATAGCTGTAAGTTGTCATGAGGACGTGACATGGATAAGCAGGGGGAGTGTGAGCAGTCGGGAAGTGTGTTAGGGTCACGGGTGAACACTACGTTTGCATGTGGAAGTTAGGGACCGATTCAGGCAATAGGTATTTAATTAAATTAAGAATTAAATTGCTGTGAAGTTAGCTTTTCTGTAGTGTAGGGTAACACATTCAGACTTGCAAGCTGAGAGACCCTGGTTCGATCCCCGGCAGGGACAGAAATTTTCTAGCGTAGGTTTTTTGGGTCCTTCTCCTCAAAATTGATCATTCACAGTAATTTGGTAAAATCCCTGATGACACACTTCCTTAAAATAATATGTAAGACCTGAAAAATTATCTGACTGAGCTCACATTCCTCCCCCTTAATCCTGAGTAGAGAATACTACTATATGCCTTTCCACCCGGTTACACCTCCAAGCTCTGGAAAATTTTGAGGAAATAGTTTGAATGAATCAGTTTTAAGGGGATATTCCTTTTCAATATATTGTGCGAAAGTAATCATGTGAAAAGTGAGCAGTGCAACCCCTATTAGGAAATCCAAAATAGGTCAATAGTGTCATTGTGGGTAAATATAGGAGTTTTACATCGGCTGGAAAAGTTTATGCCAGGGCTCTGGAATACTCCATTCTGTAGACCTTTTTTTATGAGTTAAGGTGATCCCATGATTCTTAAGCCCTTTTTGAATCAGGACAGGGTACTAACTTCCAGTTTAACATGTTTCAATGCATGGAAAGGACAGATCTTCGTCTGATGCTGAAATAGATATTTTCAGACATGGAAAAATTACAAAACAATCAACATTGCCCTATTGCCATGTGTTATGCACTGAAATAATCATAAACTGACTTCTGTTTGTTTTAGCTCCACTTGGTAAAAACTACACAGAAAGATATTCATTTGCACCATAAATATATATGACAGCACTTCTTGTGTTGCCAGATTGCCATGTTTCATATCATTTCACCTAGAACAATTTTCTGGGGTCCTTACCCATATTGGCAGTTCACTGACATTTGAAAGCTTTGTCTTAAACAACCTTGGGTAACAAGGCCTTTACATCAATCAGAACTAGCCTCTCATTGCAGTACACAACAGGTTCTACCCTTGTTTTCTGATTCAGGGCAGTGAATACACCAACTGGCCAGCTCTTGAATATTTCATGAAAAGGTCTGTGGTAAACAGTAATTGTGTAAAACTCTGTTCTCTTGGGTAATCAGGGAAAGATTCACATCCTGGTTGTGCTTTGCTCAAAATAGCAGCGGCATTTTTTTTTTTTATTAGGTCATTTAGTGACCCTGATATTATGCGACTTCAAGTGTATTAGTGGATGCCATTAATTTGTGACAGATATCACTGATCTGCACCTTCCTGGTTTCAGCAGAAAAAAATCACCCCCCCCCCCCCCCCCCCCCCNCCCCCCAACCCACTGCCACAACTTACTACTGAGTGGAAAATCAATAAATAATACCATCATCATATGATTCAGTCTGTGGTGGTATTGCTTTGATATACTCAATAGTCAGTTTGACTGAGTCAGGTTTGCAATCTTGGCAGTTAGCCATAATCTTTAGTCATCAAACTTTGTCATTACTTGAGGTTAAGTTCCTGGTTGCACCTAAGAATTGCCCCACTGTGATTACCACATTTAATGTAGTAGAAATCTTTCAGGAGATACGTATATAGTAGTAGATAGAAATCACCCAATGGTGTAATCACAATAGTAAAGTACTAGAGATATCCCAGGGTCATGATATACTGGGCAAAAATTCAAGGACTCATATTAGAGTGCATATCAGTTTTTATCAGTTACTCTATCTCAGTCAGTTTTCTGCTGGCAGCTGAAAGTGCCCGTTAGTGTCATATGAAACTTTGAAAGTATCACAGTCACTAGTTATTATAGTGTGTGAGAGCAGTTCATTCAAATTTGACAATGCTTTCTCGATGTTCTATTTCAACTTGGAGGTATTTACATCAAATCTCAAAGGTCAGACTAATAGGGTTTTCTGTGCCAAAATTTCATTATCATAATTTATTGCATAAAGAGAATTAAAGAGCATGAAATGAGAAATATGATCATTGCACACCCATTGAGCCATCTGTGTATGTGATCTGTAATGCCTAGAAAATTTCCATTTGTTTTTTACTGTCAGTTAGTGATTATAGATTATACAGATTACATTTGTTTCATGTCTGCTTGGCAAATTCCTGATATGCTCTCAAGGTGTGCTTGGAAAAGTGATAAATGCAGGATTAGGGAAAAGAAAGCTGCCTTTGGAGAGTCCTTGGACAATTTCTGGGGAACCTCTCTGTTTTTCCTAAACCATGCTCCTAATCCTAACTTTGCATTTAAACCTAAACATATCTTTGAAGAGTACTAAGTTTTGCCAAGAGTGTATAGAACTCTTGTAAGCTGAGGTAACAGGTGGTATCTGGAGTTATATCATTTACGCTATGCCTAGAGTCAAAATAAAATGTTACAAAAGGAATGTTTTCTTGTGGTTTTTTTTTTATGTGTAGACTTTTATATCTGATAATAACTCGACAGAACTAGAAACTGGAAATCACTAACTATAACCAGCATGCTTCTGTGTACAGTATGACAGTAGCTTTGGACAAAAAACAATCATAATTCAGACATGTGTGGCCCAGTTCCAGTTTCTATGAATGGCATCATACAAATGTATCCAGTGATGTCTCAGTGAGTCAAAAGTTGATCATTAGACCATAAACTACTGACTTTTATGAATAGGACATTCTGCATGCTTGTCATCTAGACAGTGCTCCTTGATGTATTTTCTGTTTACTAGGTATTTAGTGAACCAGCAGATTAAGGAGATTATAATTTTGTTCTAGATTTGCTCTTGTATTTCTTTCTTTGACTAGGCAAGTCTGCCTGAACTTTTCACTTAGTTGGCATTTTATAGTAACAATTTATGGTAAGTCTTCCATTTTCTCAGAACATGATGGGCTCACGGAGCAGCACAGCAGTCTATGTGTACCGTGGTGAGGGGAGCTTTAAGAACAGTAGACGGTTACTTCTTCAGACACTCCAGAAAGTCGTTGATCCCTCACATCATTCTGTTGAGTACATCACACCCGAACAAATTAAAGAAGGTCAGTAATACGGATGTGCATGCCACAAACTCAAAACAGCTTTAAATACTGAGCAAGTTATTAGGACCTGAAGTTGGAAATGGTTCTGCATGTACTTCTCTTTGTAGCAGGTGCCATTTCAGAATTTAAACCAGCAGTCATAACAAGCTTATCAGGTGCCCATATTGATGCTGAGTTATGAACTGGGAGGCAGTAATAATGTATAAATTTCAGTCTGCACAGATTTAAAGATGTAGGAACATCATAGCTTACACAGGAACATCAGCTTATTCAGAGAAACAATTGACCCCACAGTATTACGCTCAGTCATAATTCTTTCTTAATGAAAATATTTTTTCAACTGACAGAGTCCTGTATGTTTTTTATTAATTTAGGAGAAAGTAGCCAGTTAATTACAACTCCTTTTAATCTTTTCACAGCACACTGTCACCATTCTTACCTTCCAACTGAATGCTGTTTCTCCACAGTGTCCATTCCCAGTTTAGTTCAGGATGTGAAAGTGGTTGTTACACAAAATGTATCCTATCTTTTGAGGGGAGGAGGGTGAATTTACAGCTGCATGCTGTGGATTGGTTGTAAAATGGGGTATTCCCCATGGGCAAACAGTGTGAGGCAAAAAGATATTATTATAATCACAACTTGTTCCATGCTATGGAAGAGTTGTGATCAAGTGGAGCCAATTGTGCTGGAACACTTTGTTCCCAATGAAATTAAATTCACTCTAGAATAACCATTTAGGCTGCATATTCTCCAAAATAAGCTTTTCATCCGGGAGAAATTGTAAATGAGGAAGTAAATGCCAATTTAATGTAACTCGCATTGATAATCTTCAGTGTTTTGTGTTTACTTCTTCCATCAGACTCTACTGACATCACTGATGATCTAGTTTAGCTAAACAGCTGCAACTTTTATAAATGTAGGATTCGGATAAAAGGCTGAATTCCAAATTTTCTCTATGCCAGCAGTCAGGAAACGAGTATCTGGATTGATAAATTTATTCAACCTTCAATTTGATGTTTCAGGATCTTGGATAAAGAACTGCAAGCTGATTGCATTGGGTGGAGGTTATGATCTTGGCTTTGAAGCAGCACTCGGCAAAGTAGGGACCCGGCACATCAGAGAATTTGTCCTTAGTGGTGGGTCTTACCTGGGCTTGTGTGCTGGGGCATATTGGGCAAGTGATCATATTGAGTTTGATAAAGGTGGACCTCTGGAGGTTGTAGGAGAAAGATTTCTCAAATTTTATCCAGGTAAGAAATAGTTATTTATAGCTGAATAAAAAGGTAGAAATCTAAAATATCAGTGAGTCATAGTTATGTAGCATTTTGGCATGTGAACTTTTAAAATGGGGTTGTGATATTTGTTCTTTTCTTCTGTATTCCTATCACAAATGATAATGAAGGATACGGAGGAAAAAAACTCATATGAGTTGTCCATCTGCAATAAGTACTGTTTTTCAGGCAATTAGTTAGGAAAATAACTGATGAATTCACTGAACACTAATGACATCATCAAACAAATAGCCAAAGCTCACTGAAACTAGCAGGAGGGAAAGTTAGGTTAATTATCGAGTACAGGGTCACACGTTGCATTCTTAGACTTAAGTTGATGGGTGTGCCGCATTTGAAATGAAAGAATACAATGGAGTGATTAGATGTATGCAGATTCTTGAGTTTGAAACTGTTAGTGTCACGCTGGTTTTCATCATAATGTCACCAGCAATCCAGAAATGAGTGCGAATCAGTGGCAAACATTATGGGCATAGACTTGTGCAGACCAGTGATATTCTTAGATACTGCATAAGTAATCCTAATCTGAAACCAGAGGCTTGATATTTAAGGTCAATCACTAATCAAATTCCTCCTGTCACGGCATCCTTCACAGGTTTTACATTCAATCTGCTTTGTCCACACAGGTTTGTGCATTGGTCCAGCTTTTCCAGGCTTTGATTACGATTCAAGTAAGGGAGTCTGTGCTGTTCCAGTTGTGTACAAGGAAGCTGAAATCCTTGATACATTTATGGAAGGTGGTGGATACTTTGTGCCTTATGACAGTTCTGACAGGGGTGCAGTTCAGTCAGATGTAAACTTAGTGAAATTGGAGATACCTTCACACCTTCCAATTCAAACCAGTGACTCATTGAATGGCCTTAGCAGTATTTCAAGACTAGTCAACAGCTCTACACACATTCATGGTAGTGCTAAGATAGAGAGCAGTTTATCTGAACAGACAGAGGTTCTAGGCACCTTCCAATCTTTGCCAAATTATCCAGCAGCAGTTGTGAAATGTCATGTGGGCAATGGTTTGGCCATACTGTCTGCAGTGCACCTGGAATTTTCAGCCCACTCCTTGGATAATGAGGATCCATGGGTGAAAGCCTGGATGCCAAAGTTTTTGGAAAGTGAAAATAAGAGATCACTTGTGTTCAACGACATTCTACAACAGTTGGGAGTTAAGGTACGACTTTAGGTTGCATGTACAGTGGAGCACAGATAATGCATACACCTTGGGACCGACCAAAAGCATACTTATTAACAAAAATATGTATTAAAGGAACAGGGATAGCTATCTGCTTCACAGCCTTAAAAATCCACAATATTTTTTCATAAATTTTCAACCCCTTACACGTTTTCTTCGCCCGAGCGCTTCCGAGATAATGCAGCTTGAAAGTCGGGATTTTCACACCGCGCGGGCCGCCATAACTGGTCGTCCGGTCAGCGCGGGAATCAGGCGTGACGTCATAAAGCGAGAGGCGAGCTAATACTTACTAACAGTTGTTGTGCGAAGAGAATTATCTACATGCAATAACTTTCCTTGGTGCTAAATTTTATGCCTTTTTTTNAAGTCCTCCCCTCCCCCCACTCGTTACTGTTACATATACAGTCGACTCCGCTTATTCGCCCTCCGCTTAATCGCCTTTTCTGCTTAATCGCCTCAGTTCCCAGGGAACTGAATTTTTTTCTATATGAAAGTAACTGGATAATCGCCTCTCACTCCGGATAATCGACCACTTTTCAGCACCTGTGAATTCAAAGATCAGCGGTTGAAGGATTACATTGACAAACAAATATGTACACAGACGGTTTAACTGTGCGACGGATGGCAGACTGGTTGACTGAGTGACAGCTGCCACGCTGAAATAAATGTGATAAGCCTTTCCTTCCCACCTTCCCCTCCCCTTATCCCCCTTCGTCCCACGCTACTCATCACCGCCGTTGCCTGTCCGATAATGCTAATGCGCCGAAAGCCGTATAGTCTCCTCCCCCCACGCCTTGATTGCACCTGTCTGGTAGATTTCGGCTAGTTCAGAAAACGTGTCATGTGGATGAACGGTCTATCCCGACCATGCCATCCTACTCCTTATTGTCTCCTGGGCTACTGCAAGGGGGCCAATGAGAGAGACCACGGAGATCAAACATTTTGTGCGCTACAACGCCGTCAGACTCGAGTCTGTCCTGAGTCTGGCGATGAGGAGGCGCCAGTGCACGACATCAAACCACGACATGAAAGAAATTTAACCCCATTACCAAAATTATGGCCGAAATTACCTTCTCCACTTAATCGCTTAATCGCGTACTTTTTCCTTGATCCCAAGGAAGGGCGATTAAGGGGAGTCAACTGTACCTATAATGGCAACAGTAAGGAAACACCTTCTAAGACACATATCTTGAAAGAAAGGATGTGATCTGTTGCATTATGGGCCTATTCATGAATCTGACCAGGTGCAGTAGTTTTACAGTTTCACACTTCTGTATTGATATTGTGTTGACATCCTAAAGCTCCATTGTTCAGATGTGAAGTCCACAAGAGAGGCACTGCTGTGTCTGGAAAGTAAGGGTGAGGGGGGAAGGGGGAAGAAAAAATAATTTTTACACACGATAGTGGCACAGGGCGGCAACAGTGGAGGGGAAATGACCAGCTTGGTTTGATCAGGAAAATCTTAACACCCCTACTGAAGCTTGATGTGCCATGCAAAACAGCGATACTGCATTGTTAACTCAGGTCACTGTGACCTTGGACAGTTGTGCATGTTACTATGATTTGGCACCGTCATAGGTCTGCTAGTTGGCTAGTGTGGTAATGAAATGTCCGTACATACTAACCATGTGTAAATTAGCATCTTAAAGAGACTAATGGAATGAAAACACTGAACTTATTAAGCTTTTGTATGTATTAGCATGTACAGATTAGCTGAAGATAATTACTCGTAACAAAGAGAAGAAAACTCGGTACCAAAAACACTGTACTCACTATCCATATTTACATTTTAAGCATGTCCATATTAAATGTGCTCCACTGTATGTGATTTTGCTACAATAGTCTGTTTACCAAACATATGAAAATCATGAAAGTGATATGTGGGTAATGCCAGTGATGTGCATTCATACCCACCTGAGACCAGTAAATCTAGTGGTAACTTATGAGCATAAATTTCAAGGGATAAGCCCATGACTCTGGGCTTGATGAGATTTTGGAGTTCCAATTGGAATTCATGTAATCAGGACCCACATAAACAGGATGCCCTATATATTCAAGACAAATTCAACTCCTTTTGAGGGGCAGCATTGGTAGGAAATGGCTTAAATCCTTTGCCCAAAGAAAGAAATGTCCCAGATTCTAATAAAGTCCTGTGTGAAGGGACATAATCAGGGTACCAGTGTAATAATAATAATAACACATTACATTTATATTTTTTTTTTTCTTTTACATTTATAAAGTGCTTATTCCAATGGCTGGCTCTGAACACTTTCTATGTTGACAGACTTACAAATGAATTCATTCTCATTCATTCTCTCAACAACACTCTTCAGTTCATGTNCACCACGGATGATTTGCCAAGAACAGAGTTGTGCCAGTTAGGTTGGTTCCGCCATATAGGGATAAGAAATGTGACGCCAGAGTACTGCAACAGCTATGCAAGTTTTATTACATATTTGAACTAGAGATTTGAGATCATGAGGTGCTGATGAATGTGAACTCAGATCCTAGCTGCAGCTTTTCACTCTGTTAGATTCAGATTCATGTTAATGACGTGTGGTTCAGGAAAATAAAAGATTGAAATAGGCAAAGGTAGGGCAGTGCGATGATACTTGAATCTCTTCAACCCATCATTTGCAGCTAGGTCATGTACCTTGAAATATTTTGAAAAGACACTGTGTAATGGACACCCAATACAGTCAGTTGGTGATGGTAATGAAGTGGTATGACCATTCCATTTTATGAGAATTTATCCAGGTTCATTATTCAGAAAAAGATTCATGAACACATGATAATAGGATTGGTATAGGATCTTCTATTTTAATTTTGTTACCTTTTATTCATTCAGTATTTTGCTCCAGAATCTCCTGTTTGACCTTAGGTCACTAGAGGTAGAAGCAGCAGTGTGTTTTACTCTATTAATTCATCCATACAAGAACTAGCTTTCCTTTACGCTAGATCTGTTTACTCTATGTCACAATACTCACTGTCAGACTGGGTTTGGCTTATTTAGTCCTACCACTTTTATGAGCAATAGATCTACTGTTGCATATGATGTAGCATTGAGCACATTATATTTTTAAAATTTTAAATTTCTGTTTAACAGCTGCCCTATATTTTACATTGTTTCTTGACAAGACAGTTATTTCACAAATAATTTGACAGATTACCCTAATCAATTTTTCTGGTCAACAGATTTTTTTCATATGCTTCTATGTAAGGAAACTTTTCCAGTGATCTTCTATGCCATTAGCTTGAACTACACACTAGTTTGTGTGGGTACCCCAATATATTATTTGCTTAAAATTGTTTCTGGCGAAAGAGGAAATTACTGCTATAGTGATAATTAACTATTCACCTGAGAATTTATACATTATATTGGTACAGATGGAAGTGTTAAAGCTGTATGATAAAAGTGCCAAAAGAAATAATGGTTTTACAATGATCTGTGTTTCATACTGGTTATACTAGATGTCTTCGCAGATTTGGTATATTAGTGTGCACCTCCAGGCACATGAAATCTTAAGAGCACGACCGTACAGACCAGGCTTTTAAGGTTGGGATATCAAAACGATACAGGATCAGAATGCTTCATGTTAGTACTGAATTATAAGGGACAAGGATGTGCTAAGACAGCAGTTGTGGCAAGCCATGTTTTTTTGGTTTTTTGGGGGGCTCATACTATCCGTGACTTCTATGCTCTCCAATTATTGTGCCTGATTTAATAATAATAATCTCTATAGTACTACATATCTTTACGATCTAATGGATTATGTATGAATGAATGAATGAATGAATGGCTGAAAGAATGAATGAATGATGGATGAATAGATGAATGGATGAATGAATGAATGAATGCCTTCTTCAGTATGCTTATGCAGTAACCTTGAAGTTCATCAGGTGTCGGACCTTCAGTGAGGTCTTAGTCACCGGAGTCACCCTTACTGATCTCTGCGTTGTCAGCTGTTGGCGGACCTAACTAGGTCATAAAACATAACAGCAGACAGTACGAGCATAGTGCATGAGAGCAACCATAGCATATTACTTTAGTATGTTAGTATTCATATATTCACGCCTGCAGGATATAGTCTTGCATTGGCTGTTTCTACGCTGTATTGTGTTTGAGTGCCTCCAGTCCTTCTCAATTACTGCTAGTGAATATGTGCAAGCTCATACTTTTGATGGCATTTAAAGAAAAATAATAAATAATAACTAAAATATAGATAATGAGAAGCTGAATATTCACCTGAATGAATGAATAAATGAATGCCTTCTTCAGTATGCTTATGCAGTAATTTTAGATTTCATCGAGTGTCTGACCTCTGTGAGGTCTTTGTCACCAGAGTCACTCTTATCGAACCCTGTGTTGTCAGCTGTGGTCGGACCTAATCAGGTCTATACACATAACAGCAGATCGTACGAGCGTAGTGCTTGAAACCAGCCATAGCTTGTTGCTATAGTATACTTATTATTATTCATACCTTCACGCAGACAGGATATAGCCTTGCATTATTGTAGGTTGTTTTGACGCTGTACTGTGTTTTATTGCCTCAGGTCAGTCTCAGTTACTGCTAGTGAATGAATGCAAGCTCATACTTTTGACGCCATTTAAAAGATAAATAATAAATAATAGCTAGGAGATGAGAGGCTGACTAATCACATAAAATGAATGAATGAGTGAATGAATGAATGAACAAACGAATGAATGAGTGAACTCAACTTAGGAGGCTCATGTACATACATAATCCTTTTCCTATTATAGGCACTATTGTTGTGTTAAATTGAAGCCTTGGTTGTGTTAATGAGGTTCTACTATGTCTCTGTGACAGTTATCAGCATTATTATGAAAATGTTCACTTTATCAAATGATTTGTATGTCATAAGATTCATATACAGGCAGTGTATGAAAGTTTCATTTCATGATTCATTCTTTCATTGCAATTTGCTCAAGATAAAAGAAAGTCACACAATACATACATTAAATTGGTGTTTTTTTTGTTACTGTTCTCACTTTGATTTGCCTTTTCCAGTGCATTGAAAGACCAGAATCACTATGGGAGCAAGATTTGACAGACTTTTATTACAAGTCGCCCAGGCCTACCTGGATCTATGTATGACATGAGCTCAAGAGACATATGAAAGATATTAGAGTACATTATTCCAAGAGCGTTATGTGATGAGTACAAGAGGCTTTTCACAATAGACTGTGAGTAAGGACATTAAAAAAGAATATTGTTGGACAGTCTCATCAGCCTTAGAGGTGTATGTCATACACAGATAGGAAAAGAATTTGGATAAGCTTGCAGTATATCATGTCTACAAAATATGGGTAATTGACTTTAGATAATTGTCAGAATGCTAGTGATCAGCGCCTATAAATGGCAGCGGCACTGTATGCTCCCCAGGGAGCCGAGAAAGTCCTAGAGTGATCAGGCCTGCTGGGGTAATGATAGTGTGAAGTCGCATGAGCGGGCACTAGCCTGGATACGAGACTTATAAACTGCATTATTATTATTATTAGATAAGGATGATATGGTGAAGGCTTTGACTGAGGAGATTCAGTTTCCTAAAACAATTGTATGCTTCTGCACATTAGCTCAGTAAACAATTACAGTACTGATTAAGGTCTATGAATTTGTAACATGTGAGGACAACAAGACTGGGAGTTCTTCAAATCACAGCCAGAGAGATGTTTCTGTCCCAAACTAGAGATCTACTGTAATTGGTTGTAAACAGTAATTAGTGGTATGTGTTGTAGACTTGAGATTGATGATGCAAAATCTCTTAGCTTCCAGAAATAATCCTGTGTCAGAAATTAAATTTCAAATTTTGATCGCACAAAATTCGCTATTGAGTTTCTTTTTAATGTAGCATGCTACTGTCAGTGTCAGCGCACCTAAGCCTAAATTTTTCTAAGCTTTGGGAAGTCCCACAGAATCTGTATTTTAAAGACAGAGTCAAAATATGAGATTTCTTTGAAGATGACAGTGTTTTCTCTCTAGAACAGCAAGAAAAAAATTTCAAGGTTTGGATCATTAATAGAGAAATTGCTGAAGTGAACAAACACATTTCATGTGCAGACACAGATTTGTGACTGTAATCAGTAAGATAAAAGTTTTAGGAAAATTCAATTATCAAAGAAGTTTTGCTCTAACCAACTGATATAACTTATTTTGCAGTAAGCAAAAGGGTCACTAGGAATATTTCTGGATTTGCACAGAATGAAAAATGATAAAAGCATTATTTTTTTCACTATTTCTTAATGTATTCTAACTGGGTAAGCAAAATACTTTGTGTACCAAGATTCATAAGGTGTACCATCAGATTGATTCTGGTATGTTACTGAATTCAGTTTTGTAGATCTTCACATTGTTTTCTTCATCAGCAAACTTGATAGGGTCCACTACTCACAGCCTGTCTTTGATGTAAGGAAACTTTTCCAGTGATCTTTGTTTTTAGCAGCCTTAGAAAATGAAGTCTTGTTGTGAAGAGAAGGATATTAATGTATTTTGTCGTTGCATGAATTTGAGATGTCTTTGAATGTTTTTATTTCATACATAATTGATATTATAATTACAAATTCT
This sequence comes from Ellobium chinense, assembly GCA_033807755.1. Classification (NCBI taxonomy): domain Eukaryota; kingdom Metazoa; phylum Mollusca; class Gastropoda; order Ellobiida; family Ellobiidae; genus Ellobium; species Ellobium chinense. The sequence goes on from JAWQUT010000170.1 coordinate 665,903, forward strand.
GTACATTCCTGTTTATGTGCCATATGATAATTAGATACGCCACACATATTGTTCCCAATTTCCAACCATCTCAGGGTTTTGTAACAAAGAGAGAATGTATGTTTAAGGTAACTTTAAATTTTTAGCAACGTGAGCAGCAATATTTTAATTTTATAGACTTATGATTTTCAGGCTTACTGATGAAACTGTTGATCAGCATGTTGTTTTGATTCTGTTTATTCCACAAACAATAGGTGTCGTGAGGAAGAGCAAAACCACATTCTCAGCAGAAGTTTACAGAAACCTAAACTGAGTGTTAGAGTTGTCACAGACTGAAAACTAGAAAAAATCATGGGAAATTGCTCTTGGTGCTTTCAGTTCTGGAAGATATCTAGAATTGACAAAAATGATTCGCTCTGAGAAATATCAAGGTGAATTTGAAAAACTGGATGTGAAAATCGTAATCATGGTCCGTCATGTCTCTTGGACAAGAGTATTAATTTTAGTTTTCATCTATGAAGATATCTCTATGGTAATTCTAAATTTGGGATGGCAGTTAAACACTAGGTACAGTAGCAAGCACTACATAGTGAAATGGACAAATATTTTTATACATCGTTTCAGCTGCATGTGATCAATATGGTGATTTGCAAGATTATAACTTTATATATCTGTTTTTATTTGACAATGGTGTAAAGCTGTAATCCTTCAGCTACACCTTTACACAACTTTATCAAACAAACTAGCAATATTTTGGTGTCAGAATAGCTAATACTGTGATGCGGTGATAATTCCATTGAAAATTATTCCACTTTCTGTTGTCATAACTTGTGTTCGTTTTTTTAAATGCTTTCCTTATTTCACATTGCCAAATACAAACACAGATGGCATACGGCATACCATTTCATTTGAAAAGTAAATGATTTTGGACGGGATGAAGGATGATATCTGCTACCTCTTTTGGTGCTAAATAACAAGCATTCCTCATCCCAATATCTCACTCGTTTATAGAGATGTTTTGTCACTTCGTTTGCAGATGCAGAAGACTACTCTTACAGAGTATAAATGCACAGCCTTGATTATGTCATCCACTCTACTAAGTTGTTTTCTTTGCTTTATTGCAACATTTCGTAAAGTTATTATGTATCAGTCAGAAACAAATAACGTAAAGTAGTATAATGGCATCTTCCTCTTAAATGCAGCTTGTTCTGGGTTTCTTTTATTTACTGTTACAATTAAGCAAAGTTCTCTCTTGGTTCAGACTCGATATATCTAACACATACATGAAATGATATAAACAACTTTGACTCCTGGTGACGGTTGATTTTAATACTCAGCTCCAATTAACTCAACTCCATGGAAGCATTGAGAAAATTAAATCTCAAAAAAATTGCAGTTATACATTGACTTTCACAGCAGATCACTTGGTTACTAGAATTATATTACAATTAAACATGAATTCCAGTTAAGCTGATAGCAATTAAGTGGAGGTGATTGTTCTACTGTTAAGTGTTATTATGAATCGGTATGACTTTGGTTAGTGTTCAGGACTAGGATGCAATTGGATTCTTGGATTTTTGTCCATAATAACAGACTTTTTTGTGATTGATTTGACTATATTTAATGCTCCCTATAAGTGTACATTTGTTCAACCACTTGGGGAGAAAAATAAATGATTCAATCAACGAGCATACAGTTTGTTGTTTTTTTTTTCGAATTGATGTAGTGTTTCATATTTTTTATGCACTTGTGAGTGTTTTGCAGTCACAGTTGAAGAGCATTCTTCCAAAACTCAGTAAATGCACTTTCGTTGGAAAATGAGTTGGAGCATTCAAAGATGCATTTCCGTGTCAATTCATTCAAAACTTAATCGAGCTCAAATTCTGCACTCCTTCAAGTTTTACATTATTTAACAGTAAATAAAAATATATGTGTGGAGAGCAATTACCTTAATGTTAAGAGACCATATACCAAGTTTTGGAAAACACTGCTCAGTTATTTTCTCAGAACCACTGGAAGTTTGACTGTATTCTCCTTCTCTAGGCCTATGATTTCTGTGAATTTATTTCTCCGTATCCGTCAGGCTATTGACTTCATTCCGTAAAGGGTTTGTGACAGTTACTCCCCTTGGTAAAGTTGGATGGGTCAGCCATGCCAGGACGTCTTTCTGCCATTCCTCTCAACAATGATACATATCTATCTTCATTGTATCGAGTGAAAATATTGTGATATTTGACATGAAATTTGTATATACATGCCCATTATAATCAGGGAGCACAGTCCAGGTGACCAAAATTCCCGTCATTTTCATTGTCTGTATGATTTGGGTTTTGTTTGATTTCTGCTGGATGTTGAAGTTGCGTGTTGTGTGTCTCAGAACTAGTTTGAATGACTAGATTGTGCGTTAGTGTGACTGGATTGTACGTCAGTCTGACAAATTTTATGTCCTAGGTCGTTCAGTGATAATGTCAAATGGTAACCTAAAAATGCATCCGTTGCATGCCTAATAGAAATGATGCAAGCATCAGATTTGAGTAGGCATTTAGCACAGAAACCACTTTTTAGTCTGGTGAACATTACATATATATCCTTCATCATCATTATGACTACTGATTCTTATGAATTTACGTTCTGAAATATTGTAGGATTTCATGATCAAAGATTCCAGATGGATCTAGTTCTGTACACTCTGTATACTTTTATACATTCAGTAAATTATGACAAAACTCGGAGTAAGCTGCAACTAACTTTTTATTGTTGTTAATTTCATTTCAAGTATCAGAGATTTAACAAAGTATGATATTTCATGGGTTACAATTTTTTATTTTAGGATTACCGATTTCAATAATTTGTAAAAGTTCCGGTTGAACTGGGATTAACTCTTTATCGATGTGTCAGAATGTTGCCAATTCCCAGTTTCAGAGATTTTGTAAACTACAATTTGCCATTATTTCAAAAAAAGATTTCAGAGATTTCCTATGTCATGATTTAATAGTTCTTTGGAGGACTATGCACTTCAACAATTTAGAAAAACTGTGCTTGGATTGTGATAAAAAAAGTTTTATCAGTATGTCAGAATATTGCCACTTCCAAATGTCAGAGATTTCATTAATATGTTTTAATATTTTTTTCAAGGATTGCCAATTCCAATAATTCTACAATTCTGGTTGAAGTGTATTAAAACATTTTATTGTCGTGTCAGAATGTTGCCACTTCGAAGTTTGAGAGACTTCACAAACTCTGGTGTTTATGATTTTAATAAAAAATTTAAGAATTATGCATACCAACAGTTATTGAAACTCTGGTTAAACTGTGATGAAACGTTTATTTGATGTGCCAGGGTGTTGCCACTTCAAAGTTTGAGAGATTTCATAAAGTATGTATGTCATTTAAAAATTCTTTTTTGAGATTTTTACATTTGAAGAGTTTACGAAAACTTTGGTTGGACTGTGATAAAACATTTTATCAGCGTGTCAGATTGTTGCCACTTCCATTTTCATTTCAGAGATTTTGTAAACTGTGGTATATTGTAATACAAATTTTTTTTTCAAACATTACGCGTTCCAACAGTTACGAAAAGTCCTGATGGACTGTGATGAGACATTTTGTAAGTGTATCTGATTGTTGCTACTTTTGTACAGTCGAACACGCTTAATCCGTAATCACTGGGCCCGCGTATATGATTTCGTCTTAGCGCTATTTCGATTTAGATGTTCCAGTGCAAAATCAAGGGAAGTAACCATCATTGCGGACTTTCTGAAATTGGTCTCAGCAGGCTAATATGGTGGAGAGAGTGGAATTGGGAATTCCGTACTTGCAGCAAATTTCACTTTTTGACAGCTTCTTCTCATCAACTTCATCGATAAGTTTTAACCTGAATTCCAATGAGAACACTTGCTTTCTTTTCGACATTTTTCGGCAGTTCAGTGCCTCATGGGTAATCAATATCAAGGTCAGGAATGAAGAGAGGTTTTATCCGATTAGCATGAGTGTTATCAATGTTACGAACCTCCCTCGGCCTTTCATCCAGCATTATTTATTTCATCTCGCTCACGTCATGACTAATCGTTCTTGACCAGCCGCCTCACTCCTCTTTTTGGTCGCAAGCGAGCGAAGAGAGCTAAGAGATTTGGGGG
>JAWQUT010000170.1:670046-709627 GCA_033807755.1 Ellobium chinense
GGGGGGGAAGCGTTATTAGACACTAAGCTGTTGCGCCGCAGGGCCCACCCTCTCTCCTTAGACCTACTCCTGACGTGGCTATTTCTTTTCGCCGGACAAAGACAGCGAAATGTAACAATCTCGGTGTTGATGCAGACCTGATAATGGGATGAGCGGGCTGGCTGAGAGATTGGGAATTTCGGTTCAGCCGTGTTACTGCATCTTGCGGTTTCGGTTCATCGCTTCTTCTGTTACTTGCGTAAAGAGGGAGAAAAGTCGGGGATTTATTTTTCTTTCGGCTTAGCCGTGGTTTCGGTTCAACCGTGTTCGGTTTAAGTGTGTTCGACTGTATTAGCTATTTTGTAAACTATTAAAGATGAAATTTTGCTACCAGACATTAGGCTTTCACAAAGATTTTCAGTTTCTTCACGTTAAAATGCTAGTAAACTAGACTGGTCTAGACTTATAGTTCATCCCAGCTTTAGCATTTTCAGTCTTCAAAGATAGAGCAAACTGAGTCCTGAGTGTTATAAACCTGAGATTAGCAATGACTTGTGGATCTCAGCATGTCAGTAATTTCATCCATGCCTACCTCTGGCCACTCTAGTGCCGTTATTATTCTTCACTGTGAATAGCGTGTAGAAAGGTTATACTGTACCATTAAGACGCTCTCATTGAAGTCTACACTTTTATGAGAGTGTGACTCTCAACAGACATTTCATAGCCTATCTTTATGACTTCATTCAAATTGAAGTCATGAGATGATATATCTTTGTGAAAAAAGTATAAGACTCTCTAGTTTCCTTATTTCTTCATGTTTGATGTCCACTCCTAACCTTGTCCATGTATCGAAACAGACATTAGCACTTGACAAGGCCTAGACTAGTAACATTTGCTGTCACAGTGACCCTATGTTTGCCCTTCGAGTTTTATTCATCAAATTTCTCAGTTATGTGTATGGCTATACTAAAATGTCTTTAGAGATCTGCATTCAAGACATTGGGCCTGACAGTTCAGTGCATAACAAGACTCAGTTTGTGCTAGAATTTATATATATAAAAAGAGAAATAGAATGTTTTAGGGTAAGCCATAGAAGAGATATGCACATAAAGAGATCCCACTAGCTGGAACTCTTCAGCTTTTCATTATGTCTGCTTCCTCACAAAATATGGTCATTATCATGAAGACACTGAGTACACATGCACAAGGATGTTCACTCAAAAACAATTTATTAGGTCTAAGTCCAAGAATACGGGGTGAGAAGGTACAGAATCAGGCAAAACTACAGTTGTAATCATTAAGGCATTCTAAAAGAGTGAGGTACTGCTGATGATATGATATGTAGTAAAGGAGAGACTGATGTGTGACAGTTAACAGTATGAAATAAGGTGCAAATGTATACCTTGATAATATTAACCAAATGTATACTTCTGTTACGTATTGGCATTTGTCTAAAATAAAATGAATAAACTGAACTGATCAAGTGTATACAGTACATACTACAGAGAAAACATATACAACTGAGTTCACTCTTAGCTAATAAAACTATCTGTAGTTCTAGTAACTTTATATTAATATTTGACTGGTACAGTCCACTGAAACCACTGTCAAAATCCTAGTGTCACAGTAATAATTATGGTAAGAATATTAATAAGCAAGGGAAGTTCAGCCTTCTTTTTTGCTAACAATGTCATAAACTGCATTAACACTCATCACTTGTTTTTAGCATTTCCATTGGCAAGTTGCTGGTGTTGCATTTCCATTGGCAAGTTGCTGGTGTTGAACAAACTATCCATTTTGAGACACAAATGCTCTAGTGCATGGGAATGTATACATACTTCCAGTCAAGAGTACATCAGCAATAAGATCTACAACTTTGTATGAATGAGCTGTAAAACCAGCCTGTAGAACTCACAATATCATAAGTTTGTTTGAGAAATCACAGAGAAAGAGCAGCCTGGTAATAAACTCTTGTTTCAGAATTACAGGCATCTGGACTGAAAACATTCCCTCTTAATCTATGTGATGATGATCGGGTCTTATACGACACGGGGGCATCTTCAAACAGGTGTAATTCTGTTAAAAATCACTTCTCGGATCTGAAATTTCGCGACTTTTCTTAAAAAATTATTTTCCTCATGAGCTGCCAAAAATCAATTAATTCCACCCTTAAGTTAATGAGTGACCACCACTTTCTGACCACAACCCCCCAATAATGATGGTCGGGTCATATAAGACCCGATCACCATCATAGAGACACTGATGATCGGGTCGTATAAGAGCAATTGATGGTTGGGATTTTTTGTTCTTGTTGCTGCTAAAGTCGTTAAATAGCAAATAGAGAAAATTCTATACCTTTGACTATTTAATTATGAGTGGTGGGTGAGGGCTTCCATTCTTATTTTTACTTCAGGGGTTCTAATATTATTTTGGTTTTTAATATAGATTGTTAATGCGCTACTTAACAACATCAGGTGTAACTGCTTGTTGTTCTGGCAAAGTTGTTGGCCTGGAAGTTTTGATTCGCACAATGGATGGTGATGACAGAAGAGAAAACATTTTAACAGTTATCAGGAAAGTCATATCATAGATGAAATCGATGGTGAGGAAAACAATCATTTTATGGCCAGGACACAAGAGTTCGAAATAGACGAAGATGAGATGCTGTAATTGAAGATTTGCCACTTTAAAAGGTGTTCGTGACCCAGGAGAGGACCACAATACAGTCGAGTCCATGTATGTCGAAACTGGATACCTCCAATTATTTATTAGTCGAAATAAAAAGAAATAATAGGTTTTTTTCCTTCTTTGCGTCTTTTAATTATCCTTGCATAAGACGAAGTAATTAATGCCCATTTCTGATTAGTCCAACTGCTCAGCGCTGCCACAGAGGCAAAATCACCTCCTGGCGTCTTCCTTGCATGGTACTAAACAACGCCGACGGCTTGAAAAACAAACAAGACGGTGCCGCGGATAGAGAGAGGCAATAAAACTGGACACTGCGAGTGCCAATAAGTAGCACAATAAGTAGGGCGTGTGTATTACACCACCGCTGATAAGACAGTAGGGGGAAGAGAATGCGGGAGGGCTCGGCTGAAAAATCGATCGATAATTAAACATCTCGGCAGCAGTGTATACATACAATGCACTGGCCCATTGCACTGTGACGGTAAATAAACAAGAGGCTGCCCTCGTGACCTCCCCAGTGTGCTCGCTCGCTCGCGTACGGTTGACTCATCTTTATCATTTTCAACTTGAATTAAATTGAATTTGTCCTCTAAATAATGGCTTCCTCTAATCCTGTAAAGAGAAACCTCAAGACTCTTTCCATTGAGTCGAATATTAACATGCTCCAGGAAATCGACAGAGGTGCGATGTCGAAGAATGTCATAGCTGAGAAATATGGCGTTCCCGTTAGCACGCTTTCTACGATCTTGACAAACCGGGAACAAGTGGAAAAAGCGGCGGCCTCTTCATCTATTAAGCTACTACTCAGAGCGATTTCTTAGAAAAAGAAATAATCCCATTTAAAATACTTCCCCAATATGCCATCTTTAGTTAATTCACCTGTTGAATTACCCTCGTGACCTCCCCAGGGTGCTGGCTTGCTCGCATACGGTTGACCCGCCTTGGAAATCGTTAGTCGAATCCTGATTTCTCCAACTCATTGGGGTGGTCCCAGCGAATTGGAGTTAAGCGGACTCGACTGTAGTTTCAAAGCTTGTTCATTCTTATAAATGCCATAAGTTTCAAAGGATTTGAAGGGTTAAGTTGTGTGTTAGTTAAGTGTTGTGTTGTCCTCCAGCAAAATACTTAATGTATGATCATAGACCTACTACAAAAAACGTATACCCATCAAACCACCCAAATCTCACCCATACAAATAAAGACTGGGGATCTTAAAACCCACAGATTAATCTTACATAATAAAAATATTCGAATACCAGATTCGGGGGTATAGTCCCAAACTCATGTAGGCTACATGCTAACTCTCATTGTATTGCTAGAAGGCGTAAACTGGTCACTGAGTTGCAGAACTGACATCTTTGTACTCCGGGCAGACCCATACACGCTCAGTCCTTGGCAGCAAACAACTGAGATCATCAGAGCATTTAACTAAAATTGATCATCGCCACGCAGGTAAATATTGCTTTTGTAAAAGACCTTAGGACCCTAGTAAATCCTAATGGAACTGACTTGACCATTTATTTGACTCACCCTGGAGCACTGATAATTTGCAAATGTTCATTCATACAGGAGCAACAATAGAAATCACTCTTGCTTGATGCCATAAAACCATAACTGACCTCATATTGTACCTTATGGCTTGTACTTTTCCTGAAGTGGTAGATCCAACATGTATCTCAGAATCTTCATAAAGCTTATCATTAACAAAATCTATTGTTCTACATTTGTTAAATGGTTTTCCACAAACTGAAGGTCCTACTTCAATATTTTTTCCTTAATTTACTGAAGTCTGTTGCCTACATTCAGAATCTGTCCTCTTTAACGTCAAATATTTTTTTTCCATCAAGTCCTTCACTGCAGTCCATTATAAAAATAAAACACCATTATACAGTGAAACTCGGATATAATGAGGTCGTCGGGACCGACCGTCGGTGCTCGATAGAACCGATGGCTTGTTACACGCATGGTCCACTGAAAATCATGTAAAAACTGTCAGTCGCGTCAGGGAGACCCATATACTAGCTCTAACATGGCTTGACTGCTCGCTGCGGGTAGAGAGGAAGCGTCTTGGCCGCTTTCACGACAAATTTCTGCCTTGCTCTTCTTTTCTCTCGACTTCTTCGATTATTTTTAGTTTTGTATCGAAGGACAGACATTTTCTCTTCCTCGATTCCATCACTGACAGGTGTAAACAAAGCAATGCAAATGTTGAGAGTCGAGAAACGAATGACTGACCGATCGTAACCACCGCTTCTGCGATTGTTATGATTGAAATCAAAATTGCCTAGCGCAATGATTGGTCTAAACAACAGGCTTGGCCGAGCATATAATACCAATCCCATCTTCCTCCCGTCGCATGGTCACATCTCCACCGCATCCTTCCCTAGGCGTACCCCGCTTCTTGGCCTACTGCGCAATACTTGCGTCTGCAGACAGAAGATCAGCCAGTCTATTGCGCATGTGCGGAAAAAGCAATCAGCTGTGTTAACATGATCTCGAGCGAGGCCATGTGAGTATAGGTTACCGGTAGCTTAGACTAGTCTACATCTCTAAATTATCAGGAAATTCGATTTCTAAGTGTACAGTCTTGTTGCACAGTCACTGTGTTAATGAAACTGATCCACAAACCCACATATTTTGTCGGTAATTGCTAAGATTTAGACTATATTCACAGCTGACCCAACATTTATTACGCGCTGTCTATCTTATTCTTTCGATATTTTATGTCTGACCCGGTTTTCAATGTAAACACAGCTGATTGCTGTTTCCGCACATACGCATTAGGCCGGCTGACCTTCTGTCTACAGACGCAAGTCTGCGCAACTAATTTGTACTGGTAATCCTACCAGTAAATTACATAGGCTAAGCGAGACAGCGAGACTTGCCTATAGTTGGCAATTGTTACGTAGCCTAAACGTTCGAGTTCCTCGCCGCTGAAAGTTTTATTGCGGACGAAAGGGTTGCGAGGGCTTAACTGCAGGTCGGTTACCTCGTTAGGGCCGCGTTTAGCAGATTTTGTGCTCATTATATGAAAGGCAAGTTTACTATTACAAAGAAGGGAAAAAAACGGGGATTTTCATTTTGCTCGGTACATGTGAGAACTCGTTTTATCCGTGCTCGTTATATTCGAGTTTCACTGTATTTGGAATATTTTTTTACCATGAAGCCCTTCACTGAAGTGAAAAAATGTAACACACCTTTACAGTTTACACATGCAAGATTTCTTTTACCAAAATCCTTTAATGCAGTCCATTATAACTGTGAATGCTATTACACACAAAGATATTTTCTCACCATTAAGTCTTTCACTGCAGTCCACTATAAATGCAAAACACCTTTATGCATGCAAGACTTCTGTAAGTATGATTACACTGGAAAGATTATATGGCTCAGAAGTATATTTTTTGATATGCTAGGCACAACAGCAATGTCTGCTTTGTCACACTTCTACAAATGCTTGAGGTTCACCATAAAATCTGCAGCATCACAATGGATCATAGCTTGTAGTGAATACATGTAGTAATGTTCCACACAGTTCTTTAAACTCTTTTCCAGCAATTCTTCTTACTATACATGTTGTAATTGGTTGTGTATACTGGCAAAGGAAAAAGGAATGTATGTGGAAATAAACTTTAACCACTGTGAGTTACTAGGTCTGACGTCCATCAAAATGCCCACTCCTTTTCAGCTTTTCATTCAAATCACACAGCTGCTGCAGGAAGTTGGCATTTGGACAGATCTCTCGCTGCTTTCTGACAAACTTTGTAGCATCTTGTACACTCATGTGACGCTTGATCATGAAATAGGCAATAACAAGGGCTGCTGAGCGACTGACTCCTTGAACGCAGTGGACAAACACTCGACCTGACCAAAAATAAAAAGAAAAAAAATACACATAATATCAAACATGCCGGGATAAAAAGATGTAACCACATTCAAAGAATGCATGAATAAACCAAAAAGGCAGAATAAAGTTTCCACAATGAAATGAAATTCAAACAAATGGCCAGTGAACACAGGCATGCCACTCACTTCGAGAAGTAAGAATTTTCTGCAGTTTCACACAGGGTCTAGAATATGTTATTATTAGCAGCGGTTTACATAACATAAAGACAATTCTTAAGAAGTAATCCCATGTGCTTAAATCCGTATGACAAGATCTAAGTAATCTCTATAATACAGGAAGAGAATATCGAAGACAAAGAATAAAACAATAAAAAAACAAACTGTCTTGGTTACTTTTTGAGTTCTACTTCTTGATGCTGTGATCTCAATCATCGTCTCGGAAAGACATCAACATTCTTTGATTTCAGAAAATTCTCTGAAGAGTGGCATCATTGTATACAGTGGAAGTCAGTTAACTTGAAGCGACCACGTAAATGACTCTAAATTAACTGAATTTCTCATGAAAAGGAGTGCCTGATAAAACAATAACAGCACAAGCACAAGACTGAAAAGAGTAGTGCTTTTCATATCCCCCAAGTAATCAGTGCTACACTGAGTGAAATATATCTAGATCTATGGTACTGAGAAAGAGGAGAAATGAAATAACATTACCAGGGTCCAGTTATGCCACCTTTGAATACTTACTTAAATTTACAAACATAAACATCAGTCTATCTGTCTGTTCTTCACAGCTACCATGAAAGATGCCACACAGGTACTAACATCTACCATTTTATTTTGGAAACGACACACACAGTCGATCATTTCTTCTAGGTCCTGATTTGTCTTAATTTATCACTTGACACAGCAAGGATCAGGTTGCAGTATGCAAATATCAGATGAGATCATGTAGAAAAATTTCAATTCAACGGAAATTCAAGCTGTTATTTTTCATACAAAGCAAAGTGAGATTACAAAAAATTTAAAGGAAAATAAGTGGGACTTTCAAAATGTTTTGGTTAAAGCAGTTTCATTTATTAACTGATTTCAGTCTATCCAACTTCCACTGTATCTCTTACTTCTGAATTTATAAAAAACACAACTTCTATGACAGAAGCACAATAAAAATACATGAACTGTTTATCCACTGATGGCGTTTATTACATTCACTTTCATTGACAGGTTCAGAATTTTTACCTCCTGACTGAACTATATGTGAATACATTAGCAGAGGATGATATTCCCTCACACTTACACCCTCTCCTTCTTTTCTCATATGTAAGCAAACCTGTGGCACATATGCAAAATATCACTGACGGCTGTCCATATTTAGTTTAGTTATTCTAATTTATCTTGGCTGTAAACAATTAATGGTGTGAATTTACTTAGTAGTCATAATGATTTAAGTTTCATGTGCTGTCCCATCTCAAACTGTAATGTTCACCCTTGTACCAGAATTGGGCTCAAATAAATAAACCTGTTAAACTTAATTGATGGTTTTGCTAAAAAAGAGCCTCCTTGTTTTTACCACCATGTTAAAGCAAACCACAGTGGGGAGTGTGCGATGATGGATGCTTTTCAATTTCAGTGCATGTTATATAACAGGGTATTTACCACAAGTACCCATTCCTCAACGTATACTGTTCATGAATATTGTAAATACCTTTGCTTGTTACAGCTGAATCAATAACATCTGCTGCTAATTCCCAGTAGGGAGACATGTCAAAGCCCATTGTGTCCATTGCTTCCACACCAAGAAATTTAATCCCAGCTTTTTCATACAATTCAGGATCAGAGTTCATCCCTTTGTTATAAGCAGCATTGAGCACATGTGTTATTTTCAATCTCTTAAGCCTCTCCACCTTGAGGGCAAAGTCTCTAGAAAGAAAACAACAATAAACAATCATGTTAAAAAACAATAAGAGCTAGACTATATCCATCCAGGATCAAGAAAACAGCACATACCAACTCTGTTCAACTGTGCATGAAATAATTTTGTTCAGGCCTCAAGCCATTCTTAGATCAAGAACTTTCCACTTTTACATGCCTAAATCACAATTTCCAGTCTTCTCTTACCAGTTCCATACCAACAACATTAGACAACTTTTAAATCAGTTTCAATATAACAGCTACTCAGAAACCCTTCTTCACCATGACAAAAATGCCTGTATCTTATCATTTGAAAATAACAATATACGAAACTTCAACCCTCGATGGCACAGTACACACCTTGTGCATTGTGTAGTGATCATGAGGCTCTTCAAACTTTTACACTGCTATTCACCAGTGCGTATTTAGACCACATTACAAGGTTGGAAACTGAACATCAGTGTTGGAAAACTTCAAAACAATTTCAAATAACTTAAAAAAAATGTACCATATCCTAAGAAATCACTTTTGATAGAACAGTCCACTTAAGTGGTATAATTTGTTGGAAATGGAGCCATCCCACTTATGCGGGTTCCAAAAAAAAAGTTGATAGCCAGTGAACAGACAAGAGATGTTCAAAAAGCTACGTTTTTCATCCTTATGAAAACTGACTTTGTAACAATGCACATTCAGACAAAATAATGCACTGCAATAAATATATTGTCACACACACACAAATATATATATAGAGAGAGAGAGACAGAGAGAGAGAAAGAGAAAGAGATATAGATATATAAATATATATAGATATATATACACTTTGAAACAGCCAAAAGCACATCAGGGTTGAAAAAAAATCAATACTAATAACTGAATACAGGCCAGGACATATACGTCTGGGAATATGCAAAAGATCATTAACATAAAAAAAAACTGGCTTACCCCTCTCCTATAAAAATGTGATCATTTATCTGGCTGCACTGAGAGTCGGGCATCATCATAAACCCTCCAGAAGGTTCAGTCAGAATATTCTCTAAAATTTCCACAGTGCAGGGAGGAGCTCTGTTCTTTGCATCTTTCTCAACATCAGGCTTAGCAGATCCTGTGTGAGCATCATTTCCTCCTTTATCACTCCAAGCTCCAGACTTTGGTGCTATTGAGCAACGGTTTATTGCTTTCTCCAAGCCTTTCACTGAAATTGGTGTGTTTTTACGATGACTGAAATGTCCAGACTTTTTCAGCTCCTCATTCAAATTACACAGTTGTTGTAGGAAGCCAGGGTTGGGGCATATTTCTCTCTTTTCTCGCATTTTCCGCACTGCATCTTGCACAGTCATGTGATGCTTGATCATGAGATAGGCAAGAACAACTGTAGCTGACCTACTGACACCCTGAACACAGTGAACAAATACCTTTCCTGTGGGCATGATGAAATACATTTGAATTACCTATTACTTGAATGGTGAATTAAACCACAAATTTTCTATGAAGCATGTTCAGGGCCATTCCATGCACATGTCAACTAAGATCTTGAAAAATGATTATTCTGCTATTGTGATTAAGTCAATAAAATATGTGATTATTTTTTTACAGATGGCAGTCTCAGTGGTGAGTCACTCATGAGTACGCTATACTATGCTACACTGTATATTTTTCCTCAGGGCTGAACCTCCCAAAAACAGGAAAAAAATGTTCTTCAAGTAAGTTATAGGAGAGAGTTTTTAGGCTGAGCAGACAAAGACTCACTAAGAAGGAAGGGGTATTGAAACCATTCATAAGCCTTCACACTTTTGTCTTCTGACCCACAAATAGGAGAATGGAACTAATGCAGCTGCATTTCATTTAAACTAGTATGAACTTCACATGAAGAGTGTAATCACAAAATACTTCTTGGCCTGGATTATTTCTTATTTGGTGTTCTCATATGAGGACATTCAATACTCAATCAGATTGACCGAGTGATTTATGGGAGACAGGGGTTCACAGAACTCGGCATTACTTGGAGGGTCCTTTTTACAATTCAAAATTTTTCTTAATCACTCCCAGAGTGTCTTTGAGTTAGCATCGTTCCAACACTAATGCAGGAAGCTTACTCTGCAGTTTTAAGTTAATATGCTTATTGGTGCATTCTATATATATCTCAGACAGTTTCATCAAACTGTCATTGTATTATCTTCACATAAAACAGTAGGTTAAGTTTCAACTGACCGAGCACAGTTGAAATTCTCCCTATCATGAAATAATTTTTAAGTGTACTTCAGTGGTAAAAGAGCTTTATGGAAATTCCTCAAAGAGCTGGAAGTATACTCAATCCAGCAGACATCCATGATATCATAGGAGGTAAAGACAAATGTTAATGATGGGAAAATATATGGCTGCTACTGAAGCAGAGGGTCACTGCTTCCCAAAATTTAAAAATAGCAGACATGCAGAGTGCAAGTGAAGTCCGAAGTACTATAGTTATATTTCAGTAAAAAAATATTCTCAACTATACTATAATCCTTGCAGCACTCGTCTTTAATCTTTCAAAAGCTCTCTTTAAATGTTAACTTGATTCAAATGCATAACTCCTCATTCTGTAACAAACTGCATGCACATTACTTATCATAATTTATTTAACCATTTGCAGTTAAGAAGAAATACTCTTATATATCATATGCCATGTTGGCTGAGAAACAAAATATTGAACACAGTATTGAAATGTGTGGAAACAACATGAGAAAAGAAAAAAAAAGTATTAACACTTTTGTGTACCACAATTTTGTCAAACTATTTACTTTCAGTCCCAACGCTTTTCTTATGACATTAAAATGTCAAGAGCTCTCTTAAAGTATTAGCTTGACTCAACGGAATAACTTCTCACTCTGTAACAAACTGCTTGCACATTACACATCGTAATTCATTTACCTGTTAACAGTTCCAAAGAAATTCTCCTACATATCATATGCCATGTTGACTGAGAAACAAAATATTAAATACAGCTCTGAGGTATGTGGAGGCAAAACGAAAAAAAAAAGTAACTACATTATTTTGTGTATACCACAGCATTGTCAAACTATTTACCCTTTCAGGACCAAGGCTTTTCTTATGATATTCATTTGTGGTAAATCTAGATCTTATTTTTCGCACACTGGTACACTAGAGTAAAATCAAATTGAACACAATATTGCAATTGTGATGGACAAAGTGTTAAAGTCTGGAGAAACAATAGAATCCAACCTCCACTCTGTACACTGTCCTCTATAAAATCGGAAGCAGCCATAAAATGTTTGGTCAGATCACAGTTGATGAAATCTGTAGCCTCAATGCCTAAGAACTTCATGTCAGCTCTCTGGTACATGACATGGTTGGTGTTAACGTGGTAGGCATCTTTTCCAAGGGCCGCATTTAGAACATGAGTGACACCGAGTCGCTTCATGCGGGCTATGCTTTTGGCCGAGTCTCTGAAAATACAGTGAAGACTGACTGATGCCATGTTATCAATTTCCATTGTCTTTTAACTCCATGGGAGTACAATAGAAAGCCCCATTTAAAGGATGGCCATATTGTTAGCTTTCAATACTGTATTGTTTTCAAGTTTATAAGGTAACTGCAAAATCAAATATAGTGTCAAAGGGTCAAGACTTTGGCTAGACTTGGGTTCTTCCTCTGAAGATCTACTGTAGTCTTGCTTTCCAAGTAATAGAGTTTCCTCTCTCTCCAAAGGGTCCCTAGTTTTGCTACATTTGAATAGGTCTACATTAGTTTTGAAGCTGTGAGGCTCTGTTGAATGTTATGATTAATGAAATGTGCAACTAAGTAGATTGCAAGTATCTGTGGTCAAATATAGCATATCTGCACTCTTTGTTGCATATCTGCAACCACATAATGGACTGTACCCTTTGATCTGAAGTTTCAAAGGTCAGCCTGGTTTATAAGTCTTGGAATTAGTACAGGTTTATCAGGGTAATTAATGTTCTCATTTGTTACTTATGGCTCTTAGACGCTTTTTGCACAAAAGTACAGTTTGATTGTTAAGGGAAGCCCGGCCTTCCTCAGTTTTTCATTCTACTGTCTGAAATTCCTAAATCTTATTACTTAGGCTTTTTTATGCTTTACTTCTTCCTGCTTAGATTTCAGCATTTTTCTATATCTATATAAATATAAGCTTTGACATCAGAAATCAGGATCAAAGTGCCAGATGTATTTTACCAGCTGTACCCATGACATGTTATGAAAGGTTTGAATATAATCAGATGATGAAAGCCATGTCACAAGTACATACTGAGATTTACACCTATGTTCCTGCAAGGGGTGATTAACTTATGATCAGTTTATTGCCTGCTATGACCCAGAGGTCTCAACAATTTCTGGATCCCCAGTCTACATGACTGAAGAGGGAAACTAATATGCAAGTTGAGGACAAACTTAAATTCCTCTGAGCCAAACACAAGTTCCCGGAAAAAAAATCCATTTTTTTCTCCCTCTGTAAATGGAAATGTTATTTTGTAAAACAACACACAATGTAATAGGACTTTCATCAAATACAAATGACTCACTCACCCTTCTCCTATGAAGATTCCATCAAACACCTCATCGTAAGCATTGCTGGGATACATAGTGAGTCCACCAGATGGTGCAGTAATGATGTTCTCCAATTCCTGGATAGTGCATGGTGCGTCTTCATTAAATACTGCACTCATTTTGCTTCAGGGCATACGAATCTTTTAATTTAATCTATGACCCTTTCAGGTTTCTTCCATTTCATTCGAAACACTTTTGTATCAATAATCCATTCTAGCAGCAAAGAAGTGAACTGTCTGCCTGATATGAATTATCTACTAATGTTGGTGACAAGAAATCATACATATGCACTGTTACACACATTCACCAGGTGAATAAGGCTTCATCCTGAAGAAATAGAATATACAGCACTGCTTCTCACCACGAACAAAATAAAAATTTAGCGTTTTTGGTCAAGATATACATACACTAAACAGATGATCATTGTTTGTACCAGGATCCCAGTGCATTTAACGTAATTATTATTGTTTCTCCACAATTTCCTTCTGTGAACTGTCATGTGTACAAAAGGCCAGATCCTGCCTAGTTTACATAAATCCAGTCCTGCACTGGTGTGGGCTGATGATATTTCTCTGAAAACAGAAAAAACAACATTAGCAATAATGAGGCAACAAAACCAATAAGAAATGGTGATATAGGAAGTAAGGAAAGAAAAACAATGAAGAACAATAACACCAGCAATATGAAGATACACAACACAGGTGATCAAAAATTTAAAAAAAAGGCAGCAGAAGCTAACAGGAATGCAACACAATAGAGAAGGAAGGAAGGTATGAATATTGAATATGACCAAAACAAATGACACAAAGCATAATTATGTACACATCAATATCTAGGCCTTAGTACAACACATGCCTCAGGCTAAGATAATTTATGACATGTAACTTCAATCCCTTAAACCCCTGACCCCTTCACCCAGGAAATCTCCATTCCCATGGGCTCCTGGATAAAGCCATGTGGGGGCTTAGAGAGTGACATAGTATGTCAGCTGATTTTTGGATCTCTCAGGACATGTACCTCTCTTAGGCCAGAGCGAGATTTCATCTTTTGGGTTCATTGAGTTAAAAGTCGAGATAATGAAAAATTTCCTTTTGGTTACAACTTGCCATAACCATGAACTGTTTATCACATTGTGTACCTGTCCTTGCCTTCACAAAGCTTGATCTACCCGTGACCATACAACATTGCGTTCATACAAAATTTGTGGTACACATCATATGATTACACTTGCTCTCATACAAAATATATGGCACACATTGTGACCCTAACAGTACCTATAGTATAATTGCACCAATAAATCTCCAGTCCTACACGCCTAGCCATGAAATTTTTTTCAGGCACAATATTTATTCTTGTGCAGAAATGTATTGATTACTACATATATATATATATATCACCGTATCTGTTCTAGTGATTTCAAAGCCTGTTTGCCATCATATGCAAGACAATAGTTTTATAGTTAAGAAACATACCTGTATCAAGTTGACATTTTAAGTAGATTAAAATGATTTTAGGTCATCACCCACGCTTTCAAATTTTTATATAGCCTGTGCTGAATAGCCCAAGGCCACATAGCTTTAAGTATGGTTATTATCTACGACACCAATGACACTAGATAAACAGCTATCTGAGACGGTATTATGTTATCTGTCGAGTTTTTTACATGGACTTGCATAGATAAAGGGATGAAATTTACAGCAAAGTAATTGACATAGTAAGCAGGGGTAGGACAGGACCAAGCAAACACCCACCTTGTTGACTACATATGGGATGGAGGGGGAGGGCAGGGGGTTAAGGCGTAGATAAGAGGAGCTAAGAAGCAGATATCCTCCCCTTCATTCATAAACCTCCTCCAGCTGCTCTCAACCTATCTCCAAATGAGTATTCCTACCCAACCTCCAATCCTCTCAAATCCCCATTTCTCAAATGATTGATGCTATTTTAAACTCTGTTCAAGCTCAACCACTGAGCTCCCTCGCAAGACATCTCTTCCCCTCTTGCCCCTATCCCCTCTTCTTTTAAGAACCTCTGTGCAGAGCCATTATGAAAAAAGAGGGGGGGGCAGAACTGCTACACACAAAGCCGTGATTACATGCCAACACAGCCCCCTAATAACAGAGGTATTAAAACCAGATTACAGGGGGAGATCATCTTTCTCCTGTATCTGAATAACATGGCAGTGCTATCAGTGCACCTATCTGGGGTGTCAGTAAAGACAGGCAGGTAAAAAGACTTCCTCTCTTCACCCTTCCCTTATCAACCTCTCACAGCCAAGACTGAGTTACCATTCTTGGGATGTCTCTGTCCTTCCTTCAGTGGTAGAACAAGGGGAAAAGGGAAGGCGCATTTCTTAACAAGAAAGAGAGTGAGAATGGCTGGGAAAACAAGAACGGGATTAGAGCCAGAAAGTGGGGTAATAGAAAAAACAAAAGGGGAGCCGAAGGCAAACACTGTGTTGAAGATGGGTTGTTGTTTTTTTCTGGATGGGGGGGGGGGGTTAATTTGCCTTCCAAACAATGTACTTTTAGGTACGCTATCTCAACACTGCACATCCCTCTATTCCCTCACACTCAAACTGTAATTACAGTTTCTTCCTTCCCGCTATATCCCTCTCTAGAAGTTTTTCAAGCCCTTAGCTGAGTAGTAAGTACCAATATCTCAACAACTACATACAGTATATGCTGCATCCTGGTCAATTCAAACATGAATTTCAATCCCCATAAGCTTTCCAGGCCATAATGCACAGGCTCTGTCCACAGTAATCTTTAAACGGTTAAAATATCAGTCAACACAGACTGAAGTTACAACCCCAATGACAGTTTTGACAGCCTCTGCAATGAGGGCTGCATGGCATAGAGTGGTTTACAGCTCAAACCTTTGAGCCTACAGCATAAAACTCATCATCTTGGTCCTTTCCAAGTTGCAAAACTTTTTTGCAATGCAGTAAGGACAGAAATGATTTCGAACACTTGTGATTCAGCATGAGACATTTTTTACCCAGTAAATGACACAATATATACAAATCTCTAGAGTATGTCGTGATAATAACTACAAAGACAGCAACATCAACCAAAAAAACCTCCAGCTTTATTGCAGATAGATGAGAGAAAAATAGCCATTGCCAAAATCACAAATAAACCAGAATTTAAGAAAAGATCGTAATTAACTTTTATGGCAAATCTACAAATGTTAGTTTCCAAACATAAAGAGCAGAGTTACATGGTAACAGAAGTACAATAACTGTGTTCCTCTCCACAATGCAAACCTTATTCTTAATATCAGTGAGCATTAAGAAGTAGTCACAAATCCTTGCAGTGGAAAAGAAATTACATGATAACAGTAGCAATTACGCCCAGTGTGGTCTGCACTGTAAAGGATGCCTGGAAATTTAAAAGGCCAGAACCTCTGCTGATGGTGCCCTCTTTTTGGATGGTATATGTTGCATCCTTTCAAATTTACTTAGGAGCCATCTTTGAATCAATTTTCTTCACTCTGCTGCAAGATTTATAGGCTGAGCACATAATACTGCTCTTGGCAATATTGGTTTAATTTAAAAAGGCCCCTATTACATTTTGCTCTCTTTACAATCTCCAATAAAGGTTTCAGATATGAGAATGAAATCTGTTCTTTGCCATTTGTTTAAAGTGCTAAGATCATAAAAATGCTCTTACTACTGTAAATTCTCAGAAGACATTAAGTCCTTATGCTGTAAACAGAAAGAAAGCATAGATTAACTGACAAATATAATGAAACGCACTGAAATTAAATATTAATAAATTGATTTATGGCACACAAAGATTGACTGCAGAGTCAATTCTACTTTACTAAGGCAAGATTTTGGAGTCAGATGATGATGAATTATTTGCTGTACCACTGCCTGTGCATTAATTACACAATTCTTTCTCTGAAAGGAAGACATTTTCATTTTGAGAACCAGTCCATGCCCTCCAAGATATCTACTTCCCATTGCCAACATTACCGTGATTTGTTCAGGTCTGCTACATAATGACCATTACTGATGTACAGTACATTGTTTCCATGATGGCATAAATGTGTTCCAATCACAGTGGCATGGGCAATGAAGAATTTTATACACTTAGAAAGTTACCGATCAGGAAGAAGTATGTATTGAATTTACAGGCACTGCAAGGGCAATATTTAATAAACTGTCATCTGACAGCAAAAATCTTTAGCAGCATCAGGATTTGTTTTCATTAGTAAGTGCTTGTATAGTTTATCACTTTTAAGCACACTTTTAAAACTGCTCACCACACAAAATACTTTTGGCACATTGAAAGAAAATCCTGGATAAAACACACTAAAGAGAGTGTAGAATATTGAACATATAGCTACAGATATTTAATATCATGAGAAAAAGACAATTATCAAGACGCTGCAAAAACAGAGACCCCTTCTTAGAAACTGCTACCATTCCTTGAGCCAAACTGCACAGATGATCTGATCCTAATGTGCCTCAAAACAGGACATAAGAAACTGTATGGCCACATGCTAAGGAAGCTCTGACCGGCTCCCTCCCCATCATGCAATGTGAGCTTGCTGAACTGACAGAAGAACAGTCTGAGGTGGGAGGAATTTCGGTCATAGAAGATCTCTTTCCCAGATAAGCTTTATAGACATCTGGAGAAACATCAGACAACAGTCGAGTTCATCATGAAGGCTGGTCTGCATGAGAAGTCATCATGAGCTAACAAAAAGAAGAAGACATGAAAAAAAAACACTAATACAATTATAAACTGAACACATTCCTGCTGATTATGACTGTCAAAGAGATGATAGCTCATGTTTTGGATCTTACCTGTACAACTATAGGGAAACACGGCTCTTTTCCTGAGGTTGTAATGCAGAAAACATGGATACTCAACTCCAAACCTTAAGTGCAATGGAAATTCTGTTCAAAATGGCACACCATGATCTTAGGATACCTGTTATTTGCTACAGCATCAGTTGTCCGACACCAGAGTTTCCTTATAAATCTTACATACCTCAATGCATACTTGGACTTCTCTAGATTTTCTGTCATGACACAATGGTACTTTATTTCACATCAAGGTATGTACCAGAAAAGCTGATGTATGAATATCCATAAAGATTCTAAGAGACATGGTTGAAATCTGATGTCGAACAAGTGGTGCTATCACAAATAACAGTTGTTCTAAAATCACCACATTTAATGGAGAAAAACTGTATTTTGGAGTATAATTTTGCATAGGAGCCCCAGTGCACTTATGGTGGAGAGTTGTGCATCATGTTTTCTGCATTATGACATCTGAGAGATGGCCATGTCTCCAGTC
Source organism: Ellobium chinense (assembly GCA_033807755.1). NCBI lineage: Eukaryota > Metazoa > Mollusca > Gastropoda > Ellobiida > Ellobiidae > Ellobium > Ellobium chinense. Next base: position 688,343 of record JAWQUT010000170.1, read on the forward strand.
ATAATCTCATATGAACATAGGGTAGGAAGGTGGATAATTTAGCACACTGGTATATCTTTTGACCGGGTGAAAATATAAAATCTTGAGCTGTGTCACTGACCATTTATACTCAAGATTTCAGGAAGTGAATGGAATGAGTTGCTGGGTTTTCTGATGGTAGGATCTATCTCACTGAACTTAAGACAGACATACATGCCAAAAAACAAAGTCATAAAAAGCAACAGCAGCAATAAAAACAAGACATGTACTTTTCCAATTTCAAAAGTCAAAAGTTCCAAAGGGGTATTTGGTAAAAAATGAGGTGATGCGAATTTGATCCAACAAATTTCATACACTAGAATGCCTTAATTTGATTTCAAAAATTGAAAATTCCAATTTTATGGTTAGGTTAAGACAAACAGTATGGACGATATTTAAACAGAGTCTTGACACATATTTTCCTCCCATTGATTGATAACTGATAGATAATTGCTCCAGATATCATCAAATTCTGAAGAGAGCTCATAAACCTGATTAGGCTGGGCATTCTAGTTAGTTTAGTGTTCCTTAACTCACAACATCATCAATCAAAGTGTCAGGACCAAACAGTAAGGAAAATCTAGAAATAAGTTTTGTGTGATGTATGTAGACTTTCTTAACCCACCTATGCTCCATTTAATCTTGATATCTCTTTGTCAGCAAGACCTAAAATACAAACTGCTGAGAGCAGTCTCCTTCCTTTACCCTCATTTTTACTACATTATACCAGCTCACATAACTTTCTTGAGCTGCTCATCATAGAGATAGCAAGGTTGTGATTTACACTCAGCATTCTAATTGGAAGGTAAATCTTGTAATCTTAATCAAGAAATATGGCAAGTCTCTCATTTTCAAAGGTTTACTGGAAATTCAAGAAAGTGGAAAAGGACCAAGAAATGCAATAGTTTATTCCTACTGCTTTTTACCAGAGTAACGAAGGCGTCCTTTCTCTGGTATAATTGGGTTTCCCTTGATATAAGGTTTAAGCAGGCTCCAGGAGGCAAAGGAAAACACTCCAAACATAACTATTTTAACAGCATTGTAAATGAAATTCATTAAGTATATGCACTGACATATGTATATACAATGACATGTATATATATATACAACATTAAAACTGGCAATAAATTATCAAATGTCCTTTTTCTGATGAAGTGCGAAACCTTGTCCAAATACAGAAGTTTTGAAAGATTAAAACTTGTGACAGTGAGTAAAAGGAGGGGAAAAGGGACTCCTGATGGCTTGGAAGGTATGAGAACTACATGTGTATTTTAAGTGATCTTTCAGATTTCTTAAAGGAACAGGCCAGCTGAGAAAGCAGATGTTTAACAATAGGGGCTAAGAAACAAGATGTCACCTCAAGTTCAATAATCTAATATAAACTGATGCTTAACACTTGCCTTTATCCCTTAGCTCTTAAAAAGGAGAATTTTACAACAAAATTTAATTCATTGCTTTTATCCTTTTACTCCAGATTATTGCCTGACATATTTCTTTTCAACAGTCCAAGGTCCAGATATTCAGTGTTCAAGTTTCAAAAGTGTCCCAATTTAGAGTGCTCTCAGATTCAACAATCATTGAAAATGGCTATGGTGGAGCCATGCTGGAAATTCAACATTCATTGAATGTTGATAGGCAAAGTGTTAAATAGATCTGAGATAGTCTGAAACTTTTTGATGGCCTCTTCTTGCATCAAATAAATAAATGTAAAACTATTCATTTACCTTGTATGACTGTAAGGATTAATGATTCAAAACTTAACTGGTACCAAGTGGAGAATTTCAAAGCGCCTTCTCAAATGAAGGACACTAAGGTATACGATACAGTCAATAAATAAAATAATCATATATGAACTGCTTGAAGAAAAAAAAAAACAATGCAAAAGTATACACTTTTAAGATTTTAAGAAAAACTTTTTTGGTGGAAATTTTTCTGTAAGAAATGTCTCATCATAAATAACTCAAACCATTCAATCACAAATGATTCATTACATCAGGCTAAAACAGCTGTTTCATTTTTTCCTTGAAGCTAACACAGCTGCAAGAGATCTACTGGCTGGTATTCAAAAATACTGTCCAAACACTGTAACATGATTTCCTAAGGTTCATTCACCAAGTTTAGATCTGCTTTTCCTAGCAATTGAAAACATTGTACTAGATCCATCTAAAAAACACTAGATCTTTCAGGATTCACACACACAGAGAAAAACTGTATTTATACACACTTTAACACTGTGTAAACAGTTTCTGAATGGGCTGCATAGTTGTATATGTATACAGAATTGTCTGCTTTCCAACTGCCAAGACTTTCATCATATCAATAAAGCTACACAAATACAATGAGAGTAACATACATACTGCCCTTGCAGTGGTGAGTTAGATACGTTTATTGGTATATTCAAATAATATCATGTTTCCTTTCTTATCCAGTGACTGTCTCAGTCTCTATTTCATTTTCCCTGCCTGGGCTTTACTTTTCTTTCTTGTTTTCCAAAATGTGCTCATGCAAAAATGGTTGTGCATTCTGTGATTTTAAAATGACATTGCATAATCACACATAGAATTAGCAAACCCAGTGTGAACCCTGTTTTTCAGACAACAAAAATGGATTTTTCTTTTCATTGTATTGAAACACTAGTGTTTTGTCAGAATCTGTTTTATGTCAACATCATAAACTTTTCATAAGACATTACCCAGTCCTAAAAGCAGCCCATCAAATTCAGAGATTCTCTGAGAACAAAATAACTTTTGGGACTTCATTAGGCCATTTTATTCTCCATGTTTTTAAATACATTTATGTAGTTTCCAACTAGAATGGAAATGGTGCCAATCACAGTGGGTAAAAAAAAAACAACAAACAATTTTTTTAATATCTTGCCCAGTGCTTTTCCAAATTTCTCAAAATATGTGAGATTCCCAGAAAAGAGCATGCCACAGAAGACTTGTTATTTACTCAAAATAGACACAGGACCTGCAAAGAACAAAATAAATTGAGCCCCAACCAGTGTGACAAAACAGTTATGTCATTTCAGTCTGGATAGCACTTTGCTTCAATTCCTATTTACTGCAAGTCTTAAGGTTCCATGGAATTTCATTTAATGCTTGATACAGATTACATGGGATTACTGAAGTGGGTTGCTTCAGGTCACTACTGTGGACTTCTCACATAACTACATTAAAAGTGATCACACCTCTTGAATAAGATATTTCTCAATCACTGAATCTTCTTCTCTTATTATTTAAAAACCAAACACCTCCCCTTGATGCGTCTGAGATTTATCTTGGCTCCAATTATTACAAATTTGCTACTCTACAGTTACCTAACCAGGATTTTTAGAGAAAACAGGGGCATTTGGTCAAATTTATAAACTTGTAACAGAAGGTGACAGTTAGGAAAAAGGATTTTAGTATTAAGGCTGGATCTCGGCCCTGCTTGATTCGACAAGAACTTGTTCATAGTGAAAAATGCGAACAAGTTCAACCGTTTACTGTACCAAAGATCAAATGTCTGCATGCAGAAACTGTAGCGCAAAACATGAAATTCTTGTAATACATTATATCAAAAGATCCAAATAGCAAAAAGTGAAAGCTATCTCAAACCAAGCTTGATTACAAAATGGATGTGTAATTGATCCCAGCAGAAAAAAAATATTCTTTGTCCTGCATCATTACATGCTCATATTAATAACATTTATCATGAAAAACAAGAAAACAGGAATGCACTAATAATTTATCACGTCTTTAATAAATGATTACTTATAAGTTCAAGAAATAAAAACAATGTCAGGCAGCAACATGCGTGGACAAATTACAAATAAAGCTAATAATGGATCAACTTAAGCATGAACTCTGAATCTGAATCAACTCCTTCTAACCCTCTTTTCACTGACAGGTTGCATTTCATTTACTCTTTCATGCCTTCCTCATAAAGGTGCTATTTAACATCTATATCCTGCTGTCTCCTCATGACATAGTTGGGGGGTTCCTGCTAGCCCTCTCTTCTGAGAGACAAATATCCGCTGCTTTTCTCATGTTTTCCTCCTGCCGCTGTAACTTTGTCAGTTTGTCCACTTCCTCCTGGCTGCTGCAGAGGACCACAAAGTGACTGCCCTCCCTGCGAGCCCTCCCTCGCATTTGCACTAGGGCTCTTACACTGGTGGGGGGATTCATGCATACCACCAGCTGTAACTCACTGAAATCCACACCTTCCTCCATGATGGAAGTGGCCACAAAAATATGGTACCTGGTAGACAGAGAGACAGAAACATCAGCTGTTTATCAAAACACAGGATTAAGGGAAGCATAGCCCTTTCCTTGTGAATTATACAGATTTCACATATGTATCCAAGAAAAGTAACGCGGGGCAGCATTCAAAATTTGTGTCTCTAGAATATGATGTGATTCTAATAGAAGGGGCTTTCTCTTCATGGGATATAGTGAGGAATTAAATTTAGAAAAATGAAAAGCTCTGTGATGATATGCATTTATGAGTATTAAATCAATGTGTGACCCTACAAATCCCATTAATTTAATATTTTAAAAAAGTCTGCAGAGTTTCAGATAATCTTGAAGCTCACATCAAAATAAAGTCTCTGCAATCATGCTACTAAAACATATAATCAACCATTGAGTATTTACTTTACAAGAAGCAATACTTTCCAATATGAAAAACATTGTAATTAAGGTGATACTGTGTTTGGGTGGACTGCAGGCTGCATAATTTCTCCATTTGTTTATTTATCAACTTTCTTGAACGTCTCCTAGGATCTTATGCTCTGTTAAAACTGCCCTCCCATTCTGGACTGACAAAGCAATAGCCCTCATATAAAACCATTTTGTTTTTTTTGAACACTCACATTGTACTAAAGGACTTCACAACCCTTGTATCTACTATATGGTAAACCAAACTGTCTATAAGAGCATCCCATTTTGCAGTCTACCATGGTATCAGTTCCTACACATCCTCAGCCACTCACTTGTCCTTGTTATCCAGAACTTTTTTCTGCTTCCTCACATCCATCCCTGGATTTTGTGCTCCTTTCCCATGACCTATAATGTGACATGCACGCAGCTTTTTCTCTATGATGAAATCATTGTTCCTCAACTTATGGGCATACTGCTTGGCTCTTTTACGTTCTCTCACCAGGACAAGGGCCTTGCTGGAGTCACGGGACCAGTTAATGTATGCTGGGTCATTTAGGGTCTGAAGTTGGAATGATAAATTGAAGAACAACAGTAGATATAGAATACAGTAAACTATGTAGATAAATTAATGAGCAGGAATATATCATCTCTGTTCACTGTGGGAAATTTGTTGTTACATGGCTTCAGGCTCTCACATTTCACTCACAAAACTACATGTACTTTCAATTTACATATCCTAACAGTAACAACATCAGTGAATCCAAAACATCACAGCCAGTCACCTATTCCTCCCACTCCTAAAGCCAGTGCGTGTATACCCTAGTCAAGTGAGAAATGAGAAAGACATGTTGTTCCCATTAACCCATCATACCCGAACTGACACACAGAGTTGAACTCACTAACTCAAGGCTGACAGGAGCCTATTAACTGTGAGGACAACTTCCAAATCAGCCAAAAAGCACTTAATAGATCAGTTAACAAGAACGCGCTCACCGATAATATGCAGGTGCCCATCTGAAAAATTATCTCTTGACTTCATGTTAAAATCTGAACACAACAGAAAATGGTTGTTGGACACGATATGACATCTTTTTGCTCTATCACCACTATCCATCCACAGCACAGCCACTTACCTCTACAAGCTTTGAAAACATAGTCAAGACTTTGTTTCCATCTCTAGCAAAGTTCTCCACCCTTTTGTACATTTCTGCACTGGGCAAACCCAGTTTTTCGAACTCCTGAAATTTCAAGAAATAAATTCAGAGGATGCACACATCATCATTTTGTTTTCTAAGCATCCTTAGACACCAAAGAAAAGGGAGTTTAGGAAACAGATCTACTGTTCCTGTAAATTTTGCTCTAAAAATTAATCACTAAAAAGGTTTTGGTACTTTTATCATATTGAAGAAACTTCATCACAGCACAACAGCCTTATCTAAAGGTAAAGTCCTTATGAAAAAGTTGGCCATCCTGGATAAAAAAATTGCTTTAATGCACAATTGTCTATAGTGATGCAATGCAGTTCAATGACGCTCAACTCAAAGACCTTCTGCACTAAAATCTTAAAACACTTGCAGAGTGTCTATTTTTCAGTGGAAGCATAATGTACCCCAGACAGAATCTAAGAGGTTATTTATATATGAAAAATCCTAATAGGAGTATACTTGCTAAATCTCAGCTATATCTGCAACAGTGCGAATGGCAGGACGGTCAAACTTAATGCTAATTAGCTTCTATTAATTTCAAGATGCATCTCCTGACTGGCAGAGTCAAGGCTTTTAGTGTGTTCTCCTGACCACGCGATTGTGTGAACCGCCTCCTAAATTTAAAAATCCCCCTTAAAAATACATTTAATGTGTGTGAATCTCTCCTTCTTTTCTGCACCTGGAAGTTTGCATAACTTGAGAAAAACCAACAATCCCTCTAAAACTTACAAGTTCTCTCTAAAATTTATGGCAAGAGGAACATCTCCCCAAACAAGTCATCTGACTTGGAAAAAACACTAGGCTTTACCTCTATTAAAGGTGTTAATTGCACTTTTAGTTCATCAACACCCTCAGAGCCTGCACCAATTTCTGAAATGACGAAAGAGAGATGAATCAAATGGATCCTCAAACTGTCAAAAACAATCTTGAAGGCCACATCATCTGGTTTTAAGCAAACAGCTTCACTGATTTCTTGCACAATGTCTGTCAAGGGCTCAGGGTCTCTCATACATGTCTCTGCAATGATGCCCGCTACCTGGAAATAGACAAAAAGCTATTACCATTCTATATGACAAACACAGCAACCAAATGTCTTATGTCAATCATCTGATCTACAAAAACTCAAGGAGAACTTCAAATGCAAAAGAAAGTATTTATAATAGTCATAAATAGTGTCAGTTGTGTTTACCATATTGAACCATCACCATTATCCTGAATCTGTGAAATTTAAAATTTGAGTTACCCTTTTTGCTTGGGTAGAATGAACTCTCAAAACAACAGTGTCCCACAAACAACATGCCTCAATATTAGCCTGAATACATGGCATGAATCTCAAACTGAGACAAAATCATGGTAAGACACAGTTTAAAGCCCATGGGCTAGTCACTGCACATTCCTGATTTGAAAGTTCACCTGTCTGTTTGTTGGATCCATCACGGCCTCCATAAAGTAACAGCAGGGTGGAGTATCCTTCTTCTTTAGTGTTGAGGACATATTGGCATAACGGGCGTAGCAAAGGACAAAGTACTCCAAGAGATGATGCTGAAATTCCTTCTCTTTAGGAGACATAGGAACACACACAGGATGAATCTCAGCGCTGGACTGGTAAATGTTCAGATCATACTGACGATCCTTCACCACAGCTATGCCAGCTCCACCTGTGTGGGTACAAATGTTTAACATAATATAACAGATATATGGCAAAACACAATCTAGCCCTGTTTCTGGATAACAAATTGCGAGCCTCCAAATAACAGAACTTTACCACTATTATGTCTTGATTTTTCAACCATTTTCTGCCATTTTCTCCATAGCAATTAATTTTACATAGGTCTATCCTTTGATCAAGAATGTGGCATAAGTTGAAATACAGCCTACATTTTTTCATTCTTAACTACATTTTTTTGCTACATATTTCTTTCTTGTTTATATCACTGGACAGCCACCTTGAATTATTTATATTCCTTTACAACAATTCCTGCGAATCCTAGCAACTATGACATTCTATGTCACTTACACTTTATGACTGCTGATGACGCAAGTCAGAAAGAAAGTGTAATTCCAACTTCCACAGGTGTGCACTATATATTAAGAGAATAATTTCCTACATGGCAACTTATGAACTGTGAACTTAATTTCCAAGCAATGGAAAAGCAAGCTTTGTATAGTCCACATTATTCAATAGCAATATACGGTTTACAACTATTTGGTTAGTATTGTACAGTTATAATAAGCACAACTTAACTCTTAAAATATGGAATAGGCGGTGCTGATCCTACCTAAATTACGAAACAGGTTTTGCAACATGTGGTATGTCTGCTCAACAGTATCCTTGCCCGCTGGAGAGGCTGTGAGACCCAGAATTTTTGCCCGTGATGATTCTGGAAGCTCCTTGTGGTACTTAGACATCAATTTATAGTAGGGGTGCTGATTATTGCAGTGATGAACTTCATCAAGAACGACCAGTGAAAAATCCTCCCATCGGATGAGATCTTTGGCCAAAATGTTGTCACAATATGCTGCAACACCAGATAGGGTATATGTATCATCAGTCTACTAATACATAAAAATATATCCTTTTAGGTAACACATAATTGTTCTTCTCCTGTGTAAACCTCATATACATGTATGTACAACAATCATACTGCAACAGTGTATCAGGCTAAACAGGACTAGTCCAGGGTAAGGAGAAAAAGGGTCATTAGAGAAGGGCTACTCCTTTATCAAGTCTTCAAATGAGTCACAATGCTCCAGAGGACAATAAATAAAGCCAAAATATGGAGCAGAATAGACTAGATTGGCCAGTTTCTCATACATGGACCTCTGAGTAGTGTTTTAGACTTTAAATGCTTATTCTCATTCTTGTACAGCCTTCACCTCTCATGGAAAAATAGATATGAATCTTTCCAAACACTTCATAATGCAGAGCTGCTCTATTGGAAAAAAGAGAACAACATTCATGATGGGATGATTCATTTGAAGGCAGTTGCATTCAAGTGCTTTTTAACCTTGCTTGTCTAATTTGTCTTCAATAGGGCTGGCCCTTTGAGCCAAGAGGCCATGTGCACTGTGCACCATAAAATAGAGATGTCTGTTATGAACTCTCTCAAATGGAAGAACTGCCATCTTATGACAAAAAGGCACATGTGCATTATAATCATAAGACAGCAGAGCTGGATCACTGCAGTGAGGCCTGGTGAGTTGACTTGTCTGCCAGCTTCTGTCTTGAGTGATAATGTAATAATAAAAGCACAAGGAGATAGGGAGAAATTAAGAAGTGCTGTTTTTGTTCTCTTTCTCCTCCTGTCTCCCAACCCATCTCCTTTGTGTTTGGACTGTATTAGTAAGGTCAGTTAATGGGACTGAGCTCAGCAGTACTAATTTTTGTTTGCAATAACTTATTACCTGCTGTGGTAACCACAATATCATGTTTCCAGACAGGTATATTAGTCTTGGTGGTCAGCCCTCCACAAATGGGTTTCACTAACAGCTCCCGATCAACACACTTATTCTCACTGTGCACATCTGATCTGGAGAAGAAGAAATACCTCAGAGATTAATAGTAAATTCAAGAATATTTTTCAAACATTTACCAAGCCCACCTAGAATGCTTTCAGAATCAAGTTAAATTATGTGAGGGTAATGGCTCCAGATAGACAGATTCCAACATCACAGAACCTGCTAAATCATATTTTATAAGATACTGTTAAGATTATCTATGATCAAAAGAAATGGCAAAGGATAAAAGTTTTGTTAATCTCTGTCAAGATAATAGCATAGCAACTAAGACTGTGCACTAAGAATGATCATGCTGCAACTGGATAGATCTGATACTCAATAACAAAATCTTTGTCTAGCCCTAAGCTGAACAATTACAAGCCTTAAGCGAAGGTTGCTTGTGCCAGGGTTGATTTATCGTAAATGAGAAGAAGGCATGCCTAATCTGACCAAAAAATGGGGTCTTAGGAGACTCAGAAATGTTTTGTGAAAGCTTGATTTTTGGATTAATGCAAGTCACATTTCATAATAGGCATAATAAAAATGTATGTACAGTGGACAACAGTTAAACTGAAATCTGTGGCGCAGAATACTTATTTTTGGTTTAAACAATGTTTTAATTTAAATAAAGAAGCCTCAACAATGACCCATTTCACATTGGAGGTGAATCTTTCAGCAAAACGCTGTAAACTTTATAATGAGTACATCATCACTGGCCCACAAGTGTCCTGTTCAGGTTCATTTTCTTCCACCTTTTTTCCCAGAGAATTCACAGGTCTCAGTTGCATATGAAGCTGGGCCACTATAAAAGTGCTCCTTTCCATTATGAAATTTCATTTTTTTTTTTTATCAGCGGCATCATGTGGGAAATGTTGGTGAACATTAAATCTTCCTGAAAAGCTGTTTCAGACATTTAACGAAAATTAGGTCCTCACAAAAAAAAAAAATAACAACACATAAAACACAGGGGTGCAGCATGGACTGACTGTCATCCCACCTCAGCAAAGACATAAGCAGCTCTATAATCACTTACATCTCCCTTGGGCATGTCACATACAATTATATCTTTTCCTTTCTCTTGGGCATGTCACATACAATTCTATCTTTTCTGCAGCTATCTTCGGAAGCACGCATGGAGTTTCTCCCCCTCCACTTATCCCAAGACTTCTAACACAGGCCACTGCTTCATGAGCCATTTATTCTGCCTTTGCAATACTGAATTGGCTGTTAGCAAATTCGATAACAGTGCATCTACATGATATTCCCTTTCGGTTTGGCCATAATGTTATTCCAGTTTAGTGCTAGTTTGTTCATGAGAACAAAGAAGAAAATAGACAGGGTTTCCTATTTACTTCTGTTTTAGTGGTGCTTCCAGTTAAATCATTTTCATGTTAACTGTTGTCGACTGTATAAGAAAATGCCCATATTCACAGAAGATTGTTGTTCCCTGACAGAATATACCCTCAAAAACATTTGAGAAAAATAACAGACATGTTCAAGAAAGTAAAATCTCCAGTAGAAAGATAACAAAGAATGACCAGTCCATTCCATGAAGCGCTGTCCTGTACCCTAACAAACTACAGCAAAAATCAAAAAACAATATTTATTATATCCTCAATCAGAAATCTCAATTCAGACCGGGATCTCCACTCAAATCTATTGCAAAGTCAGAGGACAATAATCTTCCATAAAGCCCAGCTTCCTGGTAACATGCCTACCCACATTTTTAATACAGAAAATTGTACATCATAGTGTTAAATAGCGCACTGGTGCTGATACTTGTATGAATAATGAGATCAGGTCTTTCTAATGAAACAATAATATTTTCTTCCAGTTTTTTTCTGTGAGTTTTATTTTCGCTTCAGCATTACACCGAAGTACAGAACAACCCTGTAATATAAAATGCCTTTCCATGTGGACTTGTGACTTTCAGACAACAATGTTAATAAATGGGATATAAACTGGCCAATACTCCACATATTAAAGTTGCAATTTTTTTTTTTAACAAGGTAACTGACATTTGATGGAATAATCCACCCACTAAAGTCAGTAGCCTACCGACGAAACTTGCGTCCAGCAAATTGACTCAGGATGTACTTTGCTTGTTGCAGTACCAGCAGCACTTTGTCCACTAGAAATAAAACGGGACGTGATGGGTTCTTCGTCAGCATCAGGCCCATAGTCAGCACTGCAACCAAAGTCTTCCCCGTGCCTGATGAATAAATAAATTTCATGTCAGTGAATCAGGTATGTATAGACTTTGCCATCTTATTTCATGCCTGTAAACTTTTATGAATCCCCATAAGGTCATCTCGATGTTTGGGTTAGGAGAGGGAACAGGGGTCTTTGGTATTCTGTGGATCTGGCTCTGGAAAAGGATGGGGAAGGAGGGAGAAGGGGTTTGATTCCATCACTGGAGTGATTGCACACCAGGCATGTTGATGAGAAAAATGCATTCCGAAACAGCGCCACAGCCATTTATAAAAGAAGTGGAAGCTGCTTTATTAGAAGTTCCTCATATCCTCTGTGCTGTTGGTGAGCATTATCTCTAACATACTTAATCGGAATCACCAATGTCTACTCTTTTGCAAGGCAAGCTTCACTTTTTAGTCAGCCCTCCCTCCACAATCCACAAATATTGACTAATAAACTCTCTTTCTATCTCTTTCCCTATTCTCACTCCCTCTCTTTCTTTCTCTCTCTCTACACTTTCCTCACTCTTGTCCATCTGTCATTTTCCTACCTGTGGGTAAGTAAATGATCTTGTCCCCACTCATCGCTTTCATCAGCAGTTCCAGTTGGTATGGCCTTGGTAAGTGTTTAGTGATATTCATAGCTTCGCCTACAATATCTTCAGGATATACCTTCTGAATAGTTCTCAGCTCACGGACAGGTGCTCGAGTCATGGAAACATTATACATATGCCTCTTGCCATTGACATGTGCATCATACGTCTCTCTAGTATTCATGTGTTGATTACATTCCTCACAAAAAAAACGGAAACCCTGCTTATTGCTCTTCAGAGGTTTTGGGACTGATGATTCTTGCTCAGACTCTGGCATTTGCGGGCCTGTGCCAATCTTTTCTTCAGTTATGTTGCGACCAGCTAGCTCATCATCATCCTCATCATCATCATCATCATCACTAATGTCATCGTCTTCCTTCTTGTCAAGGGATAATGTGCTCCTCCCAGTCCTGTCTTGCGCTGAGCTTCGACGAGCACTTACAGAATTTGGCTTGGTGGTCATCAATCCTGCAAAGGCCTCACTACCTGCACTTGACCCATTGCCTCCATATCTATCAGCATTAGAGCTACCTATCCCTCCACCAAATCCACCAGAAGCTCCGCTTGATCCTCTGAGGTTCTCTTCCTCAAATGGGGAACCTGACTGACTCCTGGTATCACGCCCGTCATTTTCTCTTTTTCCACCAGAATCACCCCCTGAGCCACCTCCTCTTCCACTCTTGTTGTATGTTGCTATCCACCTATCACCCACTGCTCCGAATTTACCAAGAGAATTATTTTCAGTCTCTGAATCCTGAAAACCACTTCCATACTGCCACTGACCACCCTGCAAAGTTGAAGCTGCATACTGTGATGAGCTAGCTGGTAATGGTGAAGATCTTGAAGCTGAAAGTGCAGAAGTTGAGGATGTCTGAACTCCATATCTCTCTGTAGGCAAATGACTTTTGGATGAGTCATGTATTTCATGAGGTGTTCTTGATGCAGATGGTGCCACAGCCCCTGCACCCAAAATTGAGCGGCCATATCCACTGAAAGTGTTTGCACAGGAATTTGAAGGGAAACTGGGGTTGTTCACTTCCCTTGAATAAGCTGTGGAAATAATGTAGATACATAGCTAAGTGCACAGATTTTGAAAATATGAATATTTAGATAAGAGGGCAAAATCTACACAAATCCAAAACCGCCCATGAAAGTTTCAGTTAAATGGCATATCAGTCAGCTATAGTTTCAAGTAAAGGTGGTTATCTGTAGCTAGATAGATTATAAGACGCTTTATCAATAATTTCACGACAATTATAATTAGAGGTCAGAAGATTTTTGTCGATATCAGAATTTTTTATTCCTTTATTATCAATTTTGTAACTCCTCTGAAAATCCAACATTTTGGTACAATTTCATGAGTATCCTGTTAAAAAGTATTTTTGTCAATTTCAACACTAAGGTCAAATGATTTAAACATGACAAAGAGGAAGCAGAAGTTACTGAAAGAGAAAATTTTATAAAGTGATACATACTGCCCTCCTGGATGGCACTGGAGTTGACAGATGACTGATTAACTGTTGCATGACTGTCACAGTTCACAACACGTACTTCACCATAAGTGAGGTGTTGCTGATTTTCTTCCAGAGCTTGCTTCCGCAATGCTTCACTTCCATCCAGTGCACTGGTGTGATCTAAAGTGACATTTGTTTCTTTCTTATAAAAAGCTGCAGCACCAGATTCTGGATTGCTCTGCTGCACTGGGTCACTAACAGGACCATTATTTTGGCTAGGCATGCCTAGTAGGCCACCCACCCCTCTCTGAACTTCAGCAACAGAACAGGAACTACGTGCCCTATAGTTTTCAGCTTCTTTCTTGTGCTTAGGGGATTCCTTGTGTATTTCATATTGCTCTGCGGTGTTGAGGGGCACCTTGCAAATATCACAGTAGTACCAAACTTGCCCATCCTTCTGGATGACTCGCCCATCATTCAGCACTTTGATAGTGTTTACTGAATCAGAGATCATTTCTGCTTTGCTCTTGTGTTTGCTGGAAGTGAAATGCTGCTGGGCACTTTCCTGGCCTGTGAAGGACTTGTTACATACTTCACAGCTCAATGGATAAACAGTTCCTCTCTGAATCATGCCAAATCTTTCTTTATTACGTTTGTGAGCTTTCCCCATAATATGTTGCTGGGCATGTTGAGGTGAAGTCAGCTCTATCTTGCAAACCTGGCAGAATCCTCGACTGCCATTGAAGTAGAATGACTTGTCCTCATCATCCTGGTTTCCTCTGACATCTGGCAATGGTGCTGGTGAAGGGGATGGTGATGGAGATGGCATGGCTCCATTCTGCAGTTCCTGCATTACTTTCCACTGTGCTTCCTTCTTCTGGTGTCTCTGGCCATTCAGATGTTGGCTGGCATGTTGGGACGAGGTTAACTCAACACTGCAACACCTACAATAGCCACGGAAGCCATCGAAATGATAAGGAACTAAGCCAGTGATACCTGTCTCTGGGCTGGCATTGTGAGATAATGGAGACTCAGGAGAAAACTGTTGCTTTAATTGTCCTGGTGGTAAAACTTCAAGCTCTGGTATCTGCTGCATGGCAAAGGAAGGAATACGTACTTGACTAGGTGGCTCTGCAGGTGAGACAATGTTTTCAGTATTTCCAGTCTTTTTAAACTGCTGCATTGGAGCTTGCTCACCTCCATCCTGCTTGGTATTATCAATTATGCTGGAATATCCACCCCCTGCACTGCTTACATCCTCATTTGATGAATCAGTCTGACTGTGTTGCCTCATTAATGCATGACCTCCTATCTCTTTATTTTTCACCTTGGGCAGATCACTACAATTGGATATCAAATTGTCTTTCTCACTGGATTCGGTTTTGCTGGCTTCTTGATGATTACTGTCTTGCAGGTTTGTTCCTGAATAGGTTCTTTGGTAGCTAACATCCCTCTTCACCACATCTCCATTGACACTTCTGGTCAAAGATAGGGTTGAAAGTGTCTGTAAAGATGGCCTAGGTGGTGCTATAGTGTTGTTGTCACTGTTACAAGGGCTGGCCTGACCAAGACCCAAATCTGATTCTGAATGTGATTCACCATGATGCACTCTCTGACTTGATGCATCATCAGTAATCTGTGGACCTAAAGAACCAATAGTGGACTGGCCTTCACCAGGTCTCCCTAGTGAGGATGTGGTGGTGATAGAACTTTGACTTGAAAGTGCAGTTGAATAATGAGATGAATACAGAGAGGAGCTTCCTGAACTTTGTTCATCTCCTAATGATCTTCTTTCACTAGACATTCCTGCTGGCCTTTCATCTCCTGTCCAGATGCTCATCACCATTGTCTGCTCAGGATCGTCACTATAATCAGGGGCAGTTGCTTCATGCTTGATTAGCTCTGCCTTCTTTTTATGCCTGTCACTCAAAAAATGATCCTCAGCATTGGCTAAGCAGGAAAATGGGACATTGCAGAGAGAGCACATGAGCACCTTGCCGTCACTTGCATCTAGATTTACTCCATCCAGGGGTGCAGAACTTCCTCCATAACTCCTACATTTCTTTATATGCTTCTGGCCCAAAATATGACTCCGTGCATGAACATCAGATGTGAGCTCCAACTCACATACATAGCAATATCCTCTGGTGCCTCTCATGATGTAGGGTTCACCATTAGGACCTCTCCTAGGGGGAGGAGATGGAGAGAGGGTCATTCGCTGAACTAGCTGACTCACTTCAGTCACTGATCTTGCTGATGCTGAGTTGGGACATGATATTGGGGATGAAAGTAATGATATATTTGATTGATGAAATGACCCAGCGACCTGTGCAGAAGATGGCAGTCTTGGTGTGTCCTGCAGGAGGCCTCGTGTTGCTGCAACCTTCTTCAAATGCTTCTGACCACTAAGGTGCTGACTGGCATGCTGTGCTGAGGTAAACTCAACACTGCATACAAAGCAGCGACCACCTGATCCAATACAATTGTATTCTTCACCATTGGGACCCCTATTATCTGAGGCTTGAAAACTATTTTGCGAAGGGATTGAACCAAGTCCTTGGGTATGGTTTGCCTGATATGCATTGCCCTGAAATGGAGTAGAATTTGCTGCCTCCCTCTGCTTCTTAATATGCTTGCTACCTTCTACATGCTGTCTGCAATGCTGTGGTGAAGTAAGCTCAAGATTGCAAATGAAGCAGAAACCTCTGTCTCCCCTCATCACATATGTTCTACCATTGGGCTGCAACTGGGGATATGTTGCTGAGTGGTTCATACTGGCCTGTGATGATGGCCCTCCCAGTTGGGCAGCCCTAAGATTCTGAGCCAATGTCACATCAATCTCAAGGGGTCTGCTTGAATTGGACATGCCCAAGTTCTGATTTTGGAACAAACAGCTGGAAGTCACTAAAGAGGCAGGCTGCAGCACATATATTCCATCTCCAAGCCCAAGAGGGTTCAGGTCTGCTACACTGTTAATCTGTGGATCCAAGTCCTCTGACCGTGACAGGTCAGCAGCTTTCCTCTCTCTCTCAAGATGTACAGGGCTAGCTTTGTGCTGACGCAGTTGCTCATGCGAGGTGCATGACTTATTGCATGTGCTGCAATACAAGGATGAAAACTGACCCAACAACACAGCCCTCTTCAGAGCAACTTTCCTAATATGGCCTGTGCTGTCTAAGTGCTGACGAAGAGGTGCCGCTCCACTCAATCTACACTTACAGATTACACATCTGTGTTTGATAAAAACGTAAAAGAAGAAAAAAATGAAGCAAAGTCTATCAAAATCAAAATATAAATTCAAAACGTATTGGGTGTACAGTCCATTCTTCATGTATGTCATCTACTGGAAAGATGGCCCTTCTTGTAAGTAATTCTAACTTAAAGCTCAGCTTGCTATGAACTCAAGCAACTGTATGAATGAATAAATAAAGCACTTAAGTCAGCACATAAAACTGACCTGTTTTAAAAATAAATCTTAAGAATTCACCTGGGAAACCCAGAAAGAGTTCCAGTTAGAGCCTGACAGAAGTGTAAGGTCTCATTTATTACTACTCCAACTTCATGTGACTTCCCAGACAACAGGCCTAAATACTACCGTGTCATTAATTATTGCATCGGTGGATGCATTAAACAATAAAATACAGTATGAATTACCCAGCATTAAATAAACTTGTGGTCCTGGGTGTAAAGTGACCTCTTCTGAAATTCTGGGAGGATAAATCCTCCAATACTGTTTCATGAACTATTCTAAAAGGTTGTGAAAAGACTAGGATTAGCAAATTCTTTCTCAAATGCATTCTGCAGTGTTGTCATACAAAAGTTTGCTTGAAGCTGAAACAATATTTCTTACCAGAAGGTCTGATAATCCAGTAGTTAAGTACATGTAGTCTGTTATAAGGGATGGACATCAATCTTTTCATACCCTCTAAAATTATATTACCTACTCAAATAGTCTTTCAAATGGCACACAGACTGTGTTACGCTGTCAATTATCACAAGCATAAGCTGAGGATATCAAAAATTTTAAATAACAAGACATATGGATTGACCCATTCGCTTGATAATAACGGATGAGTAATACTGGTCAGATGAGAAGATGACCAAAATTCATGATTATTGTTTTCATTAGCAGTAAGATTTTCTTCATATATAGTAATATTGATCACACTAATTCTGCAACAAAATATGATGAAGACCATTAGTTAGTTTTTTCATGATTAAGCAGGCCAAATTTTAAGCGCAATTTTCCTCACAGATGTGAATATATGACTGGTAAATTTTGGAAATTCACAAGAATATTGAAGTGGTGTTTAATCTGTTTAGGTCTGGACCATTGGATGTCTCTCAACATCCGGGAAGCTTCCATATCGACAACACTCTAATCTGACCTTGTAAGTGGCTCCCAGATCAAAAATGAGTGTTTAAATATAATCTATGGCAACAGATACACCTACTAGTGAAATGGTAAGACTGAAAAATGACTAGAAAGTGTTTAAAATATGCATTAAACAAAACGCGCAAGTAGCCACCTCCATTGTCTGTCTAATCACACCACGTAAGTGCTTATGGTCATTGCTCAACAGTTATGAGATCGGCTTAGAGAGCGACACACTGTGTCGTCGGTCCAGCTTGACCCCTCAAGCTCATTGGCTGTCACTTACGAGATCTAATCAGAATGAACGGGCGGTTAGGAGTGAATTCAATAGGCTTATGGTGGTGCAGTCAGGTCGTCTCATCTGTTCAATGTAGTGTGCCCTAAGATATAAACTTTGATGTCATGCAAATAATCCCACAAAAAAAAGCATGTCTCATCCTCTGTGTTTGTGAAATTTTATCTCACCATCGCTATCTGGGATGTTAGAGAAAAAATGTAAAATGTTTGAAGCTTATAAGAGTAGACAGTCCACAGGGACTAGACATATCAATGAATTTGGCTTGTTTGCTGTCACTCCAAGTGAATGCGCATGTTTTGTAGTACAGCGTAATTGTTGTCGAATGACTGATGCATGACCAACAAACAACAAGCCTTCCACCCCTTTTCAATTTGTAAGTGAAAAATCTTAGGTCTAGCAACAATGTAGGTACAAATGAACAATCCCAGCTCGAACCAATGATTTTCCTCCTTACTGTCCATTTTGATTATACATGTTCTAAGTATGCTTTATATATAAGGACATGTACTAAAGTTATTAACAGTAGCACAGTAACAGCACCTCGAAGAAATCACTGGCAGCTAAGTTATCAATGGAAAATCTTTCCACACCGTGATGGAAAGCAGATGCTTCAGCTTTCTCTAAATAAGGCATCCTCTGTACAAGCAATTACTCAGAGCAGTCAAGTTAACACGAAGGGCACAACACAGCAGGATTTTGTTGCTGTGCGTCTCAAGGATAGACAAGAAGCTGCTGAACTGGAACTGTTGGATGCGAGCGTGTCAAGTATACTTGAAAAGGCACAAAATGATGATACTGCTGAAAAGGTGCAAAATGATGAAATTGCTGAAAAGGTGCAAAATGATGATATTGCTTCACTGGATGTTCTATCACTCACCAATCTCGACTCAAGTATAGCTGATACAAGCTGCAGGACAGATGACTCTTGTTTACATTATCTACATCAAGATGCAGTAGCATCACAAAATGAACAAAAATCATAATGAAACGCAGATTCTGCTTCCATCCAACAATAGCAATAATACTACTGACAGTTCAAGTAATTATTGATTTTCCCATCACTGTGAAATTTCATCTCACCATCGCTATCTGGGAGGTTAGAGAAAAAATATAAAATGTTTGAAGCTTATAAGAGTAGACAGTCCACAGGGACTAGACATATCACTGCCATGAGATTTTGCTCTGTCTAAATTTTAAAACAAAATCTTTTCAGTCTGTATTTGTGTTATTTAAGATAACTTGGCACTAATTCACTTCAAACTTGTCATCAATAAGGTCTTTTTATCATATAAACAGGGCCTATTTTCGGTGACATAAAAGGGTGTAATAATTTTTTTGCATGTCACAAGTTTCATAAGGTTGACCTTTAACCTGCTTACGAATAGTTTGATTGGAAGCCTTGAAAACCTCTGGGCGTATGAATGTGTGACGTCATTTCTTTTGTGTGACGTCATGAATATGTGAAGTCATTTCTGCTGTATGTCTCAAACAGAGTGAGGGCCACTTCAAGGTCCTTTTCATGATTAAAAGTCAATTTTTTTATTAGCCAAAATTTATATGATAAAAAGGATCTGAAACTCATGTTTGTTTGATATCAGATTTATGAAATTCATTATACATTTATCATATTCGCTTGCCAGAGGCTCACAAATACGATAAATAACTCAATTCACAAATCAGATAGCAAACAAACACTCATTACAGATCTTCTGTTTTTCACATCATTGACAAAGAGATGTGTCCTCACAATCAGTGTAATGAAGCAGATTTGTTATGTCAACGTCAATTATTATTGAGACATTTAAACTGTTGTTTGTAGACATTCATTATTCGTGATATTTGGGTCTTTCTTCAATGTAATATTTTGAAAATAATAACTGTTCATCATTATGAATTACAAATTATCAGTTTATTAATCATGGTCAAAAGAACATACTGTTACAACATTTGAGAAAGCATCCATTTTCATATTGTTTTTGTTCCCTTTATAACTATAAGCTGATTCAGAGTTATTGCCAAAGTCAGTAGACATACTTTGCTCAATTATGCTTTGAAACAGTGAGAGAAGCAATTAAATTTGAAACATTTTCACAATCATTCAAAAGGTCCACATTAATTCCTGTATAATAGTAGAATACGAGAATTATGAAAGGAAATTGAATGTTTTACCAGAAATAATGAAGCCCTACAAATTTAAAGTTAAAGAGACAAACTTAATAGACAGACTGGGATAAGAACTCATAATCGCTATAACTAAATCTTGTAACTGATGCACGAGACAGAACATCCAGTAACCAAATCTCGCAAGTCCAATTACGGTATTACGTCATAATCAAGGTTAGCAATGCATACATCTTCCTTTAAAATTATTTCTCATGCAGCATTTACTTAAAATTAGTTAAGGTTTTGAAATAATGTATTAACTTGTTTTCAAGATAATCAGATTTTGGTATCTTCTGTAAAATGTATCCGACTGCACTTATGAGGTCTGATTAGAATGGTGTCAATATGAACATTTAGCGACCATGTGCCTGCATGTGCCTAAGCATAAACTAAAATGCTGTCTCTTTCATTGATATATGTTCTGAGACAATTGGCAACTGGCTAACAAAAAGAAATTATCATGGTTTCAGTTTGCCTGCTTTTTTAATGGAAAAACACTCCTAAAAACTGTTGAGTCTAAGGTCACTTGTAATATCTGAGGGTGTTTTTGCCTATGTTACCGACTCTCTTCACTGAGAGTAAGAGTCATCTTTAGCATGCAATAGACAAAATGTTTTGGTAGTTTCACACAGAGCCACTGAGAAAAATTTTGTTTGTGGAACTAGGAACTAGGAGCAGCTGTTCCTTTTTATTGTGCTACTTATTTTCTTAGTAAATGTGTTCCACTGCTGTCCATGTCAAATTGTTCTCTAGATGATAGCAAGTTAAGGCTGGTCTTTTTTTTTCTTTCCTGATATGATCACATAACAAACATGAAACAAATGCTTTAAACTTCCATATCATATC